>SNQJ01S0004334.1:289293-340779 GCA_010110895.2 Picea sitchensis
TTTATGGAGGCACATATCATCGAAATAAAGTGACACATTGGTTGTGAGAAGAGATCTTATTTATTCAAAAACTCTCATTCCATCTCCCTCACCTCCCATTCTCGTACAACATTGTATAGGTCCACCCTTTGTTGATGTTGTTGATGTTGCTCTCTCCACTCATGTCTCTGCATGATTAACATATGAAATACATTAGCCCCACTCATACATAAAACATTAAAAAAAATCTATTAAATGGTAAATTTATCTATAAATACAGAAAAAATAAATTCCTTCAAAAATAAGATAATTGCATTAACGGTGTACCAAAAAAATAGTCACGCACTGTCGGCAGTGCGCCCATAGATATTGTGAGCACTGTGACCAGTGCATCAGTGTAAACTAACGCACTGAACAAAATATGTTCTACTTTGTTATACGGTGCATTGGAAAATGGTACCGCACCAGGGCACTACACTACAACATATACGCCTTGGTGCATTACTTTTATCATACGCACCGCTTAAACCAAAACAAAATTAAAATATTAATGCATGTAAACAATTATTTAAAATTAGCAAAAAAAATGTGGTGTGTATACGTTCACTACACGCATCAATGTGTGTAACTAACATAGTCGCACCGTCACATACACTTTAACAAATTTTTGAGTATGGAACTTATTATGATGCGTTCTGGTTGTTACTATCGCATCGTGCATGATGCCACCAAAAACATTACTGGGTACATTGCAACACAATGTTACATTTCTCGGTGGTGCATTTGGTAAACACGAACACCCTGGAGTGCACATTTACCAATGCATTGCATAAAAATATATCTGATAAGGGCGGTGTGCTATGTACTTTAACGTCTCGGTGTGTTATATGTACTTTGACACACCACCCCACCGGTTGCTTCTGAGCATTCCTCTTTTCAAGATATGAAGATTTGTTTGTACTACTTGTACCCAAAATACATTACTCAACTTGGAGTCTTTCAACATGGTTATGGCCATCTCTATTATGGTTTTTTTCTTCCTTTAAACGACTCCATTTTGTTGAGGAGTCCTAGATGCTGAGAATTACCCTTTTATTCCATGATCTTCACAAAATTCCATGAATTCTTTTGATGTGAATTCACCTCCATTCTCTGATATCAGGAACTTTATTTTCAAATTAGATTCATTTTCAACCATCTCTTTAAATATCCTAAAACATTTGAATGCCTTTGACTTCTTCTTGAGAAATCAGACTGCAGTCATTCTTGTAAAATCATCAATAAGTAGCATAAATTATTGTTCACCATTTAGCCCTTTTGTTCTCATTGGTCCACATAGATCAATGTGCACAATCTCCAATGGTTTTTTGTAGAGTATTATGTAGTTATGAACTCGGTTCTTGTTTGTTTTCAATGTAGGTAGTGCTTGCACATAATATTGGTCGACTTTGAAATTTCAGGCATTTCTTTTACTACTTCCTTTCTGTTGATTTTGACTAGATTGTCAAAGTTCATGTGACCCATTATTTTGTGCCAAAGCCAACTTTCATTTTCCTTTCCAAAGAAACTTATTTTCTTTCTAATTTCAGTTAAGATTTATATGTTGTTTGGAGTCCTTATCATTGTAGCCACCAATTTGCCTGATCTTTCTTTCCTTATCTCACATTTCTTTGAGTCAAATAGAAGTGTGTGTCCTTGGTCACACATTTGTCTCACACTTAGTATATTATGCTTCATATATTTGACAAGTAGGACATTTTTTTCCCGAGCATCTTTACTTCCAAGCTTGACTGTGCCTTTTCCTATAATTTTGGCTAATTTTTTATTGCCAAATGAAACTGATCCATCTCTTTCTTTCTTCAAATTTAGAAACATGTTCTTGTCACCTGTCATATGTTTTGAACAATCATTGTCAACGTACCAATCACTTATTCTTCTTTGGGCCTATAGGGGAATAAAAAATTCTTCAACATTCAATTTATCTTGCTTCCTTCTCCATATTCTTGTTGGTTCTTTTATATGACTATTAAAAACCTGCTTTGGTTCCTTCTGAGGAATAGTCAATCCGCAATCGTTGGCCATGTGTCCAAAATTGTTGCATTTATAACATTCTAATTCATCACTTAATGAGCCAAAACTGTTATAGTTTATGTTATACAATTCATGAGGCTTTCTGAGATGATTAATTCTAGAGTAGCCTTCATAGTTTCTTTTTTTCTTAGTATAAGCTCTACATTTTATAGCCTTATGCCCAAAATTGTTACAGGAATAACATAAACCAAGAAAAATAGTTTGGTACCTTAGTGTAGTATATATTTTGAATGGTTTTGTCTTATGTAATCTTCTTCTTGTGTTCCTTCTATTTCTTGATTTTTTTCCCTTGAAAGCATGCATTCTTCCTTCTTGATGTGACCTCTGATGACTTTTGCATAGCTCCTTTGTTTTGCTTCCTTATCTTCCATCACGGAACTCAAACCCTTTTTTCAATATATCCTAGTCTAGATCTATCATGGTATGGCCTTTGACTGCTAATGATTTCATCCAATATTTTGGTGTTGTTTTATTACATGTATTTCTTCTGAAGCGCTCCTTCCTTAGTGAGACCATTTTTGCTTCCAAGCACTCATTTATTTTCTCTTTTACCTCTAACTGATTTTTTAGTGTTTCTTCAATCCTTTTGGCTTCTTCTACTTGGACTTTTATATTCATAATCATCTGATGCTATTATTTAGAGTTAGAATTTTGAGAATCCTCTTTTAGCTTGAGTAACTTTCCCTTGAGTGATTTGTGTTTCTTCCTTTCTCTTTTTACCTCACTTAAGGCACTTCTTAGTTCTGCTTCAAGGTCCACTTCACATTCTTCTTCATAATCTTCTTAATCATTTTCAAATTCCATAAAGAGTACATTTTCCGAGTCATTGTTTCTATCATCATCCTCATTCGATGACGCATTGTCTTCCTTTGAGTAGAGGCATTTCTTGAAGAATTTATTTGTGTTTCTTTTCTTGTCTCCTTTTTAATATTTATTTTATTTCTTAGGAGCTTCTTATTCATCACTATCTATATTCTTAGCATGAGAAAATTTAGAAGCAAAATGACCAATTTTTCCACAGTGAAAACATATTAATAGAAGTATATCTTTGTACTTTATGGTTCCTCTCTTCAAATTCCCGACGAAGTTGACTATTTCTTCATCTTCATTTGAGTCATCGCTACAACTGCAACTTGGTGTTGACTTTTTCTTGTTCTTATTTGTCTTCTTGGATGCTTTGAAAGTTGATTCCTTCCTGGATGGACTATCCTTCTCTGTTCTCATTTCATAAACTGTAAGGATTCCATGTAACTCGTCTATGCTCAATGTGGCAAGATCCACTCTTTCTTCTAGGGATGAGACTTTAGGATCAAATCTCATTGGGAGAGACCTTATTACTTTTTGAACAATCACTAGGCCTTTAATTTATTCTCCCAAACCTTTAATTGCATTCACTATTTCATCAATTCGCAGAAAGTAATTTGCAATGTCTTCATCTTTCTTCATATTTAGTTGTTCAAATTTACCTCTATAGGTTTGAAACTCGACCCTTTGACTTTGGCATCTCCTTCGTAAATATTTTGAAGTTTGTCCCAAATATCCTTTGCAGAGTCACAATGCATAGCCTTGACATATACTGAATCAACCAGGCCATTCAAAATGGAATTTTTAGCCTTCAAATTGTTTTCACAAAGTTTCTTTCTGTCTTTATCTGTTGTGGGAATGGTAGGTGTTGTGTATCAATCTACTACTTCTTGCCAGACATCAAATACATGTGCTTGTACATATGTTTTCATCCTTATGCTCGAGAAGGCATAATTATGTCCATCAAACTATGGTATTCCATTCTTTATGTACTCCATGATCTTCCTTCCAGTGATTAGACTATTTTATTAAGGATTTGTTATGACACCAATTGTTGGAATACTAAGAGGGGGGGTGAATCAATATTATGCAATGTTTATCACTTTTAAATAGAATATGTAAACATAAACTCATGCACACTTTATCACATATGATTTCATTCAACCATTCAACAACACATAACCATAGATGCACAATACACATAAATTTTACATGGAAACCCAAATGGGATAAAACCACAGAATGTTTTATTATATTTTATAAGATTGCATTCATAGGAAGTACCAACTTCCAAAATTATCTAACACAATCTGGAAGGAGGCTCCAACCCCCTGTTTACAGGATCCAACCTAAATGAAGCTACAACTCCTTGCAATTTTACATCTCCAACTGGAAGGATGCTATGACCCCCTAATTTATAGGCTCCAACTCCCTATATTCTTTGGATCTAACCGAAAGGAGGATACAACCCCCTTTCCTTGCCCCTTCCTTATGCCTTGAAATATAAATGTAGACTCAACCTATCAATGCCATTGTCACTATCACTACCACTATCTCTATCATTGTCATTGTCACTTTCAATGTCACTAATACTGATACATCATCATCAACAACCAGATCCACTCACATAGATCAATTATAAACATCAAAATATATTTCCAACATCAAATATCCAAATCATGTGCTATATCCTCCATAAACCATGTACCAAAATATGTGTCTCAAACATATTTCATAACATCAAAAACCATATACCAAGTATATGCATCAAACACATGATAACATCATAAATATGTACCTCTAACAATTAACCATAACATCCATACACCATGTACCAAGGATATATCCATCAAAATAAATTGGTTTATCTTTTTTAGGGAACAAATCATAAAAGAAATATGTTGAAACTCATCAAAAGAAATTGAAATTGGTTCATCTTTTTTCGGGAACAAAGCAAGAAAATATGAGTTCATAGCTCCCAAAACTTTCCTAGAATTTTCTAACTTCCACCACAACTATCAATATATCTTCTTCCATCATATCATAAAAGCTAAGAAATAATCTATAGTTGACTCATCTAGGCCTGGAATTTTATCTTTATTGAATGAATCCAAAACATATTTCAACTCTTCCTTGGATATCTCCTTCAACATCATATTATTTTCCTCTTCAATTACAAATCTAGGAAAATAAGACGTTAGCTTTAGGACCTTTTATATATTATCCCAAGTAGGATCCTTATAAATGGATATTGAATTGTTCCATTCCCATAGATGAAAATATTGGAGAGTTATTAATAGATTTCCTTGCTTGATCTCAAAGCTCCCAGATTATATTAATAATTTTTCCATGGTTCACAAAATTATGAGAAAAAATTATGTTTTCATCACCTTTCTCATGCCACGCTACCCTTTTCTTCATCTTCCACTTAGCCCCTCTCCACCCCAAAGGTTTCCTTTTCCTCATTTCTAAGTTCTCAAATCTCAACATCTCCTCTGCATGGAAAATTCCATCCACATTCTGATCAAACAAATCACCTATCTTGTTTTATACCAATCTAATATCCCCAACCTTCTCTTTCATTTTATTAACAAGAGTTCAATTTATCTTTTTTAGGGAACAAAGCAAGAAAATGTGAGTTCATAGCTCCCATAAATTTCCTATAATTTTCTAACTTCCACCACAACTATCAAGATATCATCTTCCATCATATCATAAAAACTAAGAAAGAAATCTATAGTTGAATCATCTAAGCCTAGAATTTTATCTTTATTGAATGAATCTTGACCCCTACAGGTCAAGCTTAGGGCATCCTGTGAGGAACCCCCATGGGTTGACTGAGGCTTGTCACACGAGGCCCTGTGACTATCTTTCATCTAGCGAGTTTGAGGTAAAATACAATGATGATGTTATCTTGCGTTTTTTGAAGATGATATGCACCAAGTTGGTATGTTGGTCTATGATGATGTACACCAATTTTTCTTCATGAGTAAAGGTACGTTTTTATGTGTTTTTAAGGCTTGTATCATGGATGATATGGCACATGTTGATATATCCTAGCACATGGATTATTTGGCACATAAAGAAATAGGTTGAAACTCATCAAAATAAATTGAAATTGGTTTATCTTTTTTAGGGAACGGAGCAAGAAAATATGAGTTCATAGCTCCCATAACTTTCCTAGAATTTTCTAACTTCCACCACAACTATCAAGATATCCTCTTCCATCATATCATAAAATCTAAGAAATAAATATATAGTTGACTCATCTAATCCTATAATTTTATATTTATTGAATGAATCCAAACCATATTTCAACTCTTCCTTGTATATCTCCTTCAACATCATATTATTTTCCTCTTCAATTACAAATCTAGGAAAATAAGACGTTAGATTTAGGACCTTTTATATATTCTCCCAAGTAGGTTCCTTATAAATGGATATTGAAGTGTGTCATTCCCATAGCTGAAAATATTGGAAAGTTATTAATAGATTTCCCTACTTGATCTCAAAGCTCCAAGATTATATTAATAATTTTTCCATGGTTCACAAAATTATGAGAAAACTTTATGTTTTCATCACCTTTCTCAAGCCACACTACCCTTCTCTTCATCTTCCACTTAGATCCTCTCCACCCCAAAGTTTTCCTCTTCCTCATTTCTAAGTTCTTGAATCTCAACATCTCCTCTGCATGGAAAATTTCATCTTCCTCATTTCTAAGTTCTTGAATCTCAACATCTCCTCTGCATGGAAAACGTGTCATCTTCCATCATATCATAAGGTTTCCTCTTCCTCATTTCTAAGTTCATGAATCTCAACTATCAAGTTTATATTTTTAGCTATGTGACAAAATAATAGCCAAGATTCTTGTTTTCTAGATTAAAAAAATATTCTCTGATGTTATGTCTCCAGAGAAATTTGGTATTTTAGCAAGGAGACAAATCTTTGAGGCTATAGGAGCATCTCAAGAGGGCCAACTGCATTCCATCAAGATTGAAAATATTCCTACAATGGACTTGAAGTTGGATCTTTCAAAATCTTGTGACAAAGTAAGATGGTTGTATTTGAGGTTGATTCTCCTACATGTGGGTTTTAGTTTGCTAGTTGTAGCATGAATTATGGGGTCTATAGCTTCAATTTCTTATGGTGTTCTTATAAATGGTTCCATGTCCAATTTCTTAAAACCTTTATAAGGCTTCATAAGGGATCTCCTTTATCCCCTATGATTTATCTACTGGTAGTGAAAGGTTTGAGTAGATCCATTATGGATGCCAAGAGAAGAGGAATTATTATAGGAGTCAATATTGTGGGTCTTGTTCACTTATCACATATGCTCTTTATTGGTGATGTTTTATTATTTTCCAATGGTATGACATACTTACATGTATGGAAATCAATGTTTAGAAGTCCACTATCTATTTTTCTAGGTTGTAGGATGAAGATGAGGTTAGGCTTGTTAGGATGTCCCTTTTCAAAAAATTAAATTTTCAGGAAGGTTTTAAATTAGGATTTGTGTTGAAGCCAAATGGGTATGGAAAAAAGGATTGGGGATGGCTAGTTGAAAAGGTAGAATCTTAGATAAATGTTTGGTGCAATAGATGGATATCAATAGGAGGGATATTGACTTTGGTTAGGTTAGTATTGGAGGCTATCCCAGTGTTTTGGCATACAATGGATTATATTCCCAAAGGGGTTCTTGAGAAAATTAGGAAAAAATGATTTAAATTTTTATGGTCTATAAAGAATGGGAACAAGAAAATCCCATTGGTAAAATGGGGAAGTGTGGCTCGCCTAAAGGATATGGGTGGTTGGTGCTTGAAGAATATTCATATTTTTGGATGTGCCTTTGCAATAAAAATATGGTGGCAGGCCATGATAACTAATGGTCCATGGGTTATGGGAAAAAAACTACGGATCATAAATATTTAAAAATGGGACATTTTTAGATTGTGTAATGATCCAGGTGGATACTGGTGGCCACCCACCTATTCCAACTGGCTCCTCTTGACAGTTGTTATTTCAACACGTTCTTCTGTATTTCTTTGTAATTGTGGGTTCTACACTTTCAGAGTTGTCTAAATACCTACACAACTTCCAGGTGGATATTGGTGGCCGCCCACCCAATCCAATAGGCTTATTTTGGAAGTTTTCATGTCAGTACATATTTTTGTACTTCCAGGGCCGTTTTGGAGTCCTAACAGTGTCTTTTTGGTTTGCCACAGTCAAACTGTAGATGAAGTCAGAGTTTGATGGCACAATGTGTATTTCTAGAAAAGACCTTTCCAATTGAATATCACGCGCCTAAAATAGAGGTTGTATGCAAACGTTACGACCCTAGGAAGTTGAGGTACCAACTTACCCATCGAGGCCCACATAAATTTTGGTGTTTAATCTCCTAGGGTTAGGTTTTTGGATGTCTAGGGTTTTGGAATTCATGAGTAATGTTAAAAAGGCCTTTGAAGTCTCATTAGAATCATTTTTCTCAGACGGATGCGCGTAGCAGCCACATCTCTTCTTAGAGATAGCTACCACCATTCGAGAAAGTTGTTTCCAGTTCTACAGTTTTACAGTTTTAGTTTATTTTATTTATTCAATAGAAGTTATTGTTCATTGGATACCTTTTGTTGTTATATGTATCTTTGTGTTATTGTATTTAGTCTGTTATTCCTTTCGTTCCGCTCATAAATCTGGATTAGGTAAGGAACTCAAGGAAAGGTATAAAAAATGTCTTAGTACAATAGAATACCACGTTTCTTTATTTTTCGATTATTATATCCAATTTGTCTTGGAGGGTGGGTTCTAGAAAACAAATTAGAGTAGGTNTTGTTTCCAGTTCTACAGTTTTACAGTTTTAGTTTATTTTATTTATTCAATAGAAGTTATTGTTCACTGGATACCTTTTGTTGTTATATGTATCTTTGTGTTATTGTATTTAGTCTGTTATTCCTTTCGTTCCGTTCATAAATCTGGATTAGGTAAGGAACTCAAGGAAAGGTATAAAAAATGTCTTAGTACAATAGAATACCACGTTTCTTTATTTTTCGATTATTATATCCAATTTGTCTTGGAGGGTGGGTTCTAGAAAACAAATTAGAGTAGGTGTTGATTCTATATTGGGTTGTGGAGAAGAGGTGGAATGCCTATTATTTTTATTGAATAACTCCATGAGAAAATATTTTTTCATTGAATCAGGTGGAGGATCCTATATCTACATATATTTAGCATCAAGGCTGGAGATATGCAAAGGATATAGGCCTATCAGGTGAGAATGTAGGTATGTGGACGATGTTTATTGGAGGTTTAAAAAAGAGAAATATTATGCTAGAAGAGGAAACAGATACTCTAGCTTGGGAAAAAAACAAGATTAGAGGAGAATATATGTCAAGGATGGAATATGAGGTAATGTTGGAGGAGGGGATACAAGAGCCTTCTTGGTGGTGGAGTAAAATCTATAAGCTTAAGGTGTCAAAAAATATGTGGTTTTCTCTGGCTAGTTATCACAAATAGGGTTCCAACTTGGGATGTCTTATAGAGGCGCAATCATCAAGGCCCAAATATTTATATGCTTTGAAAAAACAAAGAATAGAATATTTCACATTTGTTAATTCAATTCTCTTATGCATCTCAACTAGGGAAGGGGGCAACACCATTGATAAGTATTCAAAATTTCTGCAAAGAAACCTCGATGGAAGCATGCTTGAAATAAGGGTTTTCAAATAAGGAGTTTCTCAAATTGATTTGAGGTTTTCCGTGCATTATCTTATGGGGGATTCGGTTAGTGAGAAATGATTTTTTTTTAAGGATAAGTATGTGCCTATTTTTCATATTCGTTCTCAAGTGTAATCTATGATTTATAGGATAAGAGTCCTGAGAAAGAAAAGGGATCCTCATGCGTTAAAGGAGTTATCCATTGATAAATGAAAGTACTAGGGTTTTTTTGATGGAGTGAGCCAAGAATATTCATAAGTGAGTAGTGTTGGAGGAATTTTATTTTTTTTAGATTCTCATTTCATTAATTTAAATATGGGATTGGATCTAGGCCAAATAACTTTACATAGTTAATGGTGTTGAATCTCTTGCTTTATATATCCAGTGAAAGGCTCAACTCTTTTTTTGGTGATTTTTCTTTGATGGTCAATTGAATGAATGATAGATTCCATATTTAGGATTTCTCTTTGATTCCATTCAGATTCCATCTCAAGATGATTGTTTCCTTTTTTTCTTTCACTTCCTAAACTCACATTTACAAAGAGCTTAGTGAAGTTGCAGATAAGTTAGTGAAAGAGCAGATTCATATAGAAGAGGGTTTTGGGGAAGTTGATGAGTGTAGAGAAGATGTTCTCACCTCCTCTTTGGGTAGTCTCTAATTGAATTATCATTAGCTAGATATGAACTGCTTTTATTTATGGTTTATTTTTTTCTAGATATATTTATATTTTTCTTAGAAGTTGAGATGCTTTGATGGAGCAGTTTTTGAACTGTGTTTTCCATTTTGATGTTACTATATTGTGTGGCATGTTTTAAGTCTTTTATGATAGACAATTGCATACAATGGAGAATGTTTAGCTATTTCGTAGATATTTGTTTTCAAAGTATTGGTTTATATTAGTTTTTATACAAGAGGCATTGATATTTATTTTTTGAATCAAACAATGCTTTGACACCTAAAGAATATATTTTCCATTCTATCTTTGAATAAAATTTAGGATTTTTTTTCTTAGAAAAATATTTATTCTTGCATAAATGGATCTTGCTTGATGTGTTTTGTGGGCATTTGATGACATCAAAGTGTTAATGGTTATTTGATTTATATGGGTAGCATTGTTTGATTTGGTTGTGATGAAAACCATGGAATTATTTTAATGTTTCATTTTTTAAGTTATTTACATTTTATTAAACTCGTCTTTATGAATAAGATAGTCACAAGGAGCAAATGGGAGGGTACATATTGTATTTATTGTGGGTTATAAGGTGATGTGACTTTGGGAGTTGTGTTGTGGGTTATAAGGAGATGTGACTTTGGGAGTTGTGTTGTGGTTTATTTAGTGCAAGGATGTACCAAATGAACTCAATTAACATGTTGGAACTACTGATGTAGATAGAAAAAAAAAGGTACAAATGTGTGTGAACAAAACTAAGTTAATTACTTTCCATGATATGCAAATAAGAGAAATTCAAAGAAACAAGTGAATCTGCGTAGTCGTATATTTCCTCAACTTCATTCTTTGACTTTGATATCCATAAACGAATAATTCAATTCTCTTGTTTTTATGTCTTTTTTGGCCAAATTGTGTTGTTATATTCTCATAAGTCATGTTTTCAATGAAAACCCTTTCATCTATGCAAGTAGACAAAAATGACATGACAACAAGTTGGTAGTGTCTTGTATCTTGTGGCACCTTAATATGTGTTTTGGTGATGGGTTCCCCTCATTTGATTCCCCCCTAATTCATGAACCTTACATGTTACTATAATGTCTATTTGAAATATTCACCCTAAAAAGTCATTTATGTTTATTTATTTATTGTTTCCTCAAAAAACAAGTACACAACTTCTTTTTGTAGTTCAATTCACAACTATAAAGTGAAGAGAAGGAGAGAAAAAATATATAAACACAAGGTGTCCTGAAGCTATGTTGGTATTATGCTAGTAAGTTATATCCATATGCAATATTGGCATTCTTGAGCATTTAATGTGTTGATGCTTGAAAAGGCAAGTCAAACAAAAACACATGAAAACACCCTTGTAGGGCTCTCAAGGGGAAAAGTGGGGATAGAAGCTCAGGTTGGATTAAATCCCTAGAACTACCAACTACTAGGTTACTTTATTAGTTGGGTAAGTTAGTGGATACTTTCCCCTTATGGGTATTAGACATCCTTATGTGTGCAAATTCATTTTTTAAAGATGTACCTTATGTTAGAGGGTCATTTTTAGCCTTTAATCAATGTTCAATTTTATGCTCATGATGTGAATGTTGGAAAGTTGGTTATCATTGATGTCAACCCTAGTACCCAAGAAGAAGCATCTAGAAGTGATGGGTGTATATGGAGAAGTCTCCAAAGTGCCCCCCTTGTGGCATAGCTTTAAGCATGGCCCTCATGGGAATACGCTTTGAAGAAGTATACAAGAAGCCCTCAAAATATGGCCAAATAGTTAAGTGGTTAAGAAGCCTCAGAAGTGTGGTCATGAAGCCTGAAGTTGATTGAAGAAGAAAACCATGAAGGATGTTACAAATGCATATAACATATCCATATATTGATAGTCCTCATCATGTCATTTCAAATTGTAGGTGGTACATCACGTGGTTCCTCACGATTGGGGATATATTCCCTCTTGAATATAGAAGCCTCGAAGTATGGTTAAGAAGCCCATAAATGGTTGTAACAAGAAGTGACAAGTTGGCCCCCAAATTAAAGAAAAGAAGATAAAGTAGTTGCAAAAAGATATTACAAGTCAGCCCTAAAGTCAATTAAAGAAGTCACTTGTAAAAGTATAAATACACTTCAAGGAGCCTCTCATTTGTATACACAAGTTCATTGAATATCTATCTATCAAGTGATCTCTTAGTGAATCTGAGGTAGCAAATATGAGGATCCCAATCTGAAGCAGTGGAGAAACGACAAAGGTCTCGGTGTTATAGAGGAGAGCGAAGGGGTTTGAAAACCTTAATTTAGTTGACCCCCGCAGATCAGGCTTAGGGAATCCTACGAGGCACCCACATGGGTTGACTGAGTCTTGTCACACGAGGCCCCGCTAGATGACTAGATTTCGTCTAGCGAGTTTGAGGTAAAATACAATGAAGATGTTATCTTGTGTTTGTTGAAGATGATATGCACCAGGTTGGTCTGTTGGTCTATGATGATGTACATCATTTTTTCTTCATGATTAAAGGTACATTTTTATGTTTTTTTTAGGCTTGTATCATGGATGATTTGATACATGCTAATATATCCTAGCACATGGATGATTTGGTACATAAATAAATAGGTTGAAACTCATCAAAATAAATTGAAATTGGTTTATCTTTTTAAGGGAACAAAGAAAGAAAATATGATTTCATAGCTCCCATAACTTTCCTAGAATTTTTTAACTTCCACCACAACTATCAATATATCCTCTTACATCATATCATAAAAGCTAAGAAAGAAATCGATAGTTGACTCATCTAAGCCTACAATTTTATCTTTATTGAATGAATCCAAAAAGTATTTCAATTCTTCCTTGGTTATCTCCTTCAACGTCATATTATTTTCCTCTTCAATTACAAATCTAGGAAAATAAGACGTTAGATTTAGGAACTTTAATATATTCTCCCAAGTAGGCTTCTTATAAATGGATATTGAAGTGTGTCATTCCCATAGCTGAAAATATTGGAGAGTTATTAATAGATTTCCCTGCTTGATCTCAAAGCTCCCAGATTATATTAATAATTTTTCCATGGTTCAAAAAATTATGAGAAAAAATTATGTTTTCATCGCCTTTCTCAAGCCACACTACCCTTCTCTTCATCTTCCACTTAGCCCCTCTCCATGCCAAAGGTTTCCTCTTCCTCATTTCTAAGTTCTTGAATCTCAACATCTCCTCTGCATGGAAAATTCCATCCACATTCTGATCAAACAAATCACCTACCTTCTTTTATACCAATCTACTATCCCCAACCTTCTCTTTCCTTTTATTAACAACCCATAATCCCACAACTTATTTTACCTTCCTCAAAGCCCTAGAAAATTGATTACTTGCATATCTGTATTATTTACATCATAATCCACCCATTTCTTTTTAACTAAATCATGGAATTATTCCTCCTCTAACCATCATGGATTAAATTTTAAAGGACCAACAATGTTATCATCCTACCTTTTTATCTAGATGAGAATGGGACTCTGATTAGAATTTCCCCTAGAATCCACCCAAGTTTGGATTCTATCAACATCAGTAATAAATTTATCCAAAATAAAAACTGATCTAGCCTCTTTGAGACTTTGGATTCCCCAACACTATTATTTCTCTAGGTAGACATGAGCTTTATTGACTCCAAATCAACAAAAACTTCCTCCTATATCTTATGCTTGAAGAAATCTATTGCACAATCCACTCTAACAAAGACCATCCACACCTTGACTTTTCTCAATGGAAAGTTAATGACTCCACCAATTATTCCCTTATCCCCCTTTAGGTAGTCCAATTAAGAAAAAAAAATATTTCGTAACTCCTTCCTACCCTCATATAGGCCATCACAATTTATAACTGAGATTCTATGATTAATATCATTAAAATAAAATTATATCCAAATACTTGTATCAAACAATAGATTGAACAAGGAAATAGATTTCCTCCACCCTATAAGCACATCACTACAATTACCCACAACATCAATTGCAATGAAACCCCACTCCCTAAATAATTTACTCAAACCCTCCATAATATTTTTAGCCTCATCCATTGTTTCGTGTATCAAGAAGACATCGGGTTTATGGACTTCAACCAATCTATCCAAAGCGAGTCTTTTAGAGGGACTACTTAGACCTCTCCCTCGACACTTGAGCCCATTAAATTCTTCATCAATCTCTTTCCAAGAGTATAAGGGATAGTAATATCACTTTTAGGAATGATGTTAGAGCCAAGTTATACTTCCCTTCGACCCATGTTTCCATATACACCTAAAGCTAGATCCACATTATTTTATGTTAGAATATTCAAGAATATTGAGAGGATGGGGGTGAATCAATATAGAATTATTTCAACAATTTCAACCTTCAAGAAATACATAAAAATTAACAAGTAATCATGACATTCATCATCAAATAAACGCATACACATTCCACACAAATTTTTACATGGAAACCCAACTGGGAGAAAACCACATAAACTTTTCTTAAGTAGTTTCAAGATTTTACAAGCACCAACTTGAAGGAATCTCCCATTCCCTGAGTTTTCCAACACCTACTAGAAGGAGACACCAATCCCCTTGGAATATTTTAAATTATTATACAAGATCAAATTAACCTTCAAATACAATGCCAAAATCACTTCTTAAATATGCATACAAATCTACTCATAACTGTACCTCAAATCAACAAACTTGTAAGATTCTCCATGAGCTCAATATTTCTTTTTTTCATTTTGAAACTTAGACCTTAGATATTATGATATGTTCTCCTTCTAATGAAATAAGTGGAAGTCAATTTGGACCTACCAAGATTCATATATAACCATTTTATCTCGAACACATGTGTGGGACTAGTTCCTAGATTAGTCACAAACCTTAACTTCCAACAAGTATAACTTTGTACCTATTAGCACAAGAATTTGCACTAGAAAATTTGGTTATTTTTACGATCTATTTTGCAGAACAAGAGAAGCAACAGCTGGAAGGAAACACAACACGCGCGCATGCAAGGAAGGCATGAACAAGGGAAGCGACAACTGGAAGGAAGAACAGCATGCGCGCATGCAGAAGAAGACCTAACGACGGTAGGGTTAGGATTTTGGTAAGGTATTGTAAATGGATGAAGAGCCCGGAATGTATAAATATTGATGTTTAGGCATCATGGTCGGTTCACTTTGGAGTACTATTATGTTGTTGTAAGTTATGCATGAGTTGATGTGATATGTAATATTTTGATGTAAGCCCTATGTTGTAAGTTGTTGAGCTAGAAGAGATGAGAGAAGGTAGATCTTGAGGATTAGATTGCAGGCTGAGGAGCCTGGTGCGATCTTGTTCGCCTCATATAGATCCTACCCATCAGAGGGGAGTTATAAGTGCCTGACACTATAGATGCGAACATAATATAATAAAATATCTGAGAGCCAAATGTTTGTGGACGTAGCCCTAGGAGAGGGTGAACCATGGTAATATTTGTGTTGTGTGATGAATGTTTGCATGTCTCTATTGTCTGAAGTAGTTATTATTATGTTGAATGCATGAATTATTATATAGCATGTTTAAGTGCTTTTGCAATACTGAAGGAATAAGCCTATGGATTACTGCATAAATCGTGAATACAGTAGGTTTCATTTACAAGTCATAATAATGGTTCAATATTTAGCCCTCTTATCTCATACTCAATCCTAGGCTGTAAACACCTGAGTATTACAGCCACCCATTAAATTTATCTCGGGTGAGACTAAACAACGCATTATGTGTGTTGTGTTTCCTTCTAGTTTACCAGGAGGGCCGATAATTTTAGAGGCTTTGTTGGAACCCCGAACAAACATGAACCCTGGTTCAATAAACTCAGACAGTATAGGAGAGAAGTAACCAACAAATGGTTATGTTGTCGTTGGTAGGAACAGGAGGGTATTGAGTAGAGAAGATAACTCGAAGATCTGTCGAAAGCAAATTAAGAAAAGGTTAGGGAAGATACCAATGAGCCATTAGGAGGGAGTGTTGAGGCCATGGAATCCCACAAAAGCAGAGATCAAAACTTGGCTAAGAACTGAGCTAGAGTTTTCACAAAAATACAATAGAAACCCCATACTAACACCTCGCAAATATCTTGAGAAATACGTGTTTACTGATTTACACGAAGTCTTTTTCTGTGATTTTCCACATCTATTACAAGATTGGATACTAAGGTTGAAGGATAACCACACAATGAACCGAATTAGACAGCTAGAGTGGACCCCAGTACAGATTGAGCATCTTCAGTAGACCAACAACAATTTCACCCGTGCAGTAGACTTTTGGCTTGATAGTATTAAGGTAGGTTTTATCACGGAGTTTGCAGTAGACACAGCGAAATCGTACAGTGCAACGGAGAAAGAGTTTCTATGGGGACCTCGAGGAAGATACATTCGATCACTCTATACTTCAATTAAGATATTTCTACATAACAAAGGTGTAGTGACAATGAAATCAGACAGCTAAACTTCCTTGCGTGCATGGGGGAAGGGGGGAAGAACTAATAGAAAGAAGAGAAATGGAAGGAGGAAAGGATAAGGGAAAGAAAGAGGAGGAACCCTTAGACCTGATCAGGATGGATGACGACCAAATCAAGTGGATATTGGCGACAATGGAAAAGATGCATAGTGGAGCACCCTACCAATACAAGGTGAATACCAAGAAGAGATCTATAGCCGCGAGGGAAGGCTTGGCGAGTGATGAGGAAGAGGTAGAGGATCTCTGGGCTGTGGAGAATATTGAGGAAATCCTGCATGAAACATATGAGCAAAAGACGAGAGGTCCAAGAGCGGGAGGAGAAGGCAACCATCCTATCCATATTAATGTCAGTGTGGAACCCATAAACCCATGTGTGACTAATACACCAAAGAGAACACCACCATTTAGACAACTGAAGTTCTGAAGCAGTCAAACAACAAGAAGTACATCCACACAAGGAACATCAACTGGAGGAGCCAGTTCAAGCAGCACTAGTCAAGTATCTACACCACGCGGAGGTAGTAGTTCAACATTAAAAATGGCAGGACACGATCCCACCATCAGGTTACCTGAATTTCAAGGAGAAGCAGCAGAAGACCCTGAGAAACATTTGTTCATTTGTGAAAATATCTAGGAAGCAAAACAGATCACTGATGAAGATACCAAACTTGTGCAGTTAGTGATTACGCTAGGAGATCGCACACTAGACTGGTACATGAGTCTAGATGCAAACAATGCCCCTAGGACAACAAGGACATTGGAAGACATTAATAAATTATTGATAAACAAGTTCCAGAAGTCGAGCTCGGAGGATCAATACATGAACGAGATGATAGAAATTCGACAGAAACCAAGAGATTCTATATGGGAGATTATTCATAGATTCAAGCAACTGAAGGGGAAGTTGAAGTATCTCATGACTGAGACGCAACACAGACACGTGTTTGTCATTTCACTATTACCACACTTAAAATACCCTTTGCGACAACAGAAGTTCCAAACGCAGGTAGAAGCTCTGCAGGCAGCCTTACAGCTGGAAGAAAATCAATATCAGCAAACCGAGCCAGCTATTGAAGAAATGAAGGAGGAATTGAAGAATTAATGTTTTAGCTGAACCAGAATAAGAACAAGGACAAATGAGAAGTCGTTTAGTGTACCACATGCAGGACGAAAGGACACCATAAGAACGAATGCCCAACATTCACGTAGTATATGGAAGCAGGAATGCCAAATCCACTACCAACGAGAGGATTGTGATGCGAAATCTGCAAGAAACTAGGTCACGGCCCTTATCACTGCACGATGATGCAGAAATACCAGACAATCCCGAAGAGCTCATATTACACCTTTTGCAAGTCAGTGGGCCACGATGACAAAGATTGCAGAACTATGGATTTGATGCATAAAAGGACATCAGACACATATAGAGTGCAGGCATAAATGATGACTGGGCAAGCCACACCACAATTTAATCAAGATCCAGCTCCATACAAAACTACGCAACAACAATATAATACTACACAGCAACCATATAATAACGTGCAATCGCAGTACAACACAACCCAGCCTCAGTACAATACCGTGCAGTATAATCAGGCGCCTCTGTATAATGCATCGAGAAGAGATCGAGCAGGCTACAGAGGTGGAGGACGAGCAAGAGGAGGTTTCAAACGAGGTAGAGGACTAGTGGTGTGTCACAATTGTCAACAACCAGAACATCACTGCCACCAGCAAATTGTATGTATTGTCGCGCATCGGACCACGATACAGAAGAATGTCTGACACTACTAGTAAAGATTCAAGAAAAGAGGAATCCGAAAAACTAGAATGTTCAGTGGATTTTTATCGAAGCAAGGGATGAAGGACAAAACATTAATATAGTTACTCATGGAGGAGTGAAAACAGGGGATGACATTGTTAGACAAGCGCCAGCACAAAATCAATGGGTGAAAAAGAACGACAAACCAAGGAATTAGTTCGACGCATAGAAGGAAAAAGAGATATTTAAGCAATCCTGACAAGAATTTTAGAAGGAAGATATTACGATGACTTAAACTATGCAACAAAGCAAGGAAACACCCGAATATGAAATGCCTATGTTATTGGATCATACCAGTGAAATACGGTCTATGGGACAAGTAAGTACAGTCAAAGTCTTTTTGAAATCATGTGTAAAGGTATTAAGTGATCCATCATCTGTGAAAATATTGCAAAACATACTAGAAAAATGTATCCTCGAGATGGAAGAGAAGCTATAACCAAAAATTGTCAATCACCTACACACAAGAAGAAGAAAAAATATGGAATTTAGACTGAATACCAACATTGGAGATTTCAATATGGGAGACATTATAATAGATATAGGATCTGAAGTTAATGTACTACCAAAGAAGACATGGCAATGCATGGGAGAGCCCACATTAGGATATTCACTTGTTCAATTGAAACTGGAAAACCAACACAGAGTCCTACCGATAGGTAGACTGAAAGGAGTGGCAATATACCTAGATGGAGTGCGCACTAAAGAATATTTTGAAGTCATTGAAATAGTGGACGGCACGACACCTTACCCATAATTTCTTGGTCTCGATTGGGCGTTTGAAAACCAGGCCATAATCAACCTGAAGACTAGGAAAATGAATTTGATTCAGGAGAATATAGGGTCATCGCGCCATTAGACCCATCAAAAGGAGAGAGGTTTGTAGAACCTACTTGTTTGGACTTAGAGGAAATCGGCCAGTTGTACAGAACAACTACACGCAATGAGGATTACGTAAACCCAATTGCAGACAGGATACTTAGTTGGCAGAGCATCACTTCATGTGCAACAGATTCAGATACCGGTTTAGAGAACTAGAAACAAAGGCTACATGAAGTATCCACAAGGAGATGTGCAAGACTATATCGCGCAGTAAGATGGGTAGGCACAGAAATCAGAGAACCACCCAGTTTCCATGGAGTAAACGATCTGGAGACATTCTTAGCACAGTATGAAGATGAAGTCTTAGAGAATCAAAGATGGTTAGCACTATATCTAGCACTCAAGGCCACACCTGCACGATGGTGGGGCGCACACAAAGAGACAATCACAGACTGGTGCCAATGCAAGCGGTTACTGTGCATAAGGTTCGATACATAACAAAAAAATAACAAATAGCAAAAGTATGATGGACAAAGAGCACCAGCAGAACACTTGGAGGAGTGTAGAACACTATGGAAAATGACACCTCCAGAGGAATGGCCTCATTATTTTATACATACTCTAGGGGGCATACCATCAAACTCATATACAGACCAGGAATTGCGCAAAGGAACTACGACCTGGATGACATTGCAACAAAATTTTACAATCACTTTCTCATTCGAGCATGAGAACCCCAACATAGATGCAATGTTGAAGAAGATAAGAGGAGTGATATTCATCAAAGAGCTGGAAGTTGAAATGATCACAAAATAACAACAACGGAACAAACAAATAGTTAAAGAACTTATGTCATGTTAACATGTGCAAGAGGAAGCACCGGATGAAGATGATCTGCGCGATATTCAGATTGCAGAAGAAGAAGGAGAAAGAGAAGTGGAAGGTCCACCTATAGAATCAGAAGTTATTTCTGCACCGATCAAAGTAAAGAAAGTAAATATTGGGACAGTCGAGCAGCCCAAAATGGCCAGCATTGGAGATTACTGGGATGAGCAAATGGTGAAAAGCATAACAGAGCTATTGCGCGAATACATCAAATTGTTCCCCACAACATTTACAAAGATGAAGGTTATAGCATGAGATCTAGGAGAGATGAATATACCAATCTGACCAGAAGATAGATCGATCAGACAGGGACCATATAGACTGAACCCCATATATAAGCAGAAAGTCAAAACTGAGATTGACAAGATGATAGAATCTGGCATCATAGAACCGGCCGAAGAATCAGAATGGATAAGCTCGATGGTAGTACAGGACAAGAAACAAGGAGGGATCAGGATATGCGTCGACTTGAAGAAGTTGAATTATGCGTGCCTACATGACCCATTCCCTACACCCTTCATGAATGAAGTGTTAGAGAACGTAGGAGGACTTGAAGCCTACTCATTCATTGATGGATTCTCAGGCTATCATTAGATTAGGATAGCACAAGAAGAAAGATACAAGACCACATTTGCGACAGAATGGGGACCTTATCAGTACACAATTATGTCATTTGGACTGAAGAATGCACCAACAATATTTTCTAGAGTAGTCATTGTTGCGTTTAAAGAATTCATCCACCAGTTCCTAGAAGTTTACTTAGATGATTAGACAGTTTACAATTTGTTGAAAGACCATGTAAAAGTCTTATGCCTAATGTTAGAAAGATGCATACAATGCAGATATCAATGAACATAAATAAATGCATATTCAGAACACTGTTTGGGATACTATTGGGCCATATAGTATGAAAACAAGGTTTACTAGTAGATCCTGCAAAGATCGTAGTCATTGTTAACTTACCACTACCAAAAATAGTATGTTAGCTAAGAGAGACGTTGGGACACACAGGTTACTATAGAAAATTTATCAAAGGTTATGCACAAATAACTACACCAATGGAAAAGATGCTAAGAAAGGATACAAAGTTTCAGTGGAACGACGAGTGCCAACATGGTCTGGATAGCCTAAAGGAAAATATGGTCATCCCGTCGATATTAGTCTTTCCATATTGGGAGAAGAAATTCCATGTACATGTAAACACATTAGCCATAGCACTTGGATCTATCTTGGTGCAGCCAGGAGCGGGGGACTTGGATCACCCGATAGCATTTGCAAGTATAAATCTATCTGACTCAGAACAAAACTATAACAAAACAGAAAGAGAAGGCCTAGCTATGGTCTATGCACTGCAAAAGTTCAGACATTACTTATTGGGGAAACACTTTAAGATGTTCACGGATCACTCAACCCTGAAATATTTAGTCAACAAGCTAGTGTTTGGGGGGAGAATCTGTCGATGGTTACTATTATTCCAAGAATTTGACTTTGAATTAATCGTCAAACCAGGAAATTTAAATGCAAGACCTGGCCGCCTATCAAGAGTCACCAATGGAGAAGAACCTACAAACTTGGAGGACAACTTTTTGGATGCACAGTTATTCTCAGTTCAGATCATTGATGAATGCTTCGCAGATATCATCTAGTACTTGAGCATAGGTACTGCGCCACAAGAGTATAATACTGTGTAGAAGAAAAACCTGGTAGTCTGCGTTGCCGACTATCAATTGATTGAAGGACATCTATATAAGATGGGCGTAGATAGCATCTTGCGAAGATACGTGTTAGAGCACGAAAGACCAAGAGTTTTAGCAGAAGCCCATGAAGGAATAGAAGGAGGGCATTATGCAGACAAATCTACCACACAGAAGGTATTGTGCGCAGGACTATGGTGGCCAATGATTCACAGAGATTCAAAGGAATATTGTCAAACATGTGATGTCTGTCAAAGGGTAGGAAAACCCAACAGAAGAGATGACATGTCGTTATGACCACAAGTAACATTACAGGCATTTGACAAGTGAGAAATAGACTTTGTGGGACCAATCAACCCACCAGCAAAAAGAACAGGAGAAAGGTACATTATCACTGCGATAGAATATCTAACCAGATGGGAAGAAGCTGCACTAGTAAAGGATTGCAGCGCAGAAACAACATCCCATTTTTTATTCTAACAAGTAATCACTAAATTTGGGTGCCCAAGAATTTTGATGAGATAACAAGGCACGCACTTCATAAACAACACCATCAATGCGATGACTGAAGAGTTGTAAGTCCATCACCAGAAGAGCACACCATATCACCCACGGGCAAATGGCACAGTGGAAGCATTTAACAAAATCTTGGAGAATGCACTGAAAAAAATATGTAACATCAATACGGACGACTGAGATATCAAAGTATCATAAGTATTATGGGCCTATAGGACTACGTGAAAAAAGTTGACAGGGAACACACCATTTAAACTGGTTTATGGCCAAGAAGTAGTGGTACCACTAGAATTTCTAGTACCAATCTTGCACGTAGTTGTAATTACACAAATGACAGAAAAAGGCGTAGTACAGGAGAGACTGAACCAGTTAATGACTATGGGGGAAGACTGGATCTTAGCAGGATTCCACCAACAAGTTCAAAAATAAAGAGATAAATCTTGGCACGATCGGCACATCAAGAAGAATACGTTCAAGGAAGGGGACCTAGTACTAATGTATGAAAACAAATCATTTCAACACCCGGGAAAGCTCAGAATGCATTGGCTAGGACCGTATGAAGTAAAATATGTCACAAATGGAGGAGCTATATAGTTGAGAGACTTATCAGGTGCAAAAATCAGAGGGATGATTAATGGGAGCCGAAAGAAACTCTACAAGGACAGTCAACCACCCACCGTGCAGTAGAAGGATGACACATAATTTAGAAACACAACCTCAGCGGGGAGAAGGACAACGGTCACATAAAAAGGGAAATGAGTGGGAAAAGGAAAGTCGTCAAAAACGGGATGACATGATAGCACTAGGCAGAATTAAAGGATGGATGGGACGCCACATTAAATGCACTAACTAAATATGGCAAGGTAGAGTAATGGCAAGTATGAACCCGCCAGAGATTCATTGAACCCGTAGTTAAGGTGAATTAAAACCCATAATGAAGGAAGCATCATCGACAAGCTTCATGGAAAACCCATACAACACACAAACGCGAAAGCAAACAGTCTATTCACAAAAGAAGATAATATAGAGAGAAATAGAGGATGAAAATCACAGAGCGAGCTCATAGAGGTCATAGAGACCGTTTGAACCCAGCAAACAGTCGAAATTCACCACCATGGCACCAACCAACCAAGCAGAAGCGAGCCAAAATGCCAGAAAAACCAGAGTTCGGACTAGTTCATGCGGATAGGCAGAAGAAGGTGAACAACAACCACTGGAGATCATCAACATCAACGAAATCCCATCCCCAGAGACAACACCAGTGCACTTGACACCCATACTGGAAGAAATCCAACAGCTAGAACCAGAGGGCACAAATACAGACATACCAGCAGAAGTACAGGAGCCGCAAAACCAGGAAGCAAAAACCCTGAAGGAGGTACAACCAAAAAACATCGGACCAGCTACAGAAGGAAATAGAACGAAGCCGAATCAAGACGCAATTTTCGAGCCAGACGAGTCTCAAACGACCATATCAGACCACCCACCAAAGGGAGAGGTCAAGGATATCATGGGCCAGTCAGAATGGTATAATGAGGAACAACCACAAGCCACTGGAACTTCAAGCCAGCCACCACAACAGAACAAAGACAAGATACAGATACCCAAATCACCTCGCAAGAAATCGATAGTGGAAATTGTTCTACCACACATACCAGATGGGGTACAGGTAGGACCAGAGCTACTGGTTCACATCGGCAAGCTCAAACACTCGAACCACAACATAGAAGACGAAGACAAGTTCCTAGAACTCACAAAAAGAGTATACATGGAGACGGTGGGCACGAGTCAGTTTGGGGAACCGCTTAACCAGCCACTCCAATGGGAAACCGGATTGCAGAGGACAGGAATTTTAGGTCTTGTGGACCTACCACATTTTGGCAGGGGTCAACATGCGACCTCATGTGTCAAACAACTGCTAGAAATCACACATGGTGGGGACATCTGGTTGGACAAGCACGTCTCAATAGACGTTGAGCTTATCGCAAATAACAGGGTTACCAATTCAGGGCATGGATCCAGCATTGTTTTTGGATGACAAAAACAAGGAAAATGTGCTAGAAAAAGAGATGAAGAATAAGTATGGCACCAACAAGGGGACAAGAGGGATAATTATCAAGAGGATCAATGACGCAACCACACAATTGGGCGCGAAACTCTTAACCTGCAAGATGCTAAGAAAATGCCACAGGGAGGAAGTCCCAGCTGGGATTGTTGCAGTTGCAGATCAGTGCATAGAAGGCACCTCAATGAGGTGGGCACCATACCTCTTGAACGTATTCCTAGATTACTGCAAGGATGCGCAGTATCTAGGAACATAGTTCTATTATTCATGGTTGATCATACTAATAGCCTTCATGGGATGGAGAGAGCCATGGTACATAGTTTTTGGCACTAGACCCAAACCAAATCAAGGGGAAAGATATATGTTTCTCAGATCCAAGCTAGAGTCGAGGAGAAAAAAGGTGAACGGATCTATCTTTGAGGGATACCTACGTGACCTACAATAATCCATCTCCATAGTGTGGAGAATAACACCAGAAGTTGTCACGCGATATGCGTACATTGCTAATTTATATGCCACGCGACATGCAATGTGGATACAGGAAAGGAAGGATCTAGCTAAACAGTGGCTACAAATGCACTATTGTATCACAGAGGGGGACATCGACATGGTCATCAACGAATGGGACGATGAATGGAGGATTCCAGCCATCACCCAAGAAGTGTCGAAAACGATAGCAGAAGAAGAGGCAGGGCAGGAAGAAACCTAGCCGAAATAAATCCAAGTGCCTAAGAGACGAAGGAGGGGCCAGCGCAAAGAAATACAGACATAATAAGGACCAATGAAGACAGGGAGCCAGAATGGAAAGAACGATAAGACACAATTGGCCACAAAGCAGCATCAACAGGCTGAGCCCGCACAAGAGACCGAAGCAAGGTCCAACCCAAAAACAGCAGGGGAAAACAAGAGGCCAACCACGCAAATGAGAGGCGCGTGCAAGAAATCAAAGGCCCAAAGAACACTGCCAGAGTATACGATCACGGATGACGTTGGGGAAATGATAGCCCAAATGGTTCAGGATTGTCTATCTGAGGGCTTCGATCATGTTGCACACCACAGGGATAGGATTGAAGAGAAATTGGTAGACATACGGAAGCTCCTCAAGAAAATTAGGGAAGGGAAGCCAACAAGAAGCAGGGGACTGGAACCATTAGCACCGCAGATAGAAGGAAGAGTGCAAGAAGAGGAACGAGAGTCATTCCAGGCAATACTGTAGTTGCACGTAAAATTCCATATCAACCCTAGTATGTTGCACATGGACGAAATTGTGGGGAAGACACCCTTGAAGGACTTAAGCCAAATCCAACTTGTGTTGACGAGGATACCATCAGGGGGACTACACAGATTGCAGGTTAGCGTAAACCACGAGGTATAGTCTCGTGCACACAAACACTTAACTGAATTGAAGCAGGCAACAAAGAATCAAGAGGCACTGGAAATAGTCTATGAGAAGGCTAAATCTAAGACCCAGGAGGAAAGGGAGCGCATAAAAGGATTGGAGCAGAAAGTGGTAGGAGCTTATGATAAGCTTCCACAGGCCGCGCAGGGAGAGGAAATCACAGCAGTAGACAAGATTGATCGGATTGCGCAGGTAATTGATCAATATCAAAAGAAGATAGATAATCTCTGAGAACAGCTCACACCAACCACTCCACCAGCAGTGAAGGAACAATGGAATCATGAATCAAAAGCGTAGTTGTAGGAGATAGAGCAGCAGGTCAGTACATCAGTTGACTTGTTTGATAAAGCAGCGCAGCTTTGGACTAGATTGGAGGAGGATCAGCAGGTCCAATAGTGGGACAAGGAGGAAAAAAGGATCAACGTAGTGATCCAAGAGGTCAACCAGAAGAAGAATACAATACCAATCACAGAATGCATCAAAGGGATGCAGAACATGAAGAGATTGCAGGCAGAGCTAATTACTGCGCAAACACAGAAACAGGAGTGGCAGGCTCAAACGAAACCATTACAAGAGCGGGTAGCAGAAGTCCTGGCACAAGTAGAGGAAGCCAAGGAACATATAGAAAAGACCCAGGCAGAGTGCGTGGAACTAATCAGTGAGGAAATTGCAGCCCATATAGTGGACACACTCAAGGAGAAGAATGCATAGGCGCAGACACATGCAACAACACTCAAGGAAAAGTTACAGGCGATCACCAAGGAGATCGAGGAGGCACACAAAGATTAGGTGGCTCGGGACGAGCCACATGTCAATGTTGGGGGCCTGTTTAAAGGCAGGCCAAAGGCCAAAGAGGAAAAGCATGGAATTTTTGGGAAAGAAAGCATGCACAAGAGAAGAAACATCTAGAAGGAAACACATCACGCATGCATGCAAGGAAGGCGTGCACAAGGGAAGCGACAGCTGGAAGGAAGAAAAGCACGCGCTCATGCAGAAGAAGACCTAACGACAGTAGGGTTATGGTTTTGGTAAGGTATTGTAAATGGATAAAGAGCCTGGAATGTATAAATATAGATGTTTAGGCATCATGGTCGGTTCACTTCAGAGTACTATTATTTTTTTGTAAGTTACGCATGAGTTGATGCGATATGTAATGTTTTGTTGTAAGACCTATTTTGTAAGTTGTTGAGCTAGAAGAGATGAGAGAAGGTAGATCTTGAGGATTAGATTGCAGGATGAGGAGCCTGGTGCGATATAGTTCGCCTCATATAGATCCTACCCATCAGAGGGGAGTTGTAAGTGCACGACGTCGTAGATGCGAACAAAATATAATAAAAGAGCTGGGAGACAAATCTTTGTGGGTGTAGCCCCAGGAGGGGGTGAACCATAGTAATATCTGTGTTGTGTGATGAATGTTTGCATGTTTCTATTGTCTGAAGAATTTATTATTATGTTGAATTCATGAATTATTATATAGCATGTTTAAGTGCTTTTGCAATACTGAAGGAATAAGCCTATGGATTACTGCATAAATCATGAATAACAGTAGGTTGCATTTACAAGTCATAATAATGGGTCAATATTTAGCCCTCTTATTCATACCCAATCCTAGGTTGTAAACACCTGAGTATTGCAGCCACCCATTAATTCTATCTCGGGTGAGACTACACAGTTCATTCTGTGTGTTGTGTTACCTTCTGGTTTACCAGGAGGGCCGATAGTTTTAGAGGCTTTGTTGGAACCCCGAACAGACATGAACCCTGGGTCAATAAACTCAGACAGTATAGGAGAGAAGTAACCAACAAGTTTCTTTAAGACCTAATGTTAATAGTAGACCTTTACACCTCCCTCAATAAGTCTTCCTCATATTCACTTTTACTCTTATTCACTAACTGAAGCTAATCAAGACCTCATTTGCTTATGCATGCTAGCCCAGATTTATGAGTTAAAACCTTTTTATTTTGAGTCTTGTCCATTTGAGTTTTAAAAACTCTTTTACATTCACACATATTTTGATGGGTACTAGGATTATCCTCTTGCATTCAGAGGGTGATTCTCAGTGCTAACATAAATGACATCGTTGTCGGGGACGGATTTGAGCATATTGAAGAGCTCCCTGGGAAGAACGACATAGATCCAGATCTTGATGGTAGACAAGAGACGAATACAAAAAATTGACTGTAATCATCTACCTAGTGACTCCATAATAAAAGACTCCACTGGGGAGGATCATGTTGACAGAAGATGACCATAGGAAAGGGGAAGGCCCAGTATCAATTTATGAGCCTTCTTCATGAGTTGTTGTTGCTTTTTGTCAGCTCATTTTTACTTTTCCCTTCACATATTAAAAGGATCATCTTGTGTTGTGTATATTCGGATGATCATCAATCTTATTTTATATATCCATCCTTGGAAGAAGAAGACATGCCTTATGCCTGTGTTGTAGATGTTGATTTTGTACCTTCACCTCAGCCTATTCACAAGGATGAACTCTGTATTGAAATCCTCCTGAAATTGATCACCCTTGTAACCTTGAGGAGGTTTAAACTCATTCATAGCCTTCTAAAATCTCATCACCTTCTGTTGTTTATAACCAACCTATTGAAATTCAACATGCAACAAATGATTATTGTCCTTTTGCAAATAATAAAACTGATTCAGTTCAGGCTGCCAGCTCCTCTAACCTTTACCAGCAACCCACTGACTTCCAGTTTAATATTAGGGAAAAGATGTTTGTACCTCTAAATCTGCCATCCTTTCTTCATCCTTACCCTCCCGGATTTGTAGACTACCTACCAAATTTTGATGGAAAAGATAACACTGTAGGGGAAGAGAATTTGTCATCCTTTCAAGACTTCATCGACAATCTAGAAATCTTGCATGAAGATATTGTCGTGAGTCTTTTCTCTAAATATTTGATTGGAGATGTTGCCTTGTGGTTCAATAATATGGAAATTTCTTCCATTGGTTCATGGGATGAATTATATGACACCTTTTTAAAATACTTGGGAGAGAGAAAATCATTTGATCAGTACTTGCATGAGTTCACTTCTATGAGAAGAGAGGATAATGAAGTTGTGTCTTCTTTTAATCGAAGTTTCTATAGTATATATTGCAGCTTACCCTTGGAAATTAAACCTTCTGAAACTACTGCCATGGTTTATTACATCATGTCTCAGCACTCCAACATTGTCTTATTTCTTAGAGAAAGAGAGTCTACATCTTTACTGCAATTATTTAGAGATGTTGAAGAAGTGGAGGAGAATCTCGAGCTTTTGGCAGGATTCAAAGACAGCATAATGTTGAATCTGCACATGAGCCCATAATTGATGGAGAATACATCTACAAACAATAGGCTCTTACTGGCATGTGTGCACAGTCAGAAACATTTCATGGACAACCCTTTTTTGATGAGTACCCCAGTGATGTTGATGAGAAGCGTGTTGATGAGAATCCTATTGATGAAGAGCAGCGTCTCATTGATACATGGGTATTGATCATTTTCATTCAGCTAGAAGAACTAAGAAAACGGTTATCAACGGACTAACAATCACCTGCATCAGTCATCCATTTACTATAACTTGCACAAAAACAGAAGGAAGAATCTGCACATGAGGTGATTGATCGACAACCCTTTCTCGGTTATGATGACATCCAAGGTCAGAGGTTCTTGAGTTTAGATAAGAAATGTTTACTTATTAATCAAATAAATTTTATTAATACTAGATATCATACATTGAATTATATTCAAGAGTTGTTAATTGAAGAACAAACATGTCATACCTTTCTCAGCAAGAAACATTTCATGCAGTGGCAGCCATTTTGTTTAAAGACACTAGTTTTGAATCATAGTTTTGATGACCCAATAGCACTTGTGTTGGATTTGTATTTCTCTGATTCTCTTAAGTTTTCATATTTCTTCATGAAACTCACTCATTCAGATGAACAACATTTTTTGAAGACTGCTTTATGGTTGCTTCCATGCTTTTCATGCTTTTTGTTTACCATTTGCAAAGTTGAGGAGAATTCAGTGAGGAAGTTGTTTGAGTGGCTATGGTGGAAGTTCACTTTTACCTGAGTGCATTGTAAAAATAGTTAGTGTAGGCATGTACATAAATAAGTTCTTTTGAGCAGGTGTGTTTGCTTTCATCTTGTAAGTAGTGTAAGTTTTTCTAGCATGATGTCTTCAGCAGGATTACTGACAGTTGTACCCAAGACTGACTCCATAGACCAATGGTTAAGGCACTGAAAATACAAGAGTTCTTAGAGCCTCACAGGGAGGTCTCTATCCCCCATGGAGCCTATGTTAGCACAAGAATTTTCACTAGAAAATTTGGTTATTTTTACGATCTATTTTGAAGCAATGGTGAATTAAGGGATTCTGTAGTGCCAGCTTCCTCAAGCACCAAGACCGAGAGCCAAGCGCACCTGTCATCAACACAAGACACGGGTTAGAAGCTCCATGCACATAATGATATACAGGCTCGGCACTACCAAAACTACAGGCATGTTTTGGATCTGTGCTACGAAATGTGCAGAGTATTTTGCAAAGGCACGACATAAAATCGCTACCCAATGAATTATTGAATGGCGCTACAAGGTGGCACCTGGAATCAGGGAGTTCGGATTCATCACTCTTTTGGGTGGTTGATGGCATGGAGAAGATCTAGGATTATAGGTGACAGCATGATGACAACATTTAACCACTGGAGGATGCTTGGCAATGGAAAGGAATGTGTATCAAGGAAGACCATGTCATTTAAATCTTGTTGGATTGATAGCCAACATTTTTCCTTTTTTATAGAAGTTTGTTAATAGTTGTTAGCACATGTGTTCAATTGTTAACTGATTTGGAGAATCCAATGTGAGGAAGGCCAGCTCGCACCTCTAGTCGTTGACTTTCCTTTTTCTTATAAAGACATATTCCAAATGAATAAGGGGGTTCGAATCGTTGAGCTGAGGCTCCTGAATTGTAATATTTTTGACTAAGTAGACTGGTTCTCTAGTTATGTACGGGACTTGAGAATTTTTTATTAGTGGAAGTCGGTTTCTCTTTATATCATCGTGTTGCCTCTTATGTTGAAGTGTTCATGATTGGAGGATCCACATGAGTTTGTTATGGTTGTGTTATGATGAATGTTTGATTATAATATTGTTATGATGTTCTTCAGTTTTCTTTAAACTTTGAATTCAAGAGGATATTGTGTTTGAGTTTTTCTTCCTTGGGATGCTTGAAGACCTGATGTTAATAGCATACCTTTACACCTCCCTTAATAAGTATTCCTTCTATTCAATTTTACTCCTATTCACTAACTGAATCTAATCAAGACCTCATTTGCTTGTGCATGCTAGCCCAGATTTCTGAGTTAAAACCTTTTTATTCTGAGTCTTGTCCATTTGACCTTTTAAAAACTCTTTTACATTCACACATATTTTGATGGGTACTAGGCTTATCCTATTGAATTTAGAGGGTGATTCTCATTGCTAATAGTACCTATAATGAATCAGGATCTTAAACTTGTACCCAATCTAATGCGATATATTATTTGAAATTCCTCCAAGCTTTTCTCCATGAATCATCCACAAAAAAAGGTTATAGTGAAAATGGAAAGTTGACTCGTTTTGAAGAAGAAACCCCTATTTTAAAGAACCTCAACTTCCACTGACTATAATGCCAAACCAGTAATGAGTCAAGACCTTAAATACATACCTAATATTCTTAGCTATCTTTTATGAAACAACTCCAAGTTTTTCTATATGAATTGTTATACAAAAAAAGTTATATCGAAAATTCCAATATGACCTTCAAAGAAAACCTAAGAACAAATCATCACAAGACTTCATCTTCCCTTGGAATTTCTCCCTTATTCACTTAATATTCTCTTGGAAAATCACTCCTCTAGTCTTAAATTCATTCCTCTTCCTTGGATAGGTCAAATTGGTGTGATCCAAAGGCCAAATGAGGCTCCTCTTATTTATATGAGTCTTCTCCACATGAGGGGGTGTGACCAAGGATTGCAATGTTTGGGTCGCACCTATTCCTTAAGGATGGTCGAACTTAGGGGATTCTTTACTTTAATTCAGGAGATTCTTCTCTTGTATTTGGGGGCTTCTTAACTTGGCTATAGGGGATTATTATCTTGGCTTTATGTCCTTCTTCACTTGGATTTAAGGGATTCTTCTCTTGGTTTTAGGGGATTCTTCACTTGACTTTAGGGGCTTCTTCACTTGTTTTTAGGGATTCTTAAAGGCTCCTTCAAGGTTCCAATTGTGTACAACTCAAAGTGTGCATGTGGAAAAAAACACATGTTATCTCATCCCATGAGGGCCATGCTTAAAAGCTATTCCATAAGGGGGCCACTATGGATTTATATACACTTGTGTCAAGGCTCCTTCAAGGATCTTCAAGGATTCTTCAAGTCAACACATCATCATCACTTTTAGGGGCTTCTGGGATTTTCTTTAGGGATTATTCTAAGGTTGACACCAATGAAAACCAAATTTTCAACAATCACCCCCTTTGGCATTGATGGAAACTTAGTAAAACAATTGTTCTCCCCCTATCTTTGTGTTTTGATATCAATGACTATATTGTCCTCTTGTCTTCAAGTTGAATCCCCCTATCTTCATGCTTCTAGTTTTACTATTTTTTCTCCCCCTTTGAAATCAATTGAAAAGGGTAGATCCCCATGACAGTATTCCCCTTTTTGTTCTTGCAGAAGATTATGGAAATCAATTTGGAGAAGAAATTACTCCCAGTTTTTGTCGAAGATACTCAAATCTTTCTCTAGGAAGAGGCCTTGTAAATATGTCTGCAATTTGTTCTTTTGTCCCAATGTACTCCAACTTGATATTATTTCCTATGACTTGTTCACGCAGAAAGTGGAACTTAATAGGAATATTTTTTATCTTGGAATGCATCAATGGATTCTTGGAGATGTTTATAGAACTGGTGTTGTCACAAAGTATCAGTTAAGCTCATCATATCTCACTTGTATGTATTGCAGGGTTTGCTTCATTCAAAGAATCTAAGTACAACATGTTGTTGATGCGATATATTTTGCTTCTGTTGTGGATAAAGATAGTGTATATTGTTTCTTACTCAACCAAGACACTAAGGAGTCACATAAGTATAAATGTTTTCCACTTGTACTTCTTATGTCATCAATACTTCTACCCAATCTACATCTATGTAGGCGACCAGAGTTAACTCATTTTCTTTCAGATACCATATCCAAAAATATGTTGTTCCTTTAAGATATTTGAATATCCTTTTCATTGCTAGAACATGGGTTTCCTTTGGTTTCTCTTGAAATCTTGTGACCTGTCCAATTGTTTACATTAAATCTAGTCTTGAATTTGTCACATAGAGTACACTACCAATAATTGATTTGTAGAGTCTTTAATCAACTTCTTTAGATTCATCATCTTTTCTCAACTTGCAACTAGTAACCATAGGAGTACTCACAAGTTTTAAATCTTCTATTTTGAACTTATTTAACATCTCCTTGATGTACTTGGTTTGGGAAATGAAAAAGTCTTCATCTAGATGAGATATCTGGAGTCCCAAGAAGAAATTTAACTCCCCAAGTAGGGACATTTCAAATTCATTATGCATATCCTTCGCAAACTTCTAACTCAATCTATCATCATCACTTCCAAAGATGATGTCATCAACATACACTTCAATAATAATAATACTTCCTTGATCCACTTTTATGTAGATGTTACTATCTGCATTTCCCCTTATGAATCCTTGATTCTGTAATTACCTGTCCAATATTGAGTACCAAGCTCTCGGAGCTTGCTTAATTCTATATAGATATTTCTTCAATCTCCAAATATAGTCTTCATTTTCTGATAGTAGAAACCCTTATAGATGTTCTATGTAGACTTCTTCTTCCAATTCTCCATTTAGAAAAGATGATTTTATGTCCATCTGATACAATTTGATCCTTTTGGATCATGCATATTCTGATAACATTCTAATTTATTCCTTTCTATCCACAAGAGCAAAGGTTTCTTCAAAATCTATTCCTTCAACTTGAACATATCCTTTTCACACTAGTCTTTCTTTGTTTCTAGTTACTTGTGTGTTGAGGAATCCTAAATCCCTTTAACTCAACAGCAGGAACCAAACCCGCCACCGAGGCCCAATTAGACTCTGCAACATTTAATAGTGGAATGGTTCTCCAAATCTTGTGATCCAGCCAAATAATCGATGGGCTTTACGTTTTCTAGTGAAAGTTTCTCCTTCAGTTCAGACGTTCTCTTTTTGTATTTTCTCTTATAGGTGGGACCGATAGAAGATAAGATTCGGTATAAACCAACATGGTAAAAAAGTGGGAAACATTAACTACTGGAGAAGGTCGATCTTGGGATAACCCTTTCACTCTAGCATGCATACAATGATTCTCTACCACAGGCCTAGTAATAATACATTAACCTTCTGGTGTTCCAATTATTGACTGAGGTGTGATTATCAGAAGAAAACACATATGCAATAAACGATGGAAAGAAAAATAATTCTCTTAACTCTAATCATCAATCACATAATAACACAACTATTTCATTTTCATCATTAAATACAAGAACTGTAAAACATTGAATTAGATAACTTATAAACATATTTAGAAGCTCTTACTCGTTACCGCATCCATTCATGAGATGAAATCAGAAATAATTCATCTCCACATCCAATCATACACACTTTTGATGAAAAACACAAACTTGGCTCTGGTCCTAAACATGACTTCTCAATTAAGGCAGCTCCGAAATAGTTCTTTACAAAATCCAAAAATGAGGGTCTTTGCAACAACCATCGACCCTTTGCTAATAGGTCGACCCTCCTACTTATAACATAATATTAACTAAAAATAACTATTAAAGTGTAGCTAAGTAAAACAAAAACTCACCACATGACACTTTCTTCTATCAATCTTCAAAGAGTCATCAAATGATCTCACTTGAGTGGATGACTCTTCTTGTACTCTGACCACTTAATGAAGAGATCCTTGCATGTGTTAGCATACGGGAATCTATGTTGTTCTATTGGGGTAAAAATAATCTCTCTTATATCTACTGATCGTGCCTGATACTTGACTATTCTGGCACTTAATTATTGTAACATGGCTCGAGATTTGATCGGGTGCTCCATGATCTGTTGCACCCATCCTGGCACCAAGTCTACCACCTTTGCTATTTCGACAGCCCATGATGAGTCTTGTTTGGCATGTGATTTGACTATGTTGACAAAGTCATCGGCTGTGCCAAATTCGGGGAGGTCGAAGTCTCTCATTGCCCGGTTGATGTTGGTCCATCTATTTTCTCACTCAATCCATTTCTCTTGGATTTCCCGATGAGGTTCTTGAGCCATTTTTCCCCAATATTCGTCTGATTTATTTATGCATTCAAGGTTGCTTTCCTTTAGTACCCAGATGCCATGCTCTTCGTCATCTCAGCCTTGTTGAACCGCGTTGATATAGTCAATCATTTCCATGGCTTAGTGTGCTTTCTCATACCACCTGTCCATATCCTTTCACATGGCTAGTGCCATGAGGGTTTCTTCTTGAAGCTCGAATATCCTTGCAGTGAATAGGTGTCGTTCATCTATAAATTTATTGTAGACCTCCTGGAATTCACTCCTTAGGAACACCACGACCTATGTGGTGTCCTGGTAATATTTCACCAAGTGGTGCAAATGTTCCAATTCCTTCAGAGCAGTAGCCAGCTCCTCTTCATCCCTTTTCTCTCTGTCCAGGGTGGCATATGTGATTTCCATCCCTGCGTTGATGTTAAAATGTCTTGGCATGCTCTATGATGATCAAATTTTCCTCTGTGATGAGGATGGAGTGATATAGAGTGATCCTCCTCTTCTTGGTGGTTCTCTGGATGATAGATTTCCTTTTTCGGTCATAATCGATGGCATGTATGTCAGCGACTTCATCTATGGGTTCGGGGATTTGTTGATCTCCCCAGGTGAGCATATTTCCCAGGCTCCCTATGGTATATATTTGTTCAAGACTGGGTTATTGAACTTCCTCCATGTGTTCCGAAGGTTCGTCTTTTGTTTGTTTCTCATCGGGAAGTTGAGTATTGATTGAAATTGAGGCATCGAGGGTAGGCTCGGTACTTACTTGATAATCGGTTGTTGAGACATCGATTTCATGTTATGGAGCTTCTTCTTTTTGTTTGCCTGGTCCTGGCTCATCCATTGGACTATCCTTTTGAGTTTCTAGCTCATCGAGTGGTTCAATGTATAAGACACTTTCAACCTCTTGGTCATTCTGTGAAGGGCTCCGAATTTGAGCGTTGGGAGCTAGGGAAGATGTCTTCTCTAGCTCCTTTTCCTTTGTGATCTATACAGGAGTCACCAGGGATACCTCCGGGCTTTCTTCATCATCATAGATGTTTATCAATTTGCAGAGGGGTTTGGTGTAATTTTTCTCCCTGATGTTCCTACTATCTTCGGCTGAGATGAAACATCCCAGGGTGATCCAACCTATGACATTGTAATTTCAAGGTTATCTAACCTGACGATTTCATCAATATCTATTAGCTCAGGGTCGCTTGGATATGCTCGGCTTTCATATGGGTTGTCAGCAAGGCCCCCTATCGTTCCTATGAGGTATGGCTCATCTTCCAGCTAATCAATTATTCGTTGCACTTGTTCTATCATGAGAAATCCCCTTGCTTGTGTGTCTTGTGTCATAGGGAATCCTCTATACTGCACCGGGGCCACCAGGGGAACCTTTGTTGCTTTTGTCAATATGCTTTCTTCTCTGGATCTGAGGGCCTCTTGAGCTAATTTCTCTATGGTCATTGCCTGTCCATACAGGATCATGGCCCTGAACCTACTCATTTTTTGGTCGGCCATCCTTGCTACCAACTCGTCCCAGTCCTAGGAATTTTTTGTGAATACTTCATCTTCAAATTTGTCATGGGTGTACGTCCAGTAGGATGATACTTGTGAAGCATGTCACAAGACCAGTCCCTTTGGATCATGCTTGCAGAATTGGCATGTCTGGAACCTGAAATCGAGCTCGCTCAACCCTTCTTGTTTGGCTTGAGCTGTATCTTTAACCAAGTAGTAACCTATATGGAAACCATAATGAATGAACGCCCAATTCTTGTCCTTTCTCAGGGTGGCGTTGTAACCTTGCAGGATGGTTTGATAGCATATATCCCCTACTACAAGCCATTCCAGGACATGAAATGGTAAGATATGTGGTGCTTCGGTAGCCCTAAACACCCTAATGTAGTTTTCGCACTCATCCAAGTACCAGTGGCCTACCTTTGATATCATCTTCTTGGTCACAGCCGATAGTATCGGGCATTCTTTCTTAAAAAGAATGAAATAAATTCATGCGATGAATTCATCGCAAATGAGGGAGTAATAATTTTTATACATGTTCTCCCAAAGGATGCTGAAATAAACGTGGATCGGAAGCTCTGTGACATGCCATATCAGATTCATGCTGGTGAAAATGTTTATGGCACACATGACATCAAGAAAAATATGAAGCCATGTAGAAAATTGGTGTCTCTCTCTCCTTCGGTGTCTGATCATGTTTTATACATATGCTCAGTTGTTTAGAAATTATGGCTCCCCAGTTGAAACTATTCCCGAAGATAGCCATTGTGTAAGTTAAGGGCATCCATGCCTCTGAAAATATGGAGCAGTCCTTCTCTCCATATAATCGACAGATGAGAGACATCAAATAGATGTATGGCTCTGGTTGGTGTATTTCATGTCCTCCCTCCACCATGAGGCCATCACCCAACTATTGTCGTGGTGCTCGTATAACTTTATGACAAAATCTATGTTTAGTCGCTCCTCGGGGTCTCTATGATTGTAATACTTCTGGACTTCCACCGGTAAGAACACTCTGACACAAACCCCATTTTCATCGTTGATCAAACACTTATGTGTCTCTATGTGGTCGATGAGCCACTTTAGGACTTCAATACAGGGAAAAACATGAGTTCTACTTTCCACCATATGCAGGTACAAACTTTAGATGTTCGGGAACACTTTGTCGTCGAGCGCTCTAACATATGGATCATTGTGTGGTACATATTTTGGGTAATCCTCCAGGCTGATATTGTTAAAGATTTCTCCCCAAGGCGGGAGTGACATCTTGGATCTCGTTCTTTCTTCTGTATCTCCAAATGTCAGAGGCTGGATGAAATCCTTCTCCGTTGATTGTTTGATGACAGACTCTGATCTCAACGTGTATTCCAATTGTTTTGCGACCCCTGAAGAGTATTCGTTGCCTACCTCTGGTTCTTTCATCTTCGGTGATCATCTGGTGGTCGACTTTATTGGCGGCATTGTTCCTACAACTCAAAACAATTTTTTAAAGACTGTGTAAAGAACAAAACCAGATAAAAATATATGAACTTTAACTATGTAAAATCCACAGACTTGGATACATACCTGTAAAGCTTACTAAACCTGGTTATTTTGATATGCACGCGGTCTCTGCAGCTTTGGAATTACTCGTCTTGTTTCTTCTGATACTCTGAATATCCTTGTGCACAGAATGATTTTGTTTACAACGGATCAAGAGAATTTAAACCAGGGAATAACTTACCTTGTTGCATTAGCCATTCAATTCGGGTGATGAGTGAAATTTAAATAGACCTTCCGCCAAATATCTACACTTAAATTCATTGTGGGTTGATGGCGTAGGTGCGGGGGTGATGCGGTCTATTGGTGGTTTTAAACGGTTTCTTTGATTGGTGCCCAAGGTAGCAATTAATGTGGGATTTGGTATTAATTATCCCCTTAAAGGCTCAAAATCCAATCGTATCTAATGCTAAAACGTCCCATCGTGTTGCTCTCCCAGTGGGTGGATAGGGGATCAGGAATGTGCTATGAACATTTTCATTGATGTCCTTTTGAAAAATATTCTGACGCCGATCAATCTTACCGTACAATGGTGTCATGGAAAAGATGACTCGGAGGAGTGACTCAAACCTAGGGAACCAAGAATGACTCGAGGTAAAACTAGACTGTACGGTTTTCCCAATCTGGTAAAGACACATGGCGTTGAAGAAYGATGACCTAATTCACGTGTATTAATCAGAGTCGGGACTTTCATCGAGTTATTCGTTCTAAAACAAAACTTAGCTTGTTGATGCCGAAAAAGTATATAGGATTGGYGATCGGTGATAAACCTATCAAGTGCTTTCCTTGGATTAGATTCCTCGAAAAAGTATCGATCTCGAAAACGCATCGGGGATCGKAAATCRGGAATATATTTTAGCGTGATCAGAATGTTTGTTGAGATCCCTTTAGGTTTTCCCTAATTCTGATAAGCACGTCGGGTATCGGCTATCAGCGATATCTTTTCTTTCTTTGTTAACATCTATTCCCCTCATCTTTTATCGATGTTGATGAAGATCGGATATCGGCGATATCCTTATGCAATAATTGTCCCAAAACAAAACTTCCTTTTGACGATGTCGATGAAGATCGGGGCTCGGTGACAGAACTTTCCTGAGTGATTCTTTTCCTTATTTGAATTCCTTCCGATGTCGAATCTGAGCTTGTCGGGTGAAGTGTTTCGGTTGTTGATTCTTTATTTAGGTGTTAATCCCTTTTAAGTCACGAGGTTTCATGAATTCAAACAAACCTGAAAAGAAGATGAGATTCGAGATAATAAGAAAAGACAAAAATTTCTCAAAATGAAGTCGAATCAGAGAGTGCAAAGATCAAGTGGTAACCAAAAAGTAAAAATATGACATAGGATTTTTAGGGTGTGTTGAGTTCTCAACAAATGGCAATTTACTGGGCAAAAACAGAATCTCTATTCCTACCTCAGGCTCGGCTGATACAAAACTTTGTTAAGAACTTAATTGGTTTTTAATCAGAGCCTCTTTTATCCTTGCATTTGAAATTCCCTAGTTGGTGCATTTGGGCCTGCATGTGGGGTTTTCCACCTTTATTCCACCTTTGTTTCCTCTGACCCTAACTCACGCCCCTTTTGACAGTCTATTAAATCATTTACTGGCACTAGGCCTTGTAGTTACCCGTATTCACTTGCTACAATGTTGCTCCACTGCCAGCGAGCGTCCATAACCCCGGCGAAGTCACCCTGACGTCACAGACCTTGATCCACTGACAACGAGCATCCACGGACCTAGCGGAGTTATCTGCATACCCTCTCCTACTGTGCACTCATTTGATATATTTTATTTTATTTCGGTAGAGTGCCCTGAGCAAGTGGGAGAGGAGGACGTCTGTTATTTGAAAAATGAGATGGTTAAGGTGAAACTTGCTAGTTCTGTCTTTGAGGTACATGTAATCATTTCCATCTTATCATCTTTTTGTTAAGGTTTTACGAGACTACCAGGTAGACACTTCATCACTTTTCCAAGGTTTTTCATCTGCGTGGGTTAGATAGAAAACTCCTTAAAACAACTGCAGGTCCCCTTACGCTTCTTTTGTTGTATGTGAGCGATGAGTTAGGAATAGAGTTTGTTATATCACATGAATTAATGTCAACCATTGTCTTTCTAAACACAATATTCAAAAGAGCAGAATTAAAATAGAAAAAGACAAAACAAAAACAAAAAAACATTCCACAATCGACCTATCTAAAACCAACATCGTGGAAACAAAAACACAGAAAATCTTATTTTTATTTTTATTTTTATATATTTATTTTTTTTAATGGAAATATTGTTTTAGGGCTTATCCATTCACCGAGAGGGCATCAGGTTCCCCCCTCAGATTCTGCAGCTGATACGTGCCTACCCCAATTTTCTCGGCCACCTGGAATGGTCTGAGCCAAATATTCTGAAACTTAGAACGTTTTCCTTTAGGCTCATTTGCTTTGTCCCACTTTAGGACTAAGTCTTCTACTTCAAAATTCTTGTCTTTAGCCTTATGCTTATCAAACCACCTTTTAAATATATTTTGATGAGCTATGAAATTTGATTTTCCTTTCTCCCTTTCTTCTTCCAGCATGAGGAGAGTATCAATTCTTTGTTGTATGACTGATGAGGGTTGTCCTCTAGAATCCTGAGCAAGTTAACGATATGGAAGATATAGCTCATTCAGGAGAATGGATACCTATCCGTATACCAGAAAGTATGGGGAATTCCCTATAGCTTCCTTGGGTGTAACTCTATCATCCCATAAAGCATTAGGAAGTTAACTATGCCAATTCCTCTGGTTATCTACAACTATTTTCTTCAATACCTTCACTAGGTTCTTATTAGTTGATTATGCCACTTCGTTCCCCTGTGGATAGTAGTTTGCGGAGTATCTGATTATGATTCCTTTGTCTAGAGAAAACGGTGTTAATAAGGTGGAAGAAAAGTAAGATGCATTATCAAAAACAAGGATGAAAGGCACACCGAACCTTGTGATCAGTTGTTGTTCTATGAATTGGATCACCACCTTTTCATTTACATGGTTCAGAGGGATGGCCTCTGCCCATTTCATGAAATAATCGGTGGCAGTTAGTATATACCTATGTTGTTTTGAAGAACTTGGTGTAATCTCTCCTATGATATCTAACCCCCATTGCTCGAATGGCCTGGAAACGGCTATCGGTTGGAGTGGGAAAACTTCTCTCTTCTCCCTTCCCATGCTTATTTGACAAGTTTTACAATTTATAGCATGTGTGTGAGCATACTTGAATAGAGTAGGCCAATAATAGCTAGCTCTCAGTATTGTATGAGCAGTGGTGTTTCCTGCAAAATGTCCAACTACAGGACCATCATGGAGCTCCTTCAGAACTTTGTCTGCATCATCACGTTCGAGACATCTTAAAATTACCCCATCATAATTAACACAGAAGAGCATTGAATTTATGAGGTGATATTGTGCGGATTTTAACCTGAGGGCTCTCCTTTCCATAGGGTTTAGGTTTTTTGGGAAAGTCCCATGATGCAGAAGATAATTCAGTTTCTTGTACCAAGACTCTTGCCTTGGGGAGACATATGAAGCTTCATGACACCATAATGCCAATTCATTGTCCCATCTGAGGTCTTCATTTACTTGGTCCTGGGCTTCAGCTGTCAGTTTGCATAATCCTTGTCCCTTAACCAGTTTAGCAGGTTTTATATCTAGATCAAATTCTTGGACTATTGTCATCCAGTTTCCTCTTCTTTCCCCCGTATCATGTTGATTGAATAGGAATCAGACTGTAGGGTGAGGCACTATGACTTTGGTATGATTCTTAAGGATGTAAGATCTGAAGTGTTTCACTGCCTTGTATACCGCATAAGAATGCATGTCTATAGCAGGGTAGTTTAGTTTGACACCTTGGATATTAGTGTTCCTGAATGATATCAGGGCCTCGTTGTTGTCATCATCCTTTTGAGTAAATATTGCAGCTAACGATTGGTCAGAGGCGAAGGTATAGAGGAAGAAATATCTGCTAAAATCGGGATTGCGCAATATTGGGGCCTGAGATATTGCAGTCTTAATATTGTTGAAATCCCTCTTTATTTCATCATCCCACTTAAATTCAGCATCTTTACGAATCATTTTTTGTAAGGGTTTGATAGTTTCAGTGAGATCGAGGGTGAATTTCCTCACAAAATTGATTTTCTTGAAGAACGATTGCATCGCCTTCTTGTTGTGAGGTAATGGAAGATGAGCTATAGCCTTAATAATTTCTGGATCTATGAAAATTCTTTCTTGAGATATAATGTGACCTAGCAATTTACCTTCCTCGACACCAAAGATAGTTTTCTTAGGGTTTAAGGATATACCATATTTCCTACACCTTTCAAAAATATATGTTAAATGTTGGATGTGATCTTCTTTGTTCTTTGAATACACAGTCACGTCATCCAAATAGACTACTACACATTTTTTTATTAGCCCTCGAAAAGCTATGTCCATGGTCGTCTGGAAAGTTGCCCTTGCATTGATTAACCCAAAGGGCATATGTTTATAAGCGAAGCTTCCCCACTTGGTTCGGAAGGTATTTTTCAAGTGATCTTCTTCTGAGACTAAAACCTGGTTGTAACCTGAGAAACCGTCCAGTAGGGAGAAAATCTCAGAGCCAGACACAGTCTACAAGAGTTTATCCATTGGTGGGACTAGGTAGTTGTCATTTTCTGAAGCTATGTTGAGGTTTTTGAAATATACACATAGGCGGATCTCCCTAGACATTTTCCTTACAGGAACCAAATTTTCTACCCATACGGAATGTCTAACTTGGAAAATTATCTTGGCATCTAGTAGTTTTCTTTAACTCCTGACACAGGAGTGGCTCCAGGGATGGGTGATATTCCTGGAGCTTATGTTGGAAGGGTTTTACTTCAGGCTTTAACAGTATAGTGCGTTGAATGATACGAGTATCATAATTTTTCATATCTCGGTAGGACCATGAAAAAACATATTGATATTGTCTAAAATGTTTGAGATAGGACTTCCTTTCCTCTTTAGATATTGTCTTGCCGAGATTTGTATTTTTGGGGTTTTGGGGGGTTCCTAAATTTATAGTTTCGTGCATGGGACAAGAAATCCCTGTCTTCGCATTCTTTGACCCTCTAAATCTTTCCCTTACGTCAAAAAGGTTTTCTAAATTGGCTATTCCCTTCGGTATCGTGTGAGATCTTGATTTTTCAGTTGGTTGATCTGTACGAGGATCGGTTTCTGTGAATTGTTCCTGGAATACTTCATCACGAATAGCCAAGTCTTTAAAATTATCCCGATTGGTCAAAAAGTTTATGATCTATTCATCTCCTTCAAATACCTTCCAATTAGAAATATTGTTGGGAATCGACGGTTTGTAGAGCAGCTCCACAGTGAATCGGGAGGCTTCATAATCTTCTAAAGGTGATAGCCTTGAGGCAGCAGTGGCTAGAGAATCAACAAGAATGTTCTTTGTTATGGTATTCGATATAATGTTGAAGGCTTCAAAATGATCTATTATCCTGTGCACTTCCTGTTGATAATTCTTCAAATGTGGAGAGTTGCAATGTATAGTATTCCTTACTTGTCTGACGATGATTTCAGAGTCTCTGAAAACCTTCAATTCTTTAACGTTTAAGTCTATGGATTTCTTTAGCCCTTGTACTAGAGCTTCATACTCGGTGGTATTATTTGTGCATTCGAATTCTAGTCTGCAGGACAAGAAATGTCATTTACCCTTTGGATCAATGAGGATGCACCTTGCCCCTGACCCTTCTTGAGATTTAGAACCATCAAAGTATAAGGACCAAACTTGTGGGAAAAACCAATCAGCTTCCTCTTTCTTGTCACTTTCCTCTTTTCCTCCTATTTGTTATGTGATTTCTAACGTAGGTTCTTGACAGAAGAGGATTTCCTCTACCGTCGTCGGAAATTTCTCTTGAAAAATCATTTTGTGGTTTTGAGTAAGAGGGACATCAAATGATAGGGGGGAGAAATTCCCAAAATCGGAGTCACGAGAATAATTTCCTAATACAGGGAAATATGTCGATGAGGGTTCATTGAGGGTTTCTAAGTCAGTGAAAATATGTTTTAGATATCTTTCCCTATCGATCTTGATCATATTCGTGTGTCCCTTTAATGGAATCCAAAGGTGAGCCAAGTCTGTACTAAAGTATTTGTTTAACTTCTCAGACCAATCTCGGCTTAACAACAATCCATAATCTTATGGGATATCTACTACAATGATGTCAATTACTCGCACAAATTTAGGATGTGTCTCTATTCTGATCATCACATCTTTGAGCTCTCCCATAACCTTCACATGGGTTATGTTTAGTTGTATAACGTGTCTATCGCTTTTGAGAGGGATTGTGTTTAGATTTTTGCAAATACACGATGGCATGACATTAGAGGATGCTCTCGAGTCAACCAAACAATTATGGAGGTTTATGTTGAAGAATTCAAACGTCAAAAGGAATGGTGGGAAAAAAGGTTTTTCATTCTTATCTTCAGAGCAGGGATTCATAGTTGGTTTATTCCTTAGATCCATGGGAATCATATTTCCACCTTGGTCAATGCTTGTTGTAGGATTTTCTATTGATTTCAATGCTTGTAACAAAAAGTCCTTTTGTTGAGGAATGCAACATATGTCCATGACCAATATATTTTCTTTCATATTTTTCAAGTCTTCTACTATGTTGTAGTCCAGCTTGGGCGATTCTCATGTATATATGTTTATAAGGTTTCTTCGGGGAACAAAAGGTTCTTTTGGGTGATCGGGAGATGATTTTTCTCCCGAAGTTTGGGCAGTAGTGAGATCGTTTGAGATAAGTTGATCCCTACTTCATGTTTGCACAGCCAATACCTCTACGGGTGGTTCTTGAACTTCAAATAGGTCATCGGAAGGAAATGGTAGGTCAGGGTCCCATATCAACATGGTTGTGTCTTCTGTTGGATCAACTTCTTCATGATCGACAATATTCACAGATGAACTGCTTGATTGTTCGGTTAGGGACACTTCATTTAGAAACGGGTTGGCCATCAAATTCATGGCATGCACCCATTGAGGGAAGTCTCTTTCAGAGTGATTCTCTTGATGATAAGTACAGAAAGATTCGGATGATATGTTTCCTAGATCAATGTTTAAGTTGGTTGGGGGGGGTTCAATCGCTTTGAACGGTGGATTCCTTTTGAAAAAAGGTTTATAGGGCCTCTAGCCTTGGTTCCCTTCCCCTGCATTTATCTTCATGTCTATGATTTATTTTGACAACTTCTTGACCATGAGTTGTAGGTCTTCTATGTCCCCACTTCCCTTTTTGGGACATTGTTATGTTTGTTTCCATGGGGGTCTAGTCAGCAGGAGCCCTCTCTTGGGAGGAGGTTGAACTTCTTTCTTGACTAATGAGACCTTGCCTTCTTTGCATCCTTTCATTTGGAACTCTATCATTTTGGCTTCTTCAAAATTCTTAGCTAAGGTTGTTTTGGAAGGCCTCTTTACAAAAATGGAAATAGAAGCTGGGAGAGCATTGGCATATAATTTGATTTGCAATTCCTGAGTGGGTTTAGCTTCAGGTTGGAATTTTTTCAAGATAGTGGTGAATCTTTGATTGAATTCTTTGACCTTCTCCTTTGAACTCATGGTAGAGGCGAACAACTCGGCCATCAAAGCTCCTGTAGTGGTTTCTTCTACGAATTTATCTAGAAAATCATTTTGGAAGTTCATCCAACTAGTTATGGACCCTACAGGTAAGTTAAAATACCACATGGATGATGAGTTCTCAAAAGTATAGGGGAAAATCTTGAATACCATGTCTTCATGCTGAACATTCATTAGTCTGATAGCTATTATGAATTTTTTGATACGGTCTTCAGGCAATCCTGAGGTTTCAGGGTCAAATTTAGGGAGTAACTTCTCTAGATTTCAGGGAAGGTTGTGTACTCGCCCAGGGATGCCCAAATCATCTTTGGCCAACCAAGGTTGATTATTATGAGGTGTTTTTCCCCCTTATTCATTATGATCATTGTTATCTTCCATGTCGTATGATTCTGAACCTAATTGTTCTGAGTTAAATTCTTCCTCTTCGGAAAAAGCATCGGGGTCGGAGAAGTTGTCAGATGGTGTTTCAGGGATTAGATTAAGAGGATGTTCGATTTCGGTGAGGAAAAAATCTATCAGGTCTTCTACTATGTGAACAAAAACCTGGTTGGGGGACTCAACCAATCGTCTTCTTATTTGTTTTCTTCGAGGAAGTAATGGAGCTAAGGGAAATGCATCGATCTGTCAGGCGTAAGCTTTTGTGATTCTTCTGAATTGGTTCAATTCCTCGTGAGGAAGAGCATAAGGTATATTAGGGAACAAATTTTATTCCTCATGTTGGGGTGAGTTACTCATTTCAGGAGTAATCAGTGTGTGTGGGTTGTCTTGGGAATGACTAGCCATGCATGTGGGTTGTTTTGAATCTACAGGTTGTGTGAAATATTTCGCAAAAAATATTGCCAGCCATTCATTCTTCAGGCCCTCCTTCTAGAACCAATTTTGTTGAGGAGTCCTAAATCCCTTTAACTCAACAGCATGAACCAAACCCACCACTAAGGACCAATTGGATTCTACAGCGTTTAATAGTGGAATGGTTCTCCAGATCTTGCGATCCGACCAAATAATCGATGGGATTTACGTTTTCTAGTGAAAGTTTCTCCTTCATTTCGGACGTTCTCTTTTTGTATTTTCTCTTATAGGTGGGACCGATACAAGATAATATCCGGTATAAACCAACTCGGTAAAAAAATGGGAAAAATTAACTACTGGAGAAGGCTCAGCTTGGGATAACCCTTTCAATCTAGCATGCAGCCAATGATTCTCTACAACGGGCCTAGTAATAATACATTAACATGATGGTGTTCCAATTATTGACTAAGGTGCAATTATCAAAAGAAAACACATATGCAATAAACGATGGCAAGAAAAATAATTCTCTTAACTCTAATCATCATTCACATAATAACACAACAATTTAATTTTCATCATTAAAGACAAGAACTGTAAAACATTGAATCAGAGAACTTATCAACAGATTTAGAAGCTCTTACTCGTTACAACATCCATTCATGAGATAAAATCAGAAATAATTCATCTCCACATCCAATCATACACACTTTTGATGAAAAACACAAACTTGTCTCTGGTCCTAAACATGACTTCTCAATTAAGGAAGCTCCGAAATAGTTCTTTACAAAATCCAAAAATGAGGGTCTTCGCAACAACCATCAACCCTTTGCTAATAGGTCGACCCTCCTACTTATAACATACTATTAACTAAAAATAACTATTAAAGTGTATCTAAGTAAAACAAAACTCACCACATGGCGCTTTCTTCTATCAGTCTTCAAAGAGTCATCAAATGATCTCACTTGAGTGGATGACTCTTCTCGTACTCCGACCACTTGAAAAAGAGATCCTCACATGTGTTAGCATACGGGAATCTATGTTGTTCCATTGGGGACGAAAGAATCTATCTTATCTCTACTGCTTGTGCCTGATACTTGACTATTCTGGCACTTAACTGTTGTAACATGGCTTGAGCTTTGACTAGGTGCTCCATGAACTGCTACACCTGTCCTAGCACCAAGTCTGTCACCTTTTCTATTTCGGCAGCCCATGATGAGTCTTGTTCAGCATGTGATTTGACTATGTCGTGCAAGTCGATAAATTCATCGGGTGTACCAAACTCAGGGAGTTCGATGTCTCTCATTGCCCAGTTGATCTTGGTCCATCTCTCTTTGCACTCTGCCCATTTCTCTTGGATTTCCCGATGAGGTTCTTGAGCCATTTTTCCCAATATTTGGTCGATTTCTTTATGCGGTCGAGGCTGCTTTCCTTTAGAACCTGGATACCATGCTCTTTGGCATCTCAACCATGTTGAACTACGCTAATATAGTCAATCCTTTCCATGGATTGGTGTGCTTTCTCGTACCACCTGTCCATATCCTTGCATGTGGCCAGCGCCATGAGGGTGTCTTCTTGAAGCTCGACTATCCTTGCAATGAATAGGTGTTGTTCATCTATAAATTTATTGTAGACCTCCTAGAATTCTCTCCTTAGGAACATCGCAGCCTGTGTGGTGTTCTGGTAATATTTCTCCAAGTGGTGCAAATGTTCCAATTCCTTCAGAGAAATAGCCAGCTCCTCTTCATCCCTTTTTGCTTTGTTTTGTTGCAGAAATTTATATTTTCTACACACTCGTTCAGTGAGAGTTAACTGACTAGTTCTATTTTAGACTTTCTATTTTTACCATCACTATTATGCATGCATGCATTCCTAAGGAAAGCTAACTGTTTGATTGTTTTTCTTAATTATGGAATTTTTTTCCCCTATGTATGAGTGTATTCCACTCATTCATTGTATTGTATTGATCATGATCTATGTATCAATCATCAGCTCATTGGAGTAGTGTGAATATATTTTCTCATTCTTCCATATTGAATCTCTCTTCCTTTCTTGATAAGCTTTGTTTGTACTTGTTTTAGATAGATCTCCTCTGCATGTTTCCATGAAACACTGACATGGCATCAGAGCTATGTAGCTTGGAGCAAGCCAGACAAGCCAAAGAATAAGGAAAATCAGAGTTTCGGCGAGCTAAATCCGTAGTCGTACCTTTCAGCAGTTATTCCTCCCAAAATATTACGTTTTTGAGGAAATGGCCCACGAGGAAAGTAAATCGACCCATTTTGGAAGTGTGTTTTCAACTGTTTGGCGAGATTCTTTAAAGTTTGCTCAGAAAGTAAGCCACAACGTAGCCTCCTGAAACTGATATGAATCTGTGTCTATACCTTTCTACATTCATTGCTCCCAAAATATTACATTTTGGAGGAAACGACCAACATGAAAAGTAAATCGACCCATTTTGGAAGTGGGTTTTCAACCGTTTGGAGAGATTATTCATCGTTTTCCCAGAAAGTAAGTCGCAATATCATCTCCTGAAACTGATACGAATTTTCACTTAAAGTGCCCTTTCTGTCGTGATTTCTTAATTTTTCACTTGCAGATTGAGAGTAAATTTTTAGGGGTTCTTAGAAACAGTGGGAGAGATGGATAGGAAAATTTTTATACAGTCAAACTTGGTGGTAATACTCACACCATAAAATTATTTTGATTAGAATCCCAAGGAAGAATTCCAACTCAGAAGGAAAGGATTGTATAATTTGACGATGGCGACAGAAACAGAACCTACATCAACGATTGAGAAGATGAGATGGTTGAACCGTAAGGATGAGGCCACAGGAATACTTCTTGAGTTAATCTCCACTGATTTGTGGTTTCATGTTGCTGCATGCAAGACTCCAAATGAGATCTGGACCACCTTGGAAGGACTCTTTGGAAATCAGGATGAGATGCGAAGTCATATGCTTGAGGTAGAGTTGAATACCTTAGACCCTAAAAGTTTTGATAATATACAAGATTTTTTTACGAAATTTAAATATTTTCTATTAAGCTTGGGTGAATGTGGTATTGATAAGTCTACACAAGAGAAACAACTTATTCTAACAATCTTGGCCAAGCTAGGACCAGAAACGTTGTATATGTCTCCAATTTCCATTCTGGCAGATGTCTTTTTGGAACAAATTGGAAAATGCCTACATTGGCTCGGTTCATTGAGTCTCTTACACAAGAGAAAACAAAACCCATACATATGGGCCTAATGAAATATCCCAAAGCACATGCACTCACCATGCATAATGGAAAATGGTCATCCAAAAAGAACGGGAAGGAGGGATATTCCAAACTCTTCAACGATTCTTTAGGTTCTAGAGACTCTTCATATTCTAAGAAGAAGAAGAAGGGAAAGCAGTGCACTTACTGCAATAAATCGAATCATGAAGAATATGCATGCATGAAGAAACATATCGATCTTATGGCACATGCACTTCAGCAGAACAACCTTGGAAACTTCATTCCAGAGGGAGTCAAGAATCAGAAGGAATAAGATCCTACTCCTAAGAAAGGTAATCATCATGCTCTGGTTGCAATTAATTCCTCATCTAATTCATGGATTATAGATTCTGGTGCATCCCATCATATGGCAGCGAAAGAGGAAGTTTTCTCTTCCTTGATTCTATGCTCAATACCCCCTATTCTCATGGGGGATGATACTCCAGTAGTAGTAGTAGGAGAAGGGAGAATGGAACTCCACAATGGCAATTTTGAGAATGTTTTACATGTTCCAAAGCTTTCCATGAATCTTCTCTCAGTTTATCGGATCACTCAGAAAGGTAAAAAGGTTGAATTTACATCAGATTCAGTTTCAATAATTGACATCCATGACAATTCCATCATCGCAATTGGTGAGGTGGATCACAAGCCAAGGTTGTATAAATTCACTAATTTTTCTGACGATGACTCCTCTATTCTAGTTAAACTTAAGGAGAGTAATTTGCATGCACCTCCAGTGCAACATGCATATACTCTTGTTCTTCCATTAGTTTCAGACATCAGAGATGATTCCATACACTCAAATTATGTACATGGAAATAAGCAGGTAGTACATCCACATAATAAGCCAGCGTCGAAGCTTCAGCAGATGCCCAAGAAGGCACAGACCACACTTCAGGTAGTAGGCAACCTTGCATGTAATCCATTGGATTATAGGATGACTCGATCTCAGCATGAGGAGCCTTCTCATGTACTTTTAGCTTCAGAACCTGCGATGCCCATGCATTGCTATATGGTTCAATCTATTGATCCACAGAACTACAATATGGTTGTGGGAAATCCATTATGGAAAGCAGCCATGCAAAAGGAGTATGACTCACTCATACAGAACCAGACTTGGAATCTGGTTCCACATCCACCATAAAGGAATATTTTCAGGTGCAGATGGGTCCACAGGATCAAGAGGTACAAGGCCCGACAGGTTGCCAAAGGACTTCATCAGATCCATAAATATTTCTACATCTTCACGAAGACTTTCAGTGAGCATAAGTTTCAGACTTTGCGGGATCGTCTTGCATTGAAGAACACAGTTGCCTAGCAGCTGTCATTTTCTTCTTTTGATACACTATCTTTTGAGGGGGGGTTTTGTTCCCACGTGGTTTTCCCTCTTTCCTAACTTTTATTTAGTGTTCATTAGTTGCATTGTACATGAGTACCT
>SNQJ01S0004335.1:5450-50479 GCA_010110895.2 Picea sitchensis
ACTCATATGAATACTCTGTGTAGAATGTGTTTATTTGTTTAAATGCATGAGATTTATAATACCTATATGAGTTATGTGCAAAGTGGTGTTATAAGTTTTCTTTTAAGAGCGATTAAACAAAGTAGTAGAAAAGGTGTGCTACATGAATCACTATACATTGGAAAATTGTATTAAATGTTGTCATTTTTTTACTTCAAATGTATGAAAATGTGAAAGAAAATAATTTTTTTTTATAAAATTTAGACCTTTTTTGTTCAATTGTGTCCATAAAAATGCTTTATTTGACATGTTATTTTAAGGAATATGTACCAAAATGTATAGGTTTTTAATGATATATGGCTATAAAATGTGTATCTTTTTTATAAGTATTTAAAATTAGTGTTATTTAACTACAATGTTTTTTTATTTATTGAAGTAAAGGTAAACAATGTGTTAAAAATGATGTTTTTCACTATATTTAAAAAGTATGGAACAATAAATTAATTAAGGAGACAAAATTCTATGAAAAATTGTAACTTCAAAAAAGTAAATGGTAAAAAACATTTTTATGATTGAAAGAAGCATGAAAAAAAGACTAAAAACAGAGTTGAATAAAAACAATATATATATATATATATAGAGAGAGAGAGAGAGAGAGAGAGAGAAAAAAAATTGAAAATAGATGAAAAGTGAGCATTTAAAAAAATAATGTGGAAACATTGGGGATCGAAAAATTGAAAATATCAAAAATCACCTAAAAACAAAGAGGGGGTGCTACCAGTAGCACCATTTTTAAAAACGAGGTAAAAAATTGGACCCCCCCAAAAACGAGAACTCTAGAGAGTTCTCATTAAGTTGGTAACTATGTTAAAAATGACTAAGGAAAAACTCTTCAAGTTGACGCCAGCCTAGAAATGTGGTTAATTTATATTGGCCCATGGTGGTACTGATGTAGTAGGGGAGTAGGACACATGTCACCCAGATTTGAGACTTTTACCTATGCATTTGGTGGTTCCCCATGTCCACGTGGAATCCTTTGGTTGGATTTGATAGTGATTTGTTGGTGGGTTGAAATGACACCTGGTCAGGACAATATTGAGATCAAATATCACATCTGGACCGTTGATTTACCTAACTCGAATGAGGTTTGAGTAGATTTGGACCATCCATCATGTTGAATTTTTACTTATACAACTAGCAATTACAGTTCTTCTTTATTATTACAATCATTTAGCACATTAGTTGTATAAATAAGATCACTGAAAGAGAGGCAATCATAGAAAAAATAGAGACACATAGATTATCCTAGGAAACCCTCATGGGGATGAAAACCAAGAGATTCCAAGAGATACCAAGAGATAGAACAAAATCCTCCTTGATGTCACCCCCAGTTGTAGTAGGTTCCTTTCCAAGACATGTAGACTGCAGAGCTATATGGTGAGTGTGTCCAAATGAGGCACTAGCCTCTCTTATAGATAGTGGTATGGCCAGCCTATAAATAGGTCTGGGCCAAGTTGTCACTTTACCCTCTTAATTTATAATTAATTGTCAATGCACAATAGGGTTGAATTTTACTAAGGCACAATAGGGCCTAATTAAATATAATATAATAATATTATTCAACTCTCTCTCAAGTATAATATTCTTCAAAGTTACAGTATTTCAACACTCTCCCTTAACAAGAAGGGTATTCTACTGACAACATCAATAACAACTAATTGGACTCAATACAAAATCAAGAGGAGGGGACATCGTCATCAACATTGAGAACACTGTCGATCATATCTATAGGTCATCATAAGTTTTTTTTTCCTCATCATCAACATCAGTAGAAACTTAATATCATCATCATCTATAGAGCGGAGCTGAAGTAACATCATCATCATCAATAACATAAAGCTGGAACATCAACATCAACAACACGAAGCTGGAATAACATCATCATCAACAACATGAAACTGTAACATCAACATCAACATCAATATCAACATCACGAAGCTAGAATAACATCATCATCATCAATAGCATGAAGTTGGAACATCAACATCAACAACATGAAGCTGGAACATCAACATATATATGTGGCAACAGAATGAGGTAGGTGCATCAACAAAAACATTTGTGGTACTCTAACAGACCGTCCTTATCGGACCTTCGAGATCCGCCCAAGAATCATAAGATTCCCTAGGATATGGAATCCTAATTGAGCTACCATGTGGTACTCTGACAGATCGTCCTTACTGGAACTTCAGGATATGCCTAGGAATCATAATATTCCCTATAATATAAAATCCTAACTGAGCTACCACTACTGACCACAACCGGCATATACATGCACATGTACTCTGACAGGCCATCCTTACCGGACCTTTGGGCTCTGCCCAGGGATGATCAGTCCCCTAGGATATAAAATCCTAACTGAGCTACCCGCTATTGGTCAAGATACCATAGTATCATCAACATCACTCCCCTTTTCAAGGGAAGTCCTTTCGAACTACACCAAGATTGTCTCATAAGTACTCTAACTTCACACGAGACATAGGCTCAGTCAACACATCTACAACTTTCTCATCTATGCCAACATATTGGAGCTTCACAACTCACTTCTATACCAAGTCAATAATGTAGTGATACCATATCTCAATGTGCTTCATCTTATTGTGGAACATTGGGTTCTTTGTCATCTTTATGCAACTATGGTTATCACAAAATATCACCGTAGCATCCATATCTAGGTCATGTGGACTTGTCAACATCTTCTGAAGCCATATGGCTTCACAACTGGTGGAGCATGCTGCAATGTAATCCAATTCTATCATACTAAAAGCAGTACTGGATTGCTTCCTACTTTTCCATGAAGTCATGGTTGACCCCAAACTGAAACAACATCCTGAAGTGATTTTTTTGTCCTTAAAGTATCTCATCACATTCTTTGCAGCTACAAGATAAACATGTATGGGATCCACCAGACACTAACTCAAGGTGTTCACAACAAAGCATATATATGTTCTAGTATTTGTCAGATACATCAACGAATCAATCATCTGTCTGTATAGAGTAACATCAACTATTTCAGATGAAGTATCAGCTAATAACTTCAGATTCATATCCATAGGAGTGGACATGGGTCTACAATCCATCATAACGAATCTCTTTAGAATTTCCACAACATACTTTCCTTGATTAAGGAAAATATTTTCTGGGCTCTGCCATACTTCAGGACCTAAGAAATAGTGCATTGGGCCTAGGTCCTTATTTAAAATTTAGCGAAAGGATTCTTCTTACAATATGTGATGAGATTTTCTTCATCTGTCAAGAATAATTCATCCACATATATCAGCAATATAATTGGTCCATCATTCTCAATCTTGAAGTAAATGTTTGGTATCAACTTTACTCTTGGTAAATCCCACGCTCATCAGAAAACTATCAATCCTGCCATACCAAGCTCTTGGAGCTTGATTCAACTTGCAGACATGAGTCTTCATGTCATGTACTTCTAAACCAAATTGTCACATCACATTGTACCAACCTATTACACTTGCTTAGTTTCAACTCAATATGCATAATCATGTGTTGGTTCTATGTACTTTCTGCAAAGCACTATTTGTCTCACTGCCTGAGAGTATGTCCTCTACTTTTCCTGCAATTGTTCCTTCTGGAACCAGGACTCTACACCTACAACTACAATTTCTGAAGCTGAGAATGACTGCTCTATTCTCACTGTAGATGTTGAACTCTGAGAGTATCTCCTCTATTCTATCATGGCAACAACTTCTTCTAAAACTAAGAGTGGCTCAATAACTGACACTTAAGGTAGCTTATCCTCTTTCTTTGGAGGTAACTCAATCCTCTATTGTAGTCATGTCTCCATGGACCAACTCATGTACTACATCAATTGGCATTGGAGATAACTTAATCTCAAATACAAGGATTTTTATACCTTCTCGCTTCGAATCTCATATTGTGTCAGCTTATTTTAATGAATCAAGTTTGTTCTATATATAATTCTTCTGATTACTGGAGCAAGTGTATCGTCATAGTATCCTCCCTCTTACTGGGAGAATCCTTTGGACACAAATCAAGATTTGTACATATTTATACTGTTATCTGCAACATGCTTGATTTTTTAGATCAGTCTTGGAAGTCAGTGGTGACTTCCCTTCCGGTCTCAAGGAAAAATGCATATCCCAGTATTTCTGACTAGCTTCCTCCTCTATCATTGAAACAAGGGAATATTCTCAGGAGATTCCATGTCTCCTAGAGGTCTTTGAAGCTACGATCTAGTATTCCCAACTCATGGAATTTGTCTTCCAGTCCTGAAAGATGTCTCCTTTTCCCATCTAATCCTTTCTGAGATCAGGCTTACTCTGAGTCTCCATGCTCCCTCTGAGGCTTGATTCCCTCTGAGTATATATAATCTCCAGAGCCATCTACTCCCTTTGATATGGCTCATTAGGGCTATATAGATTTTCATCCTGTAAAGTGTCATGGGATTATGTTGATCTCTTCCTGATTACTGCATTTATTCTGGATAGGCCCTTCTGGATCTACTAACTCTTTCTGATGATCTGAAGAGTGATCAACTGCACTAGAGGGATTTGTTCTGTCATCTTTGGAGTCTTCTTCTCCTCGTGATCTATCTTCATATGATATGTTTTATATCTAGACAAAGTAACTTCTTCTTCTTCTTCTTCTCTGGTACATGGATGCATACAATCATGTATATCTTGGATAGTCTGCTCCATGTCTCATATAGTATATTTCCTCTTGCAATCATCACTATATCTCCCTTAGGGTTATCACTTGTGACCTACCTGGAACAAGAACAACAAGGGAGAAACAATAGATAAGAATAATACTCTTTATAATAATAATAGAAATAATAGTGAGAACAATCGTCATAGTAGCTCCTTTGGAGCTATCACTTGTGATATTCTTGAAAAAAGGGTGAAAAGTAAGAAATGCAATAATAATAAATGAGAGCAACACTCTTCTAGTGTTGTGATAAATCATTCCTACATGGTAACCTAGAAACAAAAAAAGAAGTTTCTCCTAGAGGAGATGTCGGTTGTATCTAGTAAATAATTACAATAATCATTTATCTCAATATTGCTCACATCCTACCAAGTAATAATAAAAAATTTCAAAGATTTTTATCACAACTATAGTGTTTACTTGTAATGAGGAAATTATCAAACTTGACATGTGCAAATTTGAATCTTATCAACTTAATCAATCAAACCTGGAACCTAGGCCTTGTCCTCAAGAATGAGTGTTGTTGTTTTTATTTTGAGTCTCCTTCACTCAATATGACAAGTATTCTCTTCAACCTATCCTATGTACTAAGATATATGCTTTCTTGACAGAAATTTGAGTTAGAGAATAAACTCTATAATCTCAACCTTAATCAATCTAATACTTTTGAATTTAATTTTGACCAATGGTTAGTATGATAGTCATAACTTCAACAAATCAAAACACAACCTAGATGTTCATAAGATCATACCAAATAGAGGCATATTAAATTGATCAAACATGAGGTGCATTGTTCCTATGAATGTGTTGGATATGAGATCCCTCTGTATCTATGATTTTGTTTTAGACAAAAGATCCTTTCTCCTACAAATACCATTTAAAAATAACGATACAATTTAAAAATATGTAAGTACATACCTATGACAATATCGACAGTTAATGGCACCATCCAACAACATCAACAATTAATAACAAACCTTTAAAAATTCAAAGGTGCCGCAACTTGTAATTTAAAGGTAGTTGGATATTTTCTAGGGTAAGTTGCACAAGAACAATAAGAATCAGTCCCAACACTTCACAAAAACTTTCACTGCAACTAGTGTTGGTACTGAAATTGGTGCTGCAACTGGCATGAAGGAACTGGCACTGCAACTTAGGGTTTTATAAGGAAACCCTAATTTCTCAAACTTGAAATTTCAGAATTTTGATCTAGGGACTAGATGCACCCTCCTAGGGAAAGTTCCTAGGTGTGGTTACTTTCTCCAATGTCCTCCTCAAATAAGGAAAATGTCACACTTAGGGTTTATGCAGAATCCTTAATTTTGCAGCAGTTGCAATACTAAAAATTGGATTTTTGAGAGGGGTGCGATGAGGCTAGTTACTTCTTATAAATTGCGAGTTGATCTCTTTCAAGCCTGCTCTAATACCATGTTGAATTTTTAATTATATAGCTAGCAATTACGGTTCTTCTTTATTATTACCATCATTTAGCACATTAGTTGTATAAATAAGATCACTGAAAGAGAGGCAATCACAGAAAATTTAGACACACAAATTATATTGGGAAACCGTCGTGGGGAAGAAAACCCAACAAAAACTTCCTCAATATAGATAGACCAAAAACTGAATAAAATATCCTCCTCTACTCATTCACTAGGAAGAGTAGCACACCACTTAACCAAGAGATACCGAGAGATAGACCAAAACCCTCCTTGATGTCACCCCCAGTTGCAGTAGGTTCTCGTCCAAGAATTGCGCACTGCAGAGCTAGATGGTGAGTTTGTCCAAATGGGGCACTAGCCTCTCTTATAACTAGTGGTTTGTCCACCCTATAATTAGGTTTGGGACAACCTGTCAATTTACCCTCTTAATTTACAATAAGTTATCAAGGCACAATAGGGCATAATTAAATATAATATAATAATATTATTCAACTCTCTCTCAGGTATAATATTCTTCGAAGTTACAATATTTCAACAGATAGGAGGAGCTTTCTCGAAGTGCTCGAGGCTTGGATATGAATGTGACCTCGAAAGGAGGACTACAAATTAAATATTAACCGTTGATCGAAGGAACATGAGATCAACTGAGATTTGTTGATCTTGATGTGGCCAAAAATAAAAATCGACTAAGGAAAAACTCGTCATGCTGATCTCATCTTTGACACATGGCGCCTTCTCACTAGGTCTGTGTTGGCACTGATGTGGTATGGAACAAAGACACGTGTCACCCATTTTTTTTATGCTTCAAGGCGACTTTAGTGGGTTCCACTTGTCCACACGGAAACTCCGGATTGGTTCTCACAGTTCCCCATTGACATGTCGTGTTTTCACCTCCTCTGCATTTTGTCACCGATGACATCATCGTCGTCACTGTGAAAAATTGTGTCAGGGGTTTCTCTTTTCATCTTCCTGATGATAACCCTCAACCCGATCTCTACCATTGATCTGTCATTGACGTGAGGAGAGTCGTTGATCTAGATCACCCAAAATCCAAAAACAACAAAGGCAAAGGCCATCATAAAGACGTCATTCTAAACATGCGACAACTTTCTATTGGGCCATGATGGCACTGAGGTGGTAGGGAAACAGGACACATGTCACCCATTTTTGATATATTTACTTATGTATCCAGTGGGTTCCACATGTCCACATGAATTTCTCTTATTGGCTATGACAGTGCCTCACTGGAGTGCTAATGTGATCCCAGCCGGGAGGCTTTAATACTCAAGAAAAAATATGGACCATTGATCTTCTCAGGGGAATGACTGATAGCACCTATCAAACATGGTCCATTTGTGGGGGGTGCGCCCATTGTAGAACTTGGGAGCCAGATCGCTAGGGGAAATATGATGATAGAAATCCGACGACTGTTGATTTAATGGTCGGGTGTACAATCCAATATGATTTGTCGATCTTTCGGGGTCTGGAAAACTGTTAAATTTGTGCCTTTAGGCCGTGGTCTTGTGGCAATCCCCTGGGATATTGACTCAACCCCCCTCCTTTTCACATGCGACAAAAATCCCTTTTGGGCCTCGACAAGCCCCTTTTGGTACTGCGACAAGCCCCTTTGGACTACGCCAAGCCCCGAGGGCTTAAATTTTTCCTTGTGCACACAAGGGCGTGGATGTTTTTATTGTTTCTTAATTCCGCCTTAGGAAAATTTGACTATGAGCTGCACAAAAGCTCCTGAAGCTTGAATTTCGGTTGCCAACTCATCTGATATTGGCCTTATAACTTCATTCATCCTTCATTTAATTGCAGGAACAAATACAATACTAATAATAAGTACTAGTGCTCCACCCTTCAATCATTTGTTTAACAATATTTCATTAACAAAATATATTTACATTATTTGAAAATGTCCATTCTAGTCTTATAATGGACAAATATCCTTGTCCCAAATCACAATGACATTAAGTTATAATTATAATTACAGACAAGGGGAAAACATGGTGTTACAACCTCACCCTTTTTCAATCCCAAAAGAGGAATCAGGTAGGGATGCCCACAATCCCCACTTCTCTTTCTTTTAGTTACAAAAGGACTCAACATATCTCTTAGGGCAACCTCAACTAATGGCACCTTTAAAGGTATACTAGTAGGCAACTCTTTCCTTGTTTCCCATTTACTTTTTGTTTATGGCATTCTTATCTAATGCGATGGTTCCAAAAAAATGGTAGACAAACTCAAAGAGATCATGGATATATTTTGTGCAACCATCGACATGTAGATTAACCCAACCAAATCGAGGATTTTCTATTAGGGCCTCGCAGAGGAAGAAAAACTTCATATTTCTTAATTCTTCTTCTTTCTTGTAAAAAACTTTGACATGAGTTTCAAATATTTAGGCTTTCATTTAATGACTAACCTTTATCTCAAGGGTGACTAGAAATGAATTATTTCCAAGATTGAAAAAAATATTAATACATGGTGTAATAGATGGATTTCTCATGGTGGAAGGCCAGTCCCAATTAAATCTATCCTTGAGAGAATCAAAAAATTGTGCTACAAATTCATTTGGTCTAGGGAAAGAGAGAAAAAGGGCATGGCTTTGGTCTACTAGAAGAAAATTGCAATCCTAAAATCCCAAGGAGGGTGGGGGCTTAAAAATATTTTCAAGTTCTCAAAAGATCTTGCTGCTAAGAATGTATGGAGGATATTGAAAGGTGAGGGCCTATGGGTGCAATTCATAAAGGAAAAATACCTTTCCCCTAATTCCATTGAGGATTGGGTCAATACCCCTATCAAAAAAACACAAAATGCTTTGGTCATCTATAAAGAAACTACTTCAGCTTTCCCCCTAATTAGAAAATGGTTCATTTGGCAAGTAGGAAATGGGGACAAGGTCCATGTAGGCCATAATCCTTGGATTGGGAGAAAGAGCTCTTGAAAAATACAAGTCCCACTCATCTAAGATCTCAAGCTCAAAGGAATGTATGCCTTATGACATAGAACAAGTGAGCCATGGGAAAATAATCGTCAACAACAACGGTTCTTCCCGTTCTCATGGGGGAAGATGGACCATAGGGATGAATTTGCATATGTTTGGAATGCCTACACTGATATCCTTAGGAAATGTTGTATCGATTTGAATTATGGGGAAGAAAAACTTATTTGGTATCTAAACCCCTTTGGGAGTTACAAACGAAAAGTTGGATACAGGGCCTTGCCATTGGAAGGAATGGAGAACTCATCACTTTGGTGGAGGAAACCCATCTGGAAGTTTAAATTCATTTTCAAATAAAAAATATTTATGTGGTTTCTCCTCAATAACAAAGCCCTCACCTAGGATATTCTGCAAAAAGTAAGTTTTGAAGGTCCAAATAGATGTTGTCTTTGTTAAATAGACCTTGAAACGAACATTGATCTCATCATTTCTTGCCCCCACTCAAGACAAATTTGGAGAGAAATTGGAGGCTTAACAAGACTTCACAAGAAATGGGAAGTGGACACCATTGAAGAAGCACTCAGGAACTGGTGCTAAAATAAGGACAAAAAGAGGTAAGAATCTCTCGCCCCCACTTATGCTTAGGGAATATTATTGGATAGAAACACCGAATTATTTGATGGTTTGGACACTTTTCCTCTCAAATGCGCCACTCAAATCCTCAACATTATAAGTGCTTATCCTCAATTCTCCTATTCTACTCCTAATCGAGTTTCAACAAGTCATATAAATGAATAAATCTCCTAGGATTACTTTGATGGAGACTATTGATTCACTCCATCCAAAGGAGGAGTTAGGGGAATTATCTTCCTCTCCTCAAATCACACTGTCTCATTCAAGGTTGGAATTGGACGTGCCACAAAAAAATTTAGTGAACTTTTATCTCTTAAAATAGTCCACATTCTCGCACTAGAAAAATGTGTTACACAAATCCAAATTCTGAGTGACACTCTTTTAGTCATCTAATGGATGAAAGGAGATTCCACCTTGAGGAATTTTATTCTTCAGTCGTTATTTTGGGACCTCAAGAACTCATAAAACAATTTCACTCTCCTTTGAGCATGTTTATGGGGACAAAAATACATAATCAAACAAGCTTTACAAAGAAGGATTGGATTTGCATGAAGGAACATGGAGGATCCTTGAATCCCATCAAGGACAATATACTTGTTATCTTCATGAACCCCAGTTTTAACCTTTTTTATGTTTATGCGATTATGGACAAATGATCTAAACACTTGTAATTTTTGTGACTTTCTATGGGAATTGTATGTATTTTTTAAAGATTCATATAGAAGCATTTTTTATTTGGCAAAGGGACAGTTATAGGGAAATGATAGAAACAAGATTCATGATCTTGATTTGTATACAACTTATGGTGTTTAATGAATACCGCTAAGTCTCTTTGTATATGGCCTTTTAAAATGAGTTGGAATACCATATTGTATTTACTATTGTAATTTTGTTATACCTAATAAAATTACTTAAATTTTAAAAATATGGTACAATCATAATGAAAGTTTATAAAAAATAAAAATATATATTTTATTTGTGTGTAGTTTAACGTTGTATTTTTTGTTTTTTTGGCATATTTTTCGATCAATTTTGTTTGAAATTCATTTAGAAATTGATGAAACTACAAATTTGAGTGGTTGGGTCTATATAATTCCAGTGTTCTGAGGATGTTTCCGAGCATCAAATCTATTTATACATTCAAAAATGCAATTGAAATAATAGAAAATAGTTATTTCACCAAGATTTGTATCGTGGGATTATGGTGAAAAAGTTCAAAAAGTAGAACATTTAAACAAATCCTTTTATTTGATATTATCCAAAATATTATGAAAAAAAAAACTAGTATTTTAATTAATATTAAGTTGTAGTCTAAATGTTCTACGTTTTTTATCTTTTGCGAGGATATTTTTTGTTTAATTTTTCCCAAATTCGACAATTGTCGGATTTGCAAATTTGAGTGGCTAAGTTTGTATAATCCAAATGCCACAAGGGTTTTTCCACATGATGAATTCATTTATGCATTCATAAATACAATTTAAACACCATAAAATAATGATTTTGTCCAAATTTATTTGGTCAGATTATGCCAAAAAGGATCAAAATTTAGAACAGTTAGACAACACCTAAAATTAATAGCTATAAGTTCAAATCTCAAAAATAAGTTTGAATTCTCAAATCTTCAATTTTAGTTGTTATTATATATCTATTAATGTGTGAATGGAGTTAGCATATCACCATCCACTCATTTTTAAAAAGAATGGTTAGTGGAATTGGTCATAAACACCTTCTACTTAATTGAATCACTAAATGAATGGGGTAACCATATAGTTAATGACATTTAAAATTTGAAAATATTAAAATATCAAGAGTGAGTTTAAATTCTCAAAATTTCAATTTTAGTGGGTATTAATTATGTTTTATGTGAATGGACTTAGCTTATTACTATCCATTCACTTTTAAACACACTTCTTACCCAAATAAAGTGGGTGAGTATATAATTATTGGCAATTAAATTTTAGCTCCAAGGGTTAGTTCAAGTGGTTTTGAGCCAGACGTGAAGCTATCCCCAGTGGAGGAGGTCATGGATTCAAATAACTTGTTCCTCCTTGGGGTTAGGCCCGTAATCAAGACGACGGTTTAAAAATTGAAAATATTTAAATCTTAAAGTGAGTTCAAGTTCTCAATTTTTCCATTTTTGTAGGTATTAATTATGTGTTAATGTGTAAATGGATTTAGTGTATCACCATACACTCATTTTTAAAATAAATTGTGAGTGGAATTCATCATAATCACCTCTGCTTAATTTTAGTAGGTATTAATTATGTGTTAATAGACTTAGTGTATCACCATACACTCACTTTTAAAATAAATGGTTAGTGGAGTTGGTCATAAACACATCCTACTTAAATGAATCGTTTAATAAATTAGGTGAGTACATAGTTAGTGAAAATTAAAAATTGAAAATATTTAAATTAAGAACTTAATAAATTAGGTGAGTACATAGTCAATTTTGTATCCTACTTCCTAATATGGTCCCCAACATGGTGAACTGACGCGCGCGGAGGTAAAAAACTGATCTAGGGTTCGAGCCCTTTGCTACAATGCCGAGCCAGGGCGGAGGGGAGCCCCCCCCCCCAACCGCGTCCTTCAGCAAACTAATCACTGCATGCAGGAAGAAAGCGACCCAAGAAGAAACGTCAAGCTTTGTAAGAAGGCTGGATAACGTCCCAGAGATCAATCTCCCCCCGGAACAGCCAATGAAGGTAGCACTCTCCTTATCAGAGCGAGGTCTGGTAGGTCAGTTCATGGGGCTCTGGCCCTCAACCAGGACAACGGACAACTGGATCCAAAGGAACTGGCGGCCATTAATAAAAAATAGCGTAACTTGCTATGCGGTTGGAAGAGGTTACTATATTTTCGAATTTATCTCCCAGGAGGACCGCGATCTAATCTTCAAGAATGGCCCATACTTCATGGGTACACAGGGCCTTTATCTGAACTGATGGACTCCAAACTTCAACCCAGCTTCGAAAGTGCCAAAAGACGTCCCGGTCTGGGTCAGACTCCCAAATCTGCCAATCCACTGCTGGAACTCCTCGTCGCTGCAAGCTATTGGGAACGGACTAGGGCACTACATTGACAGAGCCGATCCAAAGGACCAATATTCCTATGCAAGAATTTGTGTGGAAGTTGACTTGGAAATAGGACTGCCAGAAGCAGTAAAACTGAAGGTAGGAGAATGGCAACACCTACAAAAATTGGACTACAAGCAGCTCCCGTTCAAATGCAGAGGATGTCATGAATACGGACATTTTCAGAGAAACTGTCCAAATACCCCAAGCACAGAGAAAGCAGGTGAGGAAGGTTGGCAGCAACCCCGGAAAGGAAGGTCTAAATCCAAAGGCCCAAGAAGGGAAAACCCAGCCCCCACTCAAAGCAACCCTGGAAATAGAGAGACGACAAACATCTTAAAAACACTGGAAAAGGAGGGCGAATCAGAGAATCCAAGCAAAGAAACGCAGGCTGAAGAAGAAGAAGAAGACGGCCAAGTCCCGGAAACCGGCGGAACCCCAAAAACAACAGAGGAAATGGAGAAACCTGTCTCCCCTCCAGGGAACGAGGAGGCTCAAGGCATCGAGGAGGGGGAGATCTCGTCAGGAAACGAATCAGAAGGAGTGAGTGAAGTTTGGGACACCCCAAAGAAGCCGGGGAGAGGTAGGAAATCCAAAAAAGTGAAACGAGACCAGGAAACCTACAAAGACGTTCTCAAAGGAGCACAGCCAACCATCAAGCAAATGATCGGAGTAAGGCAAACCAGGAAGCTAGCCAAGGCCTCCCAAGGAGGCCATTCCCCTCCACAAAGTAAGCAATGAAGTTAACTTCCTGGAACTGTAGGGGTCTAGGTAGCAAAAAGAAGGAAGAAGCTCTCAGGGACATTCTCAGAGCAACGAAAACAGACATCCTACTTATCCAAGAAACCAAGATGAGTCAACAGGACTCTATGAAAGTTTCAAAAAACGTATGGAAAAGCAGCCAGGGTTTAGCTGAAAACGCCAGAGGCGTGTCAGGAGGACTCTACACCCTTTGGAACACCTCCAAAATAGATCTGATCCACTCAGATCTTTGCATGCATTGGATCTTCTCCCAACTGCTCCATAGGGAGTCAGGGCAAACTGTAAGTCTCTTCAATATCTACGTCCCACAACATATAGACGAAAAAAAGAATTGCTGGAAAACCCTCCTAAATTATTTAGCCGACAATGAGCTAGAAAACATCATACTAGGAGGGGACCTAAATGTAACTTTGGCCCAAGAGGAAAAACGGGGAGGATCTACTGTAAGGGACCAAGCTAGAGAAAGGGTGGAGGACCTAATATCAGCATGGGATTTAATGGATATTAAGCCGACCAGGGGACATTACACCTGGACTAACAGAAGGGTAGGCCCGGGGCACATAGCTGCCCGATTGGACAGATTCCTTGTCCAAAGCTCGTTCCTGTCCCTTGGGCTCACAACCACCTCAGAAATTCTCCCCCATAGCACCTCTGACCGCAAACCAATCAGCCTAGAGCTAAGGAAGGACCAAGGCTAGGGGCCCATCCCCTTCAGATTCAATCCCTCATGGATACAGGATAAAGACTTTCTACACAAAGTCTCTAGCGTCTGGACAAGCAAGGTCAATGGCTCTGCGTTTTATGTTTGGGAAGAAAAATTGAGAAGACTTAAGGCTGCGCTAAAAGAATGGGCAAAGAATCAAACTAATCCAATCGCCCTGCGACTAGAAGCCCGAAGGCGTCTGGAAAGTCATCAGTTTGTTCTGGAAAAGAAGGAGATTACTCAGCAAGACTTGCTTAAAGAGGAACAGCTTCAAAGGCAATGGCACAAAGCCTGTAGAGAGGAAGAAGGATACTGGAGGCAGAAGTCCTGAAGTCTGTGGTTGAAGGAAGGAGACAAAAATACAAGCTATTTCCACAAGCAAGCGGAAGCAAGAAAACAATATAAGGCTGTAACAGAAATTCAAGTCCAAAATGTTACAATCTCTGAGTGAGAGGGCATTAGGCAGGCAGCTTTTGAAACATTCAGAACTCTCTACTCATAAATGAAAAGGTCAAGCATCGACCCTCAAATGTACCCCCTATCTACTGTCCCAAACCTAATAAAAGAAGATATCAATCTCAAGCTCATGGAGGAAGTCACACAACAAGAAATAAAAGACGCGGTGGACCAAATGCACCCGTATAAAGCACCTGGACCAGATGGATTTACTGCAAGATTCTTTCAACATTGTTGGGAAATAATCAAATCAGACCTAACCAAAATGATAAGAAAATCACAAGCGAGCAGCAAGCTAGGAGGAAGCACAAATTCAGCCTTCCTGGCACTCATCCCTAAAGAGAAAGGAGCGTTGAGCTTTAGTCGATTCAGGCCGATCTCCCTCTGTAACACAAGTTACAAAATTCTTACGAAGGTCATCGCAAACAGATTGAAAAACGTTCTCCCTCAAATAGTTCCAAAGAACCAGGGAGGCTTCATCAAATGTCGACAAATAGAAAACAACGAATTATGGTGCAAGAAGCTCTTCACTCAAGTCTACGTGGGAAAGATAAAGGTATGATTATCAAACTAGACCTACAAATGCCTTTGATAGAGTTAATCATAATTTCCTTTTGAGGTAATGAAGAAGTTCGGATTTGACCATTCCTTCGTGAACTGGATAAGAGCTTACATAGGATCGCCATGGATAGCCCCATGGTAAATGGAACAATAACCAATTTTTTCAAAGCGTCAAGGGGGCTTGGCGATTCCCTCTTGGCTTCTATATGCAATTCAAGCCTCTATTCTGAGCTACCAGCTGGAAACTTCCAGAACCAAAGCAACCTCCAAGGACTGAAAATAGCTCAAGGTGTAAAGGAAATCAACCATGCACAATTCGCAGACGATACCCTGCTTCTAGGTGGGGCAAGTTTGTTAGTTGCAAAAAGATTCAAGAGACTGGAATTGCATATGCTGCAGTGTTGGGAAGTGAGATAAGCCAATCAAAAGTAAAATTTATAGTTTGAACATTACACCCATAGAGATCGAATTTCCAGAGGTTTTGGGGATGGAAGGGCATACCAAATGGGAAACCTTCACCTACACGATCCATGTATATTCAAGGCTGCTCCAAGGGCCTCACAATGGAACCATTTACCTGACAAACTAAAAAAGAGAATTTCCTCCTTGGGGGCGAACTGGCTAACTCTAGCGGGGAGGATAGTCCTTATCAAATATGTCCTGGCTAGTGTACCCATCTACCAAAACTATTTATTGCTAGCCCCAAGCTCTACAATTCAAAAAAATGGAGGCAATGCAGAGAATATTCTTGTGGGAAGGTGGGAAGAAAACAGGTAGGAGACTTCACCTTATAAACTTGGACAAACTCTCAAAACCTCTCTTGGAAGGAGGCCTCAATTTTAAAAAACACCCAAGTACAGAACCTAGCTCTAGGGGTGAAGTTGTTATGGCACATTGTCAGTGGGACATCGCTTGGAGCAAGGAAGCACTATGGAAGAAATATTTCGGAGGCTGGGGAGCAGGTGCATAGAAAACCCTTGTAGAGAGACTAAGGGGTCCCCAACCTACGCTCTGTGCAAAAGCCATGGACCTTTTCGCTCCTCACCTCACTTGGGTGCCAAGAAGCGGGAAAAAATTAAAATCTGACAGAGACTCCATTCTAAGGGGACCCACCTCTGGAGCGAAACCGGGATCTGCAAAGGGCTAAAGGTTATTTGGATGGATGGGAAAAATCTAAAGACGCTCTATGACATTTCTAAGTGGGGGATCGAAAGAGGCAAGCCGTGGCAAGGTTGGGAAGTGGGCAATCGGCCCCAGGACTTAGAAAATGATAGGGGCGCTCTAAAGCTCAGTTCCCCTGCCGGGAAACCCCGATCGCGGTAAGATGAGAGGCGGGGAAGAATGCTCAGCCATACTCCACCTCATTGGGATATAGCACCTTCCGAAACATCCCTCGTGTTCCTCCCAACCCAGCCATCTGGAAATTCATCTGGAGCACCAAAACCATTCCCAAAATAGACCTGTTCCTCTAGACTTTAAGTCATAATAGTATCCAAGCCCGAGGGAGATACCTTACAAAGAAAAGGTTGGGAGGGTCCTTCGAGATGCCCCTTGTGTCAACAAGCTGAGGACTTCAAAAGAAAGGTTGGGAGGGTCCTTTCAGATGCCCCTTGTGTCAACAAGCTGAGGAAACCTCGGATCACCTTCTTCTTAATTGTAGCTATTCAAAAGAAGTCTGGAATCTGGCAGTTGGGTTGCAAAAGAACCCAATTCTCCCCCAAGACATTAATTCCCTTCTCCAAAACTGGACATCCCTTTACCCTTTCCAATTAAAGAAGCAAAGCTATGCCTCGTGGCTCTGGAGAGCACTCCCAAGGTTTATCCTTTGGGGGCTTTGGCTGGAAAGAAACAACAGGGTTTTCAGGGACAAGCAAAGGAGTGCCTCACTGGTGATTGCAAAGATCAAAGCCCTCTTTGGCGAATGGGCTAACACCCATCGACATCCTCAGTACAGTAGGGAGCTAGAAGAAAAAGAAGAACTTTGGCTGGGCCAATTCCAAATTCATTTGCAAACAGGGAACACAATCAATACCACAACTCAGGAAATTTGGGAAATAAGGGCAAGGAAGAACGAATTTGACAACTAGAAAAAGGAAAGAACAGACTGCATTCTGTCCTTTGATGGAGCCTCAAAGGGCAACCCAGGCCAAGCAGGAGGAGGAGGATTAATTGTAAAACCAAATGCAGAAGTCATGGTACGATATGCCATAGGCCTAGGCACCGCCACCAACAACCATGCAGAAGCAATGGCATTATGGCAGGGCTTGTGCCAAGCCAAAAGCAATGGAATTCGAAAACTGATTATCATAGGAGATTCCCGAATGTCAATCCGTGCCATAGCCCGTTCCACGAAAACTCAAAATGCACAACTCAATAATTTGTTGGCCAGGATACGCCTCCTCCTTCAAAGGTTTGACTCATATCAAGTGTTCCACGTCCTGAGGGAGTTGAATAGAGAAGCGGATGAGGAGGCAAATAGAGGCGCAAAGTTGAAATAAGGACGCATGTGTGCAAACGGTCAACTAACCACGGTGGATCTACCTTGACCAGCCTCATCCTAATTGGAAGCATGCAAATTGCAAAGAAAGGGACAAGACCAAATCCAGTGCTGGAACATATGTGGAAACAGTGCTGGAACATATGCTGAAACAGTGCTGGAACATATGTTGAAACAGTGTTGTAACATATGCTGAAACACAGTGCTGGAACATAAGCTGAAACAGGGTTGGAACATATGCTGAAACACAGTGTTGTAACTTATGCTGAAACACAGTAACATATGTTGAAACACAGTGCTGGAACATATGCTGAAACACAATGCTGGAACATATGCTGAAACACAATGCTGGAACATATGCTGAAACAGTGCTGGAACATATGATGAAACAATGTTGTAACATATACTGAAACACAATGCTGGAACAGATGCTGAAACAGTGCTGGAACACATGTTGAAACACCGTTGTAACAATTGTTGAAACAGTGTTGAGACATATGCTGAAACAGTGTTGAGACTTATGCTGAAACAGTGACTGGAGTTTCGGCATTTAAATTTAATCCAACTCTATTAGAAGACGTACAGGAACTAGGTCAGTTCACAAGTCTATAGCTATAGAAGTAGAATGGTTCAGAAAGACAGGCCCGGAGAAATTCAAGGCCATTTTGTAATCGTATCTGTGGCTAGTCCACCCCATTAATATAATCTATAACTGTTTCTGTCAAAAAAAAATTAGGTGAGTACATAGTTAGTAACAATTAAAAATTGAAAATATTTAAATTAAAAACAATTTGAGGTGTATGTTCAACAAATTTGAAGATGGTATAAAAAATAAAGATAGGAAATCAGGTTGGGTTTCAAAATATATAATTTTTATTAAAAAAAAAAATTATAACAATGTAAAAAGTATGTTATTTTATTTATTGTAATTTATTTTTCAAACAATGTATATGTATAATTTTAATGCATATAATAGTTTTTCCAAAACAATTACATTATTTTTGTCAATTTTAAATGCTATCTTTTTATATTTTTTAATTTTTAAAGTAAACAAAACCTTAAATTAGTCGAGTGTATATGGATAAATTTTTTACTTCTCTCTTTAAGAAATTCAATGTTGTTAAATTATGACATGGAGTGTGTGGGGATAACTTTTTGACTTTTCTCTTTCTTTAAAAAAAAATCCAATGTTTTGCATTTTAACAAGCTCACACCTTGACTTTTCTCCAGTTCTACAGCTCACCAGAGCATGTTATGTAAATGATTTATATTTTAATATATATCGAGTAATTTTTTCTTGGAAAAAAAGCTCACACCTTGTAATATTTAACAAATTCTAAGCCAATATTTTTATCAATTTTAATAATAATTACCTTGTTTCAACTCTTACATTTGAAAACATTTAATAAATTTAAAGCCAATATTTGAATAAGTTCCCATAATTACCATGTTTCAACTCTAAATCTTTAAATTGAATTTACAATTTTCTCATTAGAACTGGTCATCACTTCACCATCCCACACCTTGTGATATTTAACAAATTCTAAACCAATATTTTTATCAATTTTAATAATAATTACCTTGTTTCAACTCTTACATTTGAAAACATTTAATAGATTTAAAGCCAATATTTGAATAAGTTCCAATAACTACCATGTTTCAACTCTAAGTCTTTAAATTGAATTTACAATTTTCTCATTAAAGATGGTCATCACTTCACCATCTCAATATGTATTTTTCTATAAGTTCATACGTTAAGAGAAAAGGACATTCACATATTACTTTGTTATATTTATGTAAGTTCCAATAACTACCATGTTTCAACTCTAAGTCTTTAAATTGAATTTACAATTTTTTCATTAGAAATGATCATCACTTCACCATCCCAATATGTATTTTTCTATAAGTTCACACGTTAAAAGAAAAGGACATTCACATATTACTTTGTTTACAATTATCTCATTAGAAATGGTCATCACTTCACCATCCCAATATGTATTTTTCTATAAGTTCACACGTTAAGAGAAAAGGACATTTACATATTACTTTGTTTTCTATGTAGATGTGTCTATAATGAAGTCAACTTTATCCATGGAAAAATAATGTTATGATTAATTTTAGGTTTTTTAAAAAACAAATTTCCAGAAAATATTTAGTAAGAAAATTTAAGGGATGTTTTTCCACATTCATGGATGTGATCCATTAGTATTGGAAAACATTTTACAAATTCAAATCCAATATTTTCATCCAATTTCAATAATTACCATGTTCCAACTCTAAGTATTTAACCTGAGTTTAAAATTTTCTTACTAGAAATGGAAAAGAACATCCACATATTACTTTGTTTTCTATGTAGATGTGCCTACAATGAAGTCAACCTTAATAAGGGAAAAACAATGCTACGATTACTTCTAGTTATTTAATTTGCTCTTTTTTTCCACAAAAAATCTTGCACGGAAATCAAGGGATGTTTTACCACATTCATGGATGGCATCCCTCATAAACATGTCAGCATAGACTAGTGTGCCTCACCCAAGGGAATTTAATTTGCTCTTTTTTCCATGAAAAACCTTGCACAGAAATCAAGGGATGCTTTACCACATTCGTGAATGGAATCCCTCATAAACATGTCAGTATAGACTAGTGCACCTCACCCAAGGGAATTCACAATGGGAAACAACTGGCATTGAACTAACCAAATGTCCAACAAAATTTGCAACATCTAGTTGAGATAACCCCTTGCAATTTTTAATTTGCACTATTATTCATGAAGGCTAATTTAGAGGAGGATTTACTAAAGTTATAAAACATATTACAACACCATCCCAACAAATTTTTTTTGTTTAGATGGAATTTACACAACTTTGTACATGACAGGGACTTTTTTCCAAAGAAATTGTTTGGAAACATCACATCCCACCCACAAGATTAAGGAAAGAGTGAGATTGATGGTACCTTTCCAACCCGAATGGCCCATGAGAGATAAATATTTCACAAGCAAGATTTAAATCTGTGTGCAAAGGATAACAACTTGATGCAACCCCGCCCACCCTCCTAGGGGTTCTGCAACCTCCCGGTCTTGGATCTTCAATTACTCTCGCTGGATTATCTCCTAGAGACCTTGCTGGCCCCAAATTGAATTAACACAGGCCCTTTTATCACCTTAAGCATAGGTCGTATGATACCCGCAGACCCCTTTCCTTAGCACCTTTTATAATCTTGAAAATTCAGGCGCTAGCTCCTTTCTGCTAGCCCTTCTCCACACATGACCTCGGGCTATGACCCGGGGCTCAATATCCTAAGCACTTCGTAACTTCGGGCTCGTGAACACACTCTTGGAACAGATCTTCAGTCCACACTCCTTTCACAACCAACAATTGCGATCTACTTTGGGACTTTTCACTTTGGGACTTTTGGCTTCACTACTCTCGATTTCATACAGAGTGCTCTTCTCCCGGAGTACACAAATTTCCACCGCATGTTCTTTTGGATCTAACGGTCCAGATCTACTCTGTCCTTTGTGACTTCGCGAAGTTACCAAATTTTTTTCCGCGCAAAAATTATGGAGCTCTACCTTTTGCATTCTCTGATTTGTTGCCACGTACTCTCCTCTAGATCTACGGTCTAGATGTACTTCGTAGCTACGGGAACTTTGGCTCCTGCTCTCAGAACACTTTCAATCCTTCCAGAGTTCTTTTTCTTCGAATACGAGGATCCACTGACACGCATCCTGAACGAATGGACGGTCCAGATTCATTCCACTGCCTATTGAATTCGGGAGTTCTTCAACCTCATTCAACTGCTTCCTCCGGGAGCGTTAAACCTCTGAAATTTCAGATCTCTCACCACGTGTCCTTCACAATGGATGGTTGCGATCTACTCCGCTCTTCGGAGCTTTGGGAGTTATTCACACTCTACGATTGAAATCTCCTGGAGTGGTATTCCTCCAGAGATTTCAATCTGTTGACATATACCTACTGGCAACCAACAACCAAGATTTACTCCAGGCTTCAGAGTTTCAGTGATTTTCACACCTTAACACCCCAAATCCTCTGATTCGTGAACTTCTGAAGGAACTCACAGTTATTCACCATGTGACATCTCCTAGATCTGACGGTCTGGAATGATTTCTCTTCTCCTGGGTGGATCTTGATCGTTTATATTGAAAAACCTTAAAACTCCTCCTCCCTGAATAATTTATCCCGCTAACTCCTCTGTACTTGTCCTTTCTTCGATCTTTGGACTCCTTAAAGGGTTTCTTCGACACTTAGTCGGATTTTTGGATATGTGCATGCCTTGGAACATATATTCACTCAAGACTTAGCTTCTTTACGGGCAACTGTGCACGCCTTGCACCAATGCCTTACACCTTTCTACAAAAAACTCTTAAATTTTTCTTCCTGAGGTCCTGAATCAAGGATTCTGTCGACGCACTCCTTTCGGATGATATGCACACTTTGCATATAATTTCCACGTTATCTCCCCTCAACACTTAGCTCAGTGTTGGCCCGATGCACACCTTGCACAAGAATTCTTCGGGCTTCGCTCTCCTCCGATAAATTATGCACTCCTTGCATTCTTTCTGTAGAACTCCCCTCTATTGGTCCTGAGCTTTAGAGTCCTCTCAGTGACTCTTGGCCTGCACACTCCTTGCGGGCATTGTGCATTCCTTGCACCAAAGATCTGCAAACTTCAAGTTATTTCCCCTCAGCTTCAGGGTTGAAATTGACTCGACTTTTGCACTCCTTGCACTGAAGCTTTCAAGAAGAGAAACAATTGAAACTTATCTAACCTCTCACAGATTCATACATTCAACAGTATAATTCATGCATACATGAGAATACATAATAACAGAGAACATAATTTAAACTGAAAGTCTACCATTCATTCAAATAGAAAGTAACAACAACACCAGACACTTTGTATCAATGCTTTCTCTGATATAATCAATCAAATGTACATATAAATGGATACAACTATGATAAGATTCTTCTAACAATTTCCAACTGGTTTGCAACTACCATCATATTCAACAGCCTCATCTCTAGCAACCTCATTTGGGCATACAACACCTCTACTTATACTAGAGGACTCCTAGGGTTCCCTTTGATTACCTATCTTATCGAAGTAAAAGATAACAACTAATTAAGCTATATTACATTAAATACTAAGAGAGAAAAAACTCTCAGATCTCATGCAATCGTTCAGCTTCCAAGCGTTTTGATCTTCTTTAATCATCTGTTCAAAAATGATTTACAGGAAATGCCAGTGTTTAAGATTAAAAAATAATTCAAAAGGCACACTAAGGCATTGATTTGTCTCTCCACGTGTGTTTTGCTAACGATACTTCTGCATCATACTACACTGCTTGGAAAATCACGAGCTTCTGCTCATGGCTCCCTCTGTTATGTTGTTGAGATCCTCTAGGATCCCAAACCTGAAATTGGAGTTGTCCACTTGCTCCTTTGATTTGTTGCTCCTCCTGCCCTGTTGCTCCTGCAGGTTCTCTTCTATCCCATCCTTCTTTATTGTTGGATGCCTTCTTTGTTTCTTCCAGCATCAATCTCTTTATCCCCTCTATTTCTTTGTCCAATTGGTCCACTAGTTGGCTTTCCTCCTACATCCTGCTTTGTTGCATCTTCTCTCCCTCATACACATCAAAGGGAAAATCATCCTAATCTCCCATGCTATCTCCATTACCTGTGGCCTTGACTTGCCACTTCACTGTAGAATCCAGTTCTGCAGGCTCCTTACTGGGTCGTTGCTCAACCATCTCCTCTCACAGTTCAACTTCAGCCAGTTCCTCTGTTGGTATATCTCTAGCTTCCTCCAACTTCTCCTTACGCTGGTATGATCCTCCATCTGTTCCCAACATATCATGTTGGATGTGTTGTCTTTGGACTATCACCCTTCTTTCTACGCCTTCCAGTTCTTCACACAGGTTAGCAAAATCTATGATGTATGCTTCCTCTTCTGCTGCAAGATCCAGTGCTGCAGTCATCTCTTGTTCATCTTCCTAGCTGAAATTTCTGAGCCATTCCTCTAAATTCTCTTCTCCTTCTACTAGGGAAGACATCCGTATCTGCTCCTTCTCCTCCTCTATGATAGTCATAGCTGTCTTTCCTCCTTCTGTTGCACCTACATCAAAGACACTATAAGTTTTAAAGGTATTTGGCCCCATGGCCTCTTTCTTCGGTTCTTGTTGCATCACCTCCTCATGTTCAACACTTGCATTACCCTATGTTGGGATATTTGGTGGGAATATCTAAATTCCCCCAACAATCAGAACATTCCTCTAATCCTCCTCTGTCAACACTCCTTTCTGATTTGAACTCACCTTTGAGCTCTTGAGACTTTCAACTAGCCTCTCTTCATCTCCCTTTCCCACATGGAAATTTTGGATTCCAGTTCTACCCTCCTGGAAGTCTATGAGACCTCTAACCGATCTCTTCTCCTCCTCAACACCAAGGTTCTTTCCAATCTATGGCTCACATATGTAAACCACTTTCTCCTCTGTGTTACTGAGGGTTTAAACTTCACTCAACCACCTCCTCACTACCTATCATTTCCCTCTGGACAAAAAAATTTTAACATGCCATTTTGCTTTCCTTTTCAGAGGCCATTCATACCTCCAATGTACCTTTGCCTCCTATTGCATATTTGATGTCAGCCTCTCCATTTCTTCTCTTATCTCCTTGAGCTCCTGATCCATCTCTAATTTTATTTTTTGCTTGTGGTTAGTTTCTCGACCTTTCTTATGGCTTTCAATAGCCATTTTCATTTTCTTCATGCCCTCCTAGCAACACTATGGATTACTCTGTAATTGAGATCATCTCCAACTTCTCCATGCAGTCCACTTGGTTATCCATTTGTTGTTGCATACGTGCAACCATAATTCACAGAGAATCACACTCTGTCTCCTCCTTCACCTTCTTTCTATAGGTAAATCTAGGCTTTTGATACCATTTGATGTTATCATATTATCTCTTTTCACCTTCTTACCTTTGCCTACGATCTGCAAACAAAATTTCCGCTCTGATACCACTTGATGGTATCAGAGTATCTCCTTTCACTGTCTCGCCTTTTCCTGCTATCTACAAGCAAATTTATGCTCTAATACCACTTGATGGTATCAGAGTATCTCCTTTCACCGTCTCGCCTTTTCCTGCAATCTACAAGTAAATTTATTCTCTGATACCACCTAATGGTATCAAAGTATATCCTTTCACCGTCTCGCCTTTGCCTGCTTTCTACAAGCAAATTTTCACTCTGATACCACTTGATGTAGCCCCCACCTACCCTGCTAGGGGTTTTGCGACCTCTAGGTCTTGGATCTTCAATTAATCTCACTGGATTATCTCCTCAAGACCTTGTTGGCCCCAAATTGAATTGACATAGGCCCTTTTATCACCTTAGGCACAGGTCGTATGATACCCACAGACCCCTTTCCTTAACACCTTTTATAATCTTGAAAATTTAGGCACTAGCTCTTTTCCGCTAGCCCTTATCCACATGGGACCTCGGGCTATGACCCAGGGCTCAATATCCTGAGCACTTCATAACTTCAGGATCACAAACGCACTCTTAGACCAGATCTACGATCCACACTCCTTTCACAACCAACAACTGCGATCTACTATGGGACTCCGCGCTTCGGGAGTTTTGGCTTCACTACTCTCAATTTCCTCCAGAGTGCTCTTCTCCCGAAGTACACAGATTTCCACCATGTGTCCTTCTGTATCTAACGGTCCAGATCTACTTCATCCTTCATGACTTCGCGAAGTTATCGGCTTTTTCTCTGCGCAAAACTTTCGGAGCTCTACCTTCCATATTCTATGATCTTCTACCATGTACTCTCCTCTAGACCTATGGTTCAGATGGACATCATAGCTACGGGAACTTTGACTCCAGCTCTCAAAACAATTTCAAGCCTTCCGAAGTTCTTTTCCTATGAATATGAGGATCCACTTACACACATCCTAAACGAATGGACAGTGCATATTCATTCCGCTCCCTATTGAATTCAATGTTTCTTCAACCTTGTTCAATTGCTTCCTCCTGGAGCGTTAAAACTCTATACTTTCATATCTCTCACCACGTGTCCTTCGCAACAGATGGTTGTGATATACTTCTCACTTCAGAGCTTCAGGAGTTCTTCACACTCCACGACTAAAATTTCTCAGAGTGTTATTCCTCCAGAGCTTCATATATGTTGACACGTACCTCCTGGTGACCAACGACCAATATTTACTCCAGACTTCAAAGTTTCAGTGATTTTCACTCCTTAACACCCCAAATCCTCCAATTCGTGAAATTTCAAAGGAACTCACGGCTAACCATCGAACGACTTCTCCCATATCTGACGGTCTGGAATGATTCTGCTTCTCCTAGGAGAATCTTGATCGTTTATCTTGTAAAATCTTAAAACTCCTCCTCCCTGAAGGATTTCCCCCGCTAACTCCTTTGTACTTGTCCTTTCTTCGAGCTTTGGACTCCTTAAAGGGTTTCTTCGACACTTAGTCATATTTTTGGATCTATGCACGCCTTGCAATAGATATTCACTCAAGACTTAGCTTCTTTACAGGCGACTATGCATGTCTTGCATCAATGCCTTACACCTTTCTTCAAATAACTCTTAAAGTGTTCTTCCTAAGCTCCTGAATCAAGGATTCTATCGACGCCCTCCTTGCAGATGATATTCACACTTTGCATATAATTTCCATGTTATCTCCCCTCAACACTTAGCTCAGTGTTGGCCCGATTCACACCTTGCATAGGACTTCTTCGGACTTTGCTCTCCTCTGAGCAACTAGTCACTCCTTGCACACTTTCTGTGGAACTCCCCTCTATCTCTCCTGAGATTTAGATTCATGTCGGTGACTCTCAACCTACACACTCCTTGTGGGCATTGTGCACTCCTTGCACCAAATCTCTGCAAACTTCAAGTTATTTCCCCTTAGCTTCAGGGTCGAACTTGACTCGGCCTTCACACTCCTTGCATGCACTGTGCACTCCTTTCACTGAATCTTTCAAGAAGAGAAACAATTGAAACTTATCTAACCTCTCACATATTCATACATTCAACAGTGTAATTCATGCATACATGAGAATACATAATAACAAAGAACATAATTTAAAATGGAAGTCTACCATTCATTCAGATAAACAGTAACAACAACAACACCAGACACTTTGGATCAATGCTTTCTCGGTTATATTCAGTCAAATGTACATATACATGGGTACAACTATGATAAGCTTCTTCCAACAATTTCCAACTGATTTTCAACTAACATCATATTCTACAGCCTCATCTCTAGAAACCTCATTTGGGCATACAACACCTCTACTTATACGAGAGGGCTCCTAGGGTTCCCTTCGATTACCTATCTTATCAAAGTAAAAGATAACAACTACTTAAGATATGTTACATTAAATTCCAAGAGAGAAAAAACTCTCATATCTCACGCGATCGCTCAGCTTCCAAGCGTTTTGATCTTCTTTAATCATTCATTCAAAAAATATTTATAGGAAATGCCAACGTTTAAGATTCCAAAATAATTCAAAAGGAGCACTAGGGCTCTGAGTTGTCTCTCCACATGTGTTTTTTTGACGATGCTCCTACATCACAAATTCTCCTTTTAACCACCCAAATTAAAATTAGGTGACTATAAATAATAAGGACTTGTGACTATATTGAATATCTTAGGGAAGAAAGGTTTTAAAATTTAATTTATATGTAAAATAATATCACTATTATATTCCTACACAGAAGGGAATCCACACCTAGGATCAAGTTATCTTTGTTAGATATTAGTTTTTATGAGTTGGAAGACATTTGTAAATTACTTCTCATGTTTTTTTTCCAAATTATCTGTTTTCAGTCTATTGTTCCACCATTCTAGTTCTATTCATGTCTTCTTTGAATTTTATCGTGTCAAAGTCCTTCCCTCTATAGCCCTCAAAAATTTGTATTAAAACCTGTAATTGTAAATTTCCTAATTAGGCATAGTATTATATTTTCACCCCCAGCCAAGGACCTCATTAGTCTGCATCATCATGCCTTTGACTTTAGAAAATTTATCATTCACCTTGTATATTTGTTCATCTCTTTTGGGCAGTCAAGTAGTAGCACATGCAATCTTTCAAATTTTGATCCATACTTTTGTTAAGATTATGAGCAACAGATGTGTCAGAACTTCCATCTTTGATTTCCTTCTAACATATTCATCTTCAACAATCGAGTAGTGAATCCATTTTGTTGGGAATTTAATTGTAGACTTTAGCGAGTATAATGGAATATTCTAGGAATGTTTAAGTTACTAAGTTGAGTGGGGATATTCTAGATGTTCAAAAGGTTCTAAGAAATCTTTAATTGTTATTGAGAGAGACTATTTTGGAGAAGACTTTTCTTCAAAGACACTGTTTTGGGAAAGAGACATGAGAGTATTTTGGTCTATGTTTGAATCTATGATACTGTTAAGATGAGTATTTTTGTAATTGTTGAGCTTGTTACTTCATGTATGTGAAAATATTATGTAAATAGAAAGGTGAGATCTGTTAATGTTGATGCTATTTTGTTTCGATGGCATCGTTCATCTGTGGATTGAATTTTTTCCTTAATATGTTACCATTTAAAATTTGGTTGTGGATACACTCTGTTCAGGATAAATACTCCAGGTTGCTCGAAATTTTGATGAACTGCAATATATAAATTCCTTACTTGGTGTCTCCATATTCCACAGAAACCTCTTTTGTACAAACACTCTTCAATGAGTTAATGAGTTAATGGAAGATTTGGTTATCATAGTAGTACATGAAGTTATTATTGATGATGAGTACAACTTGAGTGGGCTCAATGGTTAATAACATATGTTTTTTTCTTAAGAGGTCACATGTTCAAATCTAGAGGGGGTAGGGTATGTACACGGTATACTTTAGTAGTCAAATCTCTGCATGGAGGAGTCCCTTGTCCCACAAACAAAGGGGTCTCATACACCAATTTGGTTTTTGGCTTGGTCATGACCTTAAAATTAGATTATTATTACTATTATTATTATAATCTGCACACATCAATTGCTTATGGTAGTAGAAGTTGCTTCTTGCTTGCAATCTTACTTTTTTGTTAAAGCCAACAATAAGCCCATATTCTTGCAAATCCACCATCCTTCCAAGCATGGGCATGTGTGTATTTCCAATCCCCAACATAAAAAATACATAATATTGAAGTTGCAGACCAAAACCAAGATCATCGAGAATGTGGAGGTGGAGATAACACATAATCCTTTGTGCCAAGAGGAGAAGACCATGAATTATTCTCCCTCTCATAAAAAAATTCACCCCAACCATAGTTACCAAACTCACCCAAGTCAGTCTAGACTCACAAGTCCAGGTCTAACTTGGTCAAAGGATCAAAACTTGAGTTGATTCACAAGTCAAACCCCGGGATAAGAAGACTAAGGTGTATTGAATTTCCTGCCATAGACATAAAACCAAAAGGGAATTTCTCTGAGACCTCCCTATAGACTGAACCGAAACCTATGCACTTAAACAGAAGAGCTAGGGCATGCCAACCATAGTTATCACAGAGGGAATTTTGGGGTTTTTCCATTATTTTAAGAGAACAACAAATCAACAAAACTATGGCACTTTATTTGTATCATTTTTCATTTGTATTATCTTGCAAAATTGAAAATACCAAGGGAAAGGATTTAGCATGAAATTAATTCACTGTAGACAGAAGGTTCATATTAAAATGTAACTCTTTTTACCGAGTGGGAAAATCTATCATAACTCAAAATATCAAACTAGCAGTGGGGACAACCATCATTGGCTACTATCCGCGAATGCAGGTTGACTCATGGTCGTTATTCAAGGAAAATCACGCCACCTGAAATAACCCGTTGGTGGTTCGTGAGGGGGTATTCTTTCACTCCTTCTAGATTTCTCTGGGTCTTGGGTCGTTAACATGTTTCCTTACATCTGAGGAACATGATATCTTAGCTAAGCAGAAGCAATTTTAGGCCATATTGTTACCCATGTGCATTTGAAGAGACTGGTCTTGTCAGTTTGTTATTTTTGTCTTCACTGGAAGATCGATTTGGGTGTTTGTTGTGTATTTATTTTTCATTGGTTTCTTACTTTTTCTTAGTTCCATCCCTGTTGCTTGGTTTCTAATAAAAAATAAAGACATTTTCTTTTTTTTAAGCAACTTTTAATTCGAAAATATTGGCATTCAAGTATTGAAAGAGAACGAATAGGGAATTTGCATTGTTCATGGTTGTTTTATATTACATTTCAGAGAAGATCATATATCATAGTTCACATTGTTCCATAAAACTCCTCTTTCCCTCCTGTAAATAGGATTCATCGAACAAAAATTTGTATCATTCATTCCTATTTATGCATTGTTGGGTCAGAGTCTCACACAACATCGGTTTCATTTCCGTCTCCTTTTGAGTAACAACAACCTTTAATAATATTGTGCAATTTTAAAATTCAACTAGTAACTTTTTCTAGGGCTCTTTTACACCAACATTAGCTAGGCTGGACCTTTGGAATAGGCAGTGAGACACACTCTCCAAAGCACAAAATGCACAATAGTATCTTGTGATAAGGAGTGTCAAATTCCATTTGTATCATTTTGTCCTGGGAAGCCCTTCTCACACAAGGGTCAAACCTGAGGTCGCATTGAGATTGACAGAGTTACTCAGCTTGCTTTGTTGATATCGGTGTAGAGATTGCACATATTACGGGGGTCACTTGAAGGTATACCCACAATGATGAGTGGAAGCCTCTCAAGTTGATTTTGGGCTAGATACCCTGCTCTTGTGTGTGGATCAGACTGTCGACTGTTCCCCCAAGAATTATTGTTGTTGGTGGTAACCTTAGTAGCCTATCTACTTAGGGTCTTACACAAGGTGACTATGAAGAGGTAAGTCTTCACAGTACCTGGAATCGACGTTGGTCAGACTCACTCGGGCTCCTTGGAGGGTATACCCACAATTGTGTGTGGGAGCTTGCACCAGGGTATAAGTCCGTTAAGTAGGTCATCAACGTAACTTTTCCACCCTGGCCCAGCCCCTTCTTGTCTCGTCGTTGTGACGTTGGATTTCATCACCAACTAGTGACTTCAGAATTAGAAGGTCTTGTTTGCTTGGTTTTTCTTCCTATATTTTATTAGCGCATGATGTTTGTTTACCCAAGTTGGCCATAGAATTTATTTCATAAAATTCTAACTTGATCACAATTGACCCTCCACGTCATTCACGTAGAATGCAAGGCCTACTCCTAGAAGATCTTGAAGGTTCTCAACCCTTGCCTACCAACTCACAGAAGGGCTCTCCTCAACAGAGTGAAGTCCAAGACGTTGCCACTCTACCAGTGGAAAGAACTAACAACAAAGTAACATTAAAAAATTCACTTTAAATTTCACTTTTTGCACAAATTAAACCCTAATTTAGGAGGACGTCACCCCTTTAGGGGACGTTTTGCCACTTTGAGGAAGTAGTTGGTGTTGGAGAAGCATGGATGGGCCTCCAAAGGCCATGTGTCAAGCATCTAGGCACTCATATCATGGTGAAGACCTTATTCTTCTCAAAATGTCCATGTGTCAAAGAGTGGCACCTCACCACCATGCCCTAGCCCCCAAGGTCATGACGTCAAGCTCAAAAGTGGGACGTTTTTCCCCTCCTGGGCAAATCGTTTGGCAAGCAAGGGGTGGGCTAGGTTGTCCAAGTCATCATCAAGGCTGTCCAAGTCTGATCTCTCTCATCTGGCATGTGGACCCCTGACATCCAACCTGTGGGCTTGTAGCCCCATGGAAGCCCAAGCTAGGCTTGTTCTCCCAAAATTGTCCACCAACTAGGTCCTGCAAAGACAAATGAACACGCCCTCCAAGAATATCAAGTCATCACATCATGATAAGTTAATCCAATCAATAAATAAGCCATGCAAGCATGTGCATCAAATATCATCATATCAAACAATTAACATCTCAATGACACTATGCGACTTGTCAAGCTTAAATATGGGAGGGTTGACGAGGTGTCCTATGGGTAGATCTTTCCCTAGGTCAAGGAGAGCTTCCAAGAGGTCCCTCTCTAAGCCATGCAAAGTGTACGAGGTGGATGGGGTCAAGACTCAATGTGCATAGGGATCATGACATACAAGGGGTCCTAGTGTCTCATTCATGAGTGCCTTTGTAGAGGGTGTGTGGTACCTTCATCCGCAATGCACTTTTTCCAAGCCCATCAATTGCCTTTAACTTTCTTTTTTATGTTTTTTTTATAATAGCATAAGGAGAGATTGAAGGTCACTGCCCTAGCGTGGTGACCAGGTGATGGCAATGTCACCCACAAACACCTAATGGAAATGAGAAGGTTGGCTCATGATGAGACCCCCTTTCTCTCAACCATGCAACTGAGAACCATTGCCCTGGTTTAGTGACCAGATGATGACAAATGTCATACCGCTAGATATCCATGGACGTGATAGGTCGGCTCGTGATGAGACCGCTTATCCTTCAACTAACCTTTTAAGTATTTCTTTATTATATTGTGGGTCCCCTTTATTCAAAGACAAGTGTTTCCTTGCTTTCTTGGGTGATCCTTGGGCGAAGCATCTGGAAGGTTTATATGAGGCTTTTATCTTTTTACCTAACACCAACCCCTCTGGGCCTTTAGCCCCTTCTTCCCACGGAACGAGGGACAACCCCTTCTTGGGTCAGTATACCCAAAAATCCCAAGAGATAAGGAAATGGAGGGGAATAATGATGGAAAGTTGTAAGTATGGTCGGGAACGATACGATGGCTCATTAAGGGAGTTTCCAGTAGCAAACCCATCCCCAAGGAAAACCACTTACTAGGGCACAATGTCAACCACCAAGGTGAAGCAGGGCAAAAGGCATAATGTTCAAGCACATATCATGAAATCTAGAGCAATCTAAGATACAACATAATCAAATGGCTTAAATATTCAAATGATGCTCACCATAATACTAACTTGTACCTCATGGAGCAAGGCCCACTGCCTTCCAGAAGCCAGCTGGTGTGGTGGATGCCATCTGCAAACCTGTGACCATATGTGGTGGTGAGTGGGTTTTCCATCTGTGCAAAAGGGTATTGTTGGTCATGTAGTCTCTTGACACTCCATATCTGCAACCGGAGGGCCTCGGGACATGATTTCCCTAGTTATCCACAAAATGGGGATAACATGGACCATAAGCATTAATAACTATTATGTTTCTATCCAATTTAGAAGAATAAAGATATGCCCATATGACATATGGCCTCGTACCTAAATTTTTCAACATCAAATTTTTTCTCCAAGCCATGATTAATCTCCCTAATCTACCATTGAAGTATTGGGCCATAAACTCCTATCCATTTAACAATCTTCTTAAACCCTCAACAACATCTGAACTAGTACACATTGTCTCTTGCATTAAACCAATGTTTGGTTTGTGAAGAATGACCCACTTGTCAAGTGCACTTTGTTTAGGGAAGCACTCAAACCCCTTGATCTTAAAGACATCAAAATCATTTCAACACCTTTGTAAGGCACCCATGAATTGCCTTTTGATCCCATATCGCATGTCCCACTCCATGGTTTTCTTTTCATGATGCATGAAATATTTTCTTCTAACTATTACATTCTCCCTTATACAATTGCATTGGTATAAGGCCCCTTCTATCCTAGGATCACCTTCATCCACCCCCTTCTTCCTAGAATATCTAAGGATATATGTTAGGTTTTTTTAGGACACAAATTCCCCCACTCTGATTCTCCCTTCTCTCACAACCCCAAAAACTGTATTACCCTGAGGATTTCTAAGGCATCCAATTTCACATCATCTCTACTAGAACCCAAGCTAAAGGAAATTTGTGTGCTATTTACTATTGTATGTAAACAATCATTCCCCCCATATTCAACCCATTTGAGGATTTATTTACATACTCATTCTTGCAATACAAATACAAGGATTCATAAAAAGTATTCTTGAGTTCAACCTTACCTTTTGTGGGAACTTGATGACTTTGGAGTTGCACCACCATGTTATTTTTCAATAGGTTGTTAAGGGCCTACACCTCTTTATTAGCAAACATCATATGCTCTTCCCACTCCATGTTGAATTCTTGGGCTACACCTTTAGCTTCCTCAATAAAAACTAGAGAATAAGTTTTGTCTTTTTTTCTCATCCTCATCTCTTCCAAGGTTGAGAACACCTCCCTTCCCCCCTTCGCTTGACCAATTTACGCTTTTAATGGGTCCTTTACTTGTCCTTCATTGGAACCCTTGTAAAGGAATATGGAACATTCTCTTATTAGATGACCAACTCTGCAATAGAAATAACATCTAAAGGGTATGTTCTAATCATCAAGAATTTGTACAAAAACCCATTTACCACAAACAATATTCAACAATTATGGGAGTCCTTCCCTTATGTCCAAACTCACATAAATTTGGGATACAAACTTTTGAACTTTTTCCTTGGTTCTATTGTCAATGGCAATAAAATGACTCATCTTCTTCATGATCATTTCTAGAATTAGTGAATTCCACAATTCTAGTAGAAGACCAAGTAGTTTTACCCAGACTAGGTGAACGTCTATCTTTTCCTTCATGGGATCAACTTATGGGCTCCAAGGATTCAAAGATTGAAACAATTACTCCATAACCAAGAATATTTACGAAAAAAATACATTCTTGAGTAGACCTAAAGAGGAATGTCATCCATCCTTTAGCTAGGATATGAAAACTCAGACAATACCCTAAATACAACCTCTATTGACACTTAATCCAAGAACCCAAGGATACTTTAGGCATAAACATCCAAGAATTTCCCACCAATGCTAAATAAAGCATAATTTATTTTTTCCAAAAATACATTCTCCCCCAACACCAAATGTAACCTCTCTTTTGAGCCCTAATGCAACACACTTTCCTTCTTTTGCATTATACACCATGTGCATTGTTTGAAAACTCCTTCAAATCCCCATAAGATACCTCTCTTTATTGTGTTTAACCCCATTTTATTTTTTTGTTTCCTTTTGACTACCCTCACCCACAATTACACTCTCAAAAGAGTTTAAGGCCAGTGGTGAAGGATAACCATTAGGTTGATCTCTAATGGTGGTAACTCCGCTAGCTGTGAACTTCACTTTTTTATCAAAGACATGGGTGCAAATGAATCTTCTACCACGTGGAATCACAAAGTGTACCTCGTGTACTTACTAGATCGACACTCTAAATATCAAGGCATGTGACCTATGACCAACCTAAAATCCTATAATTTGTAGAGGGATTTACACCTTCCACGAGGTACCATGACCTAGCAAGTGAAGGTCTCCCCACAAATGCGATGACATATAAATGAATACTAAAAGAATATTTAGCAAATAAGATAAGGAGAGGAACTTACCATCCTAATGATACCCTCCTTATGGCAAGCCCAACTAAAGCAAAAGTACATTGGGAGTATTCAATCCAAAAAATCATATATGTTATATCATTTATATGTTTCAAAGATTACCTCTCATTTATACATAATTATGTTTTCTTTTGTTTGTTTATTAGTCCCTGCCTCTGGCTAAGGCGGGGACTATAGCTTTCGCTTGGCGACCAACCATGGTTGACTGCCTATTAACCCATGCATTTTGATTTATTAGTTGGTGTATTTTGGAGTTCCCTAAAATATTTCAGAACCAATTACTTAACTTATTTTCACAATATTTCTAAAATTTAATTTTTTTAAAAATAAAATCTGTTTTTGGAATTTTGGAATTGCTGAGTTTTAATTTTTGATTGGCCAATGCATTGTGATAAGACATAATTTCCCATAGTATGTTTAATATATTTTTAGTATTTTTCGGATTTATAAAATAATTTGAAAATAAAAAAATTGAAAAATTGGCATGCACTGACATACAAGCATGCAAGTTCTTGGCAGCACAAGAATCCAACGATCAATGCACTAATCAATGTTGATGCATGTCCTCACTGCCCCGCCTTGAAAGACAAAGAGTGTGCCCTTTCTCTTCATCGCTTTCCTACCGCTATGACCATCAAAGACGCCAAAGAAGGCCTGTTTGGAATGACCAAGAACATTGACAATGGCCTTGTGGGTATCCTCCATGAATTCTCGCCTACCCTTTTTGCACGAAGATGCATAATGAAAACCCACCACATTGACCTCCATCGGTTGCTCCACGGCCACGCACGATGCATTCAGGCCTGACGACTAGAGCGAAACATCCGCCCTCTGTGGGCATTTCCTCTTGAACAGAGATGAAGGGCCCTTGTCGGCAATAAAGGGGGACCTGTAGGAGCCGAAGATCAAGGGAGAATTCCCCGCTACAATGCAATCCATATTCACAATTTGCAGATGTTGTTGCCGCTATTTCAATTCAATAGTCTGTCTCACTCGGAGCCTGTTCAGACGTTGTGGATTTCTATGCGGTATCCCCTGAGCATTTATATATCCTTCATTACTTCAACTCAAGTGAGATTTAGGAAAATTGCATTTTCAAACCCATTGTACACTGATACATACCTGCATTAATGTATTGGTCTAGATTTAACATGATGTAGATACGAGCCATTGATGATTACCACGAGTTATTGCAATGAACTTCGACCCTTGTTACAAAATTCTTGTCGAAGATGAAAGGCTATAAGGCAAAGTCTTTGAAATGGAACCAGACAGTCTATTTGCAAACTTGGGTTAGCATAGCCCTCTGGTAAGTAAGTTGCTACAGTATCTCTGTCCATTTCATTAGAACTTTATTTTATTGCTTCATTATTTTCCTACCAAGAACAATAAGAACAATACAGGTAAGACGTACCAGGTTTCAAATCCTATTTTATTGTTGTAGCAGCATTGTGGCATAGTCCACGAAACCATTCACTATTGCAGTAGTTGAATATGCAGTTGCAGTGGCACTATCTCTTAAAGAACTTCACTTATTCGCTGACATTGCATGCATCTTCATCAAGCAGACCACGTAACCAGTCATTGTTTTTGACATCGAAAGTTTATAAAGTTGTGGAGAGAATTTGTGTTGTGCAAGGGCTCAAGATCGCATTATACGCCAAATAATCAAATTCATGGGAGCGATACTTCTCACAACCATTCACTCAGCTAGGAGACTCCTCTTCGTGCAAACACGCCGACAGTGCATCCAAATTTGAGTGGGCATGATGAGGATCAATGTCTGTGTATAGGTCACATTAAGACCTATGGCAATTGCTCGAATCTTCTTGCTCGTACAAAAAGGCATATTGGTCACCACTTATCATGTCATTGTGTAAGTTTTGTGGAGGAAAATGACAAGAAAAGTGGGTATCCTCCCAAAGATGTTCAGAAGGGCTTCTTGGTGGTGTATGTCGAGGACGCCCAAGAGGAACAAACACGGTTTGTGATCCCTGTCTTCTATTTCAACCACCCACTCTTCATGACCATGGTGGATTTTATTGATTAGTTGTTCAATTTTCAGGACATTTTGTTTGATAACAATGATGGAATTATGGAGTATGCAGGGAATACATGGACTGCTCTCTGGCCTGGGGATGGAAATCCTAGGATTTGGATGAATTCCATTTCTCGAATGCGGGCTCTCTATACTATAATTGTAAGGGAGCATAATTTTTTCCAGAGGGAAGAAGGGAGAAAAAACACTACCTAGGAATTGAACTTGGCTCTCTTCTGAGCTTTGGGGTTTAGTGGTAATTCTTCCATGGTCCAGTCCTTGAGCAGAGAAGTTGTGTATGCCTCCACACGCTATCCATGCATGAACAAATATGACAAGTGGTGAGCTAAATCGATTTTGCATGCCAAGCACGATGGATAGTTTCGATGTACATATTAAACAAAGTTATCTTAAATAACGAGCTTTAATCATTTCAAAACACCTTTCATTAAGTTTAGAACGATTGAAGATGAAAAACGTTGTTGTATTATTCACGTTGACATCTTAGGCTTCTTTTGACCAGGTTTAACATCATGAAGTACAAATTCTTGATATTTATTGTGTTCTTGGAATGTTTGAAATGACAAAATCTATACACTGAGCTAGAAAAATCAATCTATTATATGGATGACATTGGGAGCATGTGTTTGTAGCAATGTGGTAGTGGTGAGTTTAAAGAAATGTAAAAACACTTTTTTAATCAAAGTAAAATATGGTATTAGAGTAGTTATGGAGGAACTGGTTATTTTTATTTCCATACTTGCCCCATGCGATTGATAAAAAATAAGGTATAAGTAAGCACATCACAAAATGGAGACAACGAATGAGATGAACGTGGAGTTCACACTTCTGATTTCATTAAATCTTTCAGTCTTTTTCAATACCTTTCCATTCAAGTACTCATCAAGAATCTTCCTGCAACAACACGCACAATAGTTACGTTACAAACATAATTATATTTACAATGTATAACCCTCGATTGCCAAGATCCTTAGCCTTAGTTGTCAAGATACAAATTTTCCCACAATATATATTTCATAAAATTTGATATGTTACTTAACAAAGACCTCACATCAATGAAATTCGCATTAATGATATGTAAATGGTAAAGTTAGTTAATAAATTAAGAAGATACATATATATGATTGAATATGTATTTATATTTTATTTTTATATATAAGTTTTTATTTTATAAATTCTTGGATCTCTTCTGCAACTACTCACTAAAGACCCACATTGCAAATTACATCTTTCTACTAAAAGGAGAGAACTTCCAAATTCATCAGCATAACACATGATCGGGACTTTGCAGTGACATTAGTGGACACTATGATAAACTTTGAAATGCATAAATAAATCAAGAATAATCAGCCCATGGTCAACATAAGATATACCATAACACGAGTCAAAGTTTATGGGTGAATATAGAATAACTTCCTACTAAAAAAAGAGCACTAGGCATTAAGCTTGACTATTTTAAACTGGATCCTGAACCCTGCACCCAATATGCTCATCTGCAATACTTACTGAAGCACAACAAAATGATTTGACAGTTCTATCTTTGAACCCGACTGCCATAAGGATCGTACCCAAATGAAAATAAACTGATGTGAGTAGCCCAACTTCCATCAGTTGGAGCATCCTATCGAAGCAAAATTTGAAACAGCGAGGCCAGAGAAATCGACTTGAAAAGCTTCTTCCAACCTCAAACTTTAAGAACTAGCATATGCTCATGAATCAAATACAAACTCCTTTCAAGAGGCAGGGACTAGCTGCTTTGCAACTATTTCCCTTGTTTATAATTTCATTTATTTTTAGTTTATTAACATTTTATTATAAATTAAATATTTATTTTATAAAAAAGTATATTGGGTTAATATTATTAGGCATGAAGCATTTCAAACATAAAAGAATGTATACATATAAATATATTTTAAAAATTAGTAATTGTGTTGAGAGGCGCTCTACAATGTAATATGGAGTTCTACAATCCAATATGGAATGATGTTGTCAAATACATACATAACATGAAAAATAAATAAATAAATAAATATAAGTGAACTCAATTACACTTTGAACAATTAGACTTGGGACATTAATACCTATCTATGCCTTTCTAATTTGAAAATGCCTAGGACATGTTTATGTAGAGAGCAAATTCATTCATTTGTCAAGGAAGTAGAGGTATTATAACAACTTTATCGAGATGTGCAAACATCTAAGGAAAATAATTATATAAGCCATTTTATGAACAATGATCTTGCAGATATAGAATATATTGGAGATTATCTTCAACTTCATGATTTCGTTTGTGTGGAATACATAAAAAGATCATAAAAACAATTCTAACATACTTGAAGAGTTGAGGGAGGGTTTATATCTCTCGAGATGCAAACCTCTTTTAGAATACAAAACTTGAGGAAATGTTTGCACCTCGAGAGACTTGATCCCTCTCAACGTTTGATAGATTCGAGGTTAAAATGGATCTAGATCGATATATAAACATACATATATTTTAAGAATTGGTATCATATAAACATAAATATATTTTAAGAATTAGTTACATTGCATAGAAGTTTATTAAATATTGTGAAATGATATATAAATTTTGATAATCCAATAAAATACAATGTTGTTATTAATATATAAATTGAACTTTGTTTTGGAGTTTATATACTTTTTTAATCAATTAAAATGAATAATACAACAAAACAAAACTTATTAAATCATACAATGAATTAAATTAATACGTAATGAAAAACTATTTTATAATAATAATAATAATCATCATCATCTAATTTTAAGGTCACGGCCAAGCCAGACACCAAATTTGGTGTATGAGACTCCCGTGTTTGTGGGACAAGGGACCCCCTCTGTGCAATGATTTGACTGCTAAAGTCTATGGAGGTATACATACCCTACCCCCCTCTGGATTTGAACTTGTGACCTCTTAAGAGGAAACACATGTTCTTAACCATTAGGCCCACTCAAGTTGTAATCTTCTAATAACATGCATCTTTATTTGTGGTGTTATAATGATCTAATTTTAGTTGTTCTTCTTTCCAACCTAAGTATCCATTGCTTCTGTGTTAACATCATAAATAGAAAAAGATAATAAAGCTTCGAAAGACTAAGGGGAGAATTTCTCTTTTGACTGACATGCTACAACATGGAAATAATGGATGGAGTGCAATAATGATGATAATTATTCTTCTCAAATGCATCTAGTAAGCACGGGTAAGTAAGGAAAGTTGCAAACGATGTCAACCTAAGGAAAGTTGCAAACGGTGTCAACCTAAGGAAAGTTGCAAACGGTGTCAACCTAAGATTTTGGAATGCTTTGCTACAATTACATTGTTTATTGGATGTTTTTGTGCAAGATACCAGATATAATAAATATGCATAACAAAAATAAAATGCTAGAAATGGCAGAATAACAGTAATATAACTAGCATAATCTCCACAATAACACAGTAATGATATAAGAACAACAACATAAATAACACTTTGATTCAGAAAGCAATGTTCACGGACCTCTTCAAGGGGGCAACCTCTAGTTGAGCAACGCTCTGTTACAATAATCTCCAAGCTTGGGTTTTCATACCCTCGACCCTTATTTATACTAAATATGTCTATCAAGAGAAGCATCTAGAGGAAGATCCTTCTAGAAGCGAAAGCTTCTATTAGGTCTTCTTACATCCGCCTTGTTCTATTTTATTGAAAGGCCTTATTAATATTGACCATTATTACATCTGAATATATTGATCTACCTATGTGCGGGTTAGGACCCTAACATGTCTACCCCCTTAAAAACAACCTTGTCCTCAAGGCTTGAGATGTGGAAATTGCTGCAGAATGGTAGCTGGTACCCAAGTGGCATCTTTCCACTGGACTAGCACTTCCTTAATGGTTCTCTGACGCAGGCGACGCTCACGCTGGTCCAAAATTGGTTGTAGCCAAATGGATCCTTCTTCAGCTAACTCTGGAAGGTTGGTTTGAATTTGGCACCTAGTTCCAATCACCTTCTTTAAGCATGAAACATGAAAAGCATGATGTAGCTTTGACTGAAGGGCAGAGCTAACTGATATGTGACTTGTCCCACACGATTGAGAACTGTATAAGGACCATAAAATTTGGGCTCTAGCTTCTGACAATGCTCGGCCTTGAGGGAAGTTTGCTTGTATGGTTGTAGTCGCAGAAACACCTAATCCCCTTCTGCAAATTAACGTTCAGAGCGACCTTGATCTGCTTGTTGCTTCATGCGATTCTATGCCATGAGCAAGTTCTCTTTAAGGGTATGAAGAATGTCCTCTCGAACTGTAAGTGTTTGGTCAACCGCCTGGACCTTCGAGGTACTCGGTAAGTATGAGAGAACTGAAGGTGGCTTCTGTCCATATACCGCTTCAAAAGGAGTCATGCGAGTAGCTATATGGTAGGAAGTGTTGCACCACCATTCGGCTAGGGGTAACCATTGAGCCCACTGATGTTGTTTTTCAGAGGCAAAACACCTCAGATAGGTTTCCAAACACTTGTTGACAACTTCCGTTTGACCGTCAGTCTGGGGATGATAAGCTGTGTTGAGATGCAATTGGGTGCCCTGTAGCTTAAACAGTTCTCGCCAAAAATTGCTTGTGAAAGTTGGGTCACGATCAGAAACAATAGAGTGCAGCATGCCATGAAGTTTGAAGACCTGGTCCATCAAAATTTGAGCCACCGTGGATGCAGTAAATGGGTGTTGAAGAGCGTATAAATGAGCATACTTGGAAAGGTGATCCACAACCGCCATTATGACTGGTTTATTCCCCGATTTGGGTAAGCCGGTAATAAAGTCCATAGAGATATCCTTTCAAATAGCAAGTGGAATCGGAAGCGATTGTAGGGTGCCCGGAGATTTGACTGTTTCTCCCTTGTTGCGTTGACACACCTCACATTCAGCGACAAAATTATGGATGTCCTGTTTCATACCATCCCAGAGAAAAGAACGTTTGACCCTGTCATATGTTTTGGTGAACCCTGAGTGCCCCGCTATGGGTGTAGCATGAAGCTCAGAAAGTACCATGGATTTAAGCTTTGATTGTTTACTTAAAAACAAATGACCTTTGTATCGAAGCTCATCCTGGAGCCAAGAGTACCCTAGGGGAGCCGGAGCCTTGGTCTGCAATTGTTGGATCCGATGCGAACTTTTGGGATCTTGAAGCCATTCCTGGCGCACAACTTGGAGCTAATCGGGTACAATGAAGGAAAGAGAAAAAAGGGATCCTTCTTTTTCATATTTTCGGGACAGTGCATCCGCCACTACATTGTCTTTGCCCTTCTTGTAAATGATCTCATAATCATATCCAAAGAGCTTAGTCACCCATTTTTGTTGCTCCGGGGAGGAAATGCGTTGTTCCAGAAAGTACTTGAGGCTTTGATGGTCGGTCTTAATTTGGAAGCGTTGCCCTAAGAGATAAGGGCACCACAGATCAACGACATGCAGAATAGCCAACATTTCCTTTTTATAAATGGGTTTGCCCAGATTCCTTTCAGACAGTTGCTTGCTGGTGAAGGCCAAATGTCGACCCTCTTGCATAAGGACAATGTTGATTCCTTTCCCTAAGGCATCACATTCCAACACAAAGGTCTTTGTGAAATCAGGAAGGGCCAGAACCAGAGTGGTGCACATGGTTGTCTTTAAGGTTTGAAAAGCTTGAGCAGCAGTTGGGGTCCAAGTGAAAGAGTTCTTTTTGAGGAGAGCAGTGAGAGGTGCTGCAATCTTTCTGTAGTTCTTAACAAACTTGCGATAATACCCTGTTAAGCCTAGAAATCCATGCAAGCTTTTGAGAGTCTTTGGGTGCGGCCAGTCTTGCATAGCTTCAATCTTTTTCGGATCCACCCTGACACCATCCTTCACAACTAGATGACCCAAGTATTATACTTATGAGGCACCAAAAGCACATTTAGACTGTTTCAGGAAAAGTTGGTGCTGAGAGAGTAGATGGAGAACTTGATCCACATGAGTAAGATGGTCTGTCCAGGTTTTGCTATAGATGAGGATATCATCAAAGAAAACTAAGACAAAATNTTGTCTTTGCCCTTCTTGTAAATGATCTCATAATCATATCCAAAGAGCTTAGTCACCCATTTTTGTTGCTCCGGGGAGGAAATGCGTTGTTCCAGAAAGTACTTGAGGCTTTGATGGTCGGTCTTAATTTGGAAGCGTTGCCCTAAGAGATAAGGGCACCACAGATCAACGACATGCAGAATAGCCAACATTTCCTTTTTATAAATGGGTTTGCCCAGATTCCTTTCAGACAGTTGCTTGCTGGTGAAGGCCAAATGTCGACCCTCTTGCATAAGGACAATGTTGATTCCTTTCCCTAAGGCATCACATTCCAACACAAAGGTCTTTGTGAAATCAGGAAGGGCCAGAACCAGAGTGGTGCACATGGTTGTCTTTAAGGTTTGAAAAGCTTGAGCAGCAGTTGGGGTCCAAGTGAAAGAGTTCTTTTTGAGGAGAGCAGTGAGAGGTGCTGCAATCTTTCTGTAGTTCTTAACAAACTTGCGATAATACCCTGTTAAGCCTAGAAATCCATGCAAGCTTTTGAGAGTCTTTGGGTGCGGCCAGTCTTGCATAGCTTCAATCTTTTTCGGATCCACCCTGACACCATCCTTCACAACTAGATGACCCAAGTATTATACTTATGAGGCACCAAAAGCACATTTAGACTGTTTCAGGAAAAGTTGGTGCTGAGAGAGTAGATGGAGAACTTGATCCACATGAGTAAGATGGTCTGTCCAGGTTTTGCTATAGATGAGGATATCATCAAAGAAAACTAAGACAAAATGATGGAGAAAGAGACAGAAGACATGATTCATGAGGCTTTGGAAGGTGGAGGGGGCATTACACAAGCCAAAGGGCATGACCAAAAACTCATAGTCGCCCTCATGAGTGCGAAAGGCCGTCTTGGGAATGTCTACCTCTTTCATATGTATCTGGTGATAGCCCGAGCGAGGATCAAGTTTAGTAAAGAATTGGGCGCCACTCAATTCATCGAGGAGGTCATCAATGACAGGAATGGGAAATTTGTCTTTAATGGTCAGTTTGTTGAGGGCACGGAAGTTAGGACACATTCTCCAAGAACCTTCTTTCTTTAGGACCATGACTACAGGAGAAGAGTAAGGGCTCGTACTACGACGAATAACGCCTGCATTAAGGAGTTCTTGGACCATTTTCTCAATTTCATTTTTTTGTGAAAAGGGGTGGTGATATGGACGGATATTGGGAAGAAGGCTTCCAGATACAAGGGGAATGGAATGATCATGAACACTGCGGGAAGGAGGGAGTCCTTGGGGAGTGGAAAATACCATTTGATGTTTAGAAAGGAGGGCTTGGAGGTCATGCGTCACCGGGGGTGTCTCTGTTGCTTGTATGGCATGGAGTTGGGCAATGACACCAGAATGACCTTTTTTGACCAACTTTTCCATGCGATGGGAACTTATGACCTCAGGTGAACCAACAGTGATGCCTTGGAATTTATATTGGTGGCCTTCTTGGTCGAATTGCATGGTTAATGCCTTAAAATCCATGAGAATGAGACCCAAAGTTCTTAGCCAGTCTGCACACAACATAATGTCACAACCACCCATGTCGATAGCAAACATATGGGATTTTAGGTGGTAGTCACCGATTTGGAGACGCACATTTTCACAGCGCCCTCCACATTTCATGGAACCACCATTGGCAATCATGATTTGGAAATTGTTGA
>SNQJ01S0004335.1:50529-76916 GCA_010110895.2 Picea sitchensis
AACATATGGGATTTTAGGTGGTAGTCACCGATTTGGAGACGCACATTTTCACAGCGCCCTCCACATTTCATGGAACCACCATTGGCAATCATGATTTGGAAATTGTTGACAGCATGGATGTAACAATGAGTTTCTTGGGCAATGCGGCGATGAATAAAATTACGGGTTCTTCCACTATCAACCAGAATGATGACCTTCCAATGCTTGATGTAACCGATTAACTTGAGGGTTTAGGGAGCGGAGAAGCCAGTGAGAGCATCAAGGGAAATGACGGGTTCTACTTTGGGAGGGTCTGAGGGAAAGGTTATGTCAATGATTTCAGGTGACTCAGACATAAGGGGAGTTTCAACATCCTCTTCCGAAATATCCTCAGAGATGGCCATAAAAATCTTTTGTTCCTTACATTTGTGGCCCGAGAAATATTTGTCATCACAATTATAACAAAGGCCTTTGAGTTGGCTCAGCCATTTCAGCCCTGGTCGATTTTTGGATCTTTAATGGGGCGGAGGGAGTAGTGGGAGTGACGGGTTTAGGGCGAGGGATAAAGGAGGGTTTTCAGTTTTGAGAGGATACAACCTGTTGTGCTTCTTTAACTCTTTTAGGAGCCTCCACCCAACTCAAGGGTCGAGCCATGAGGACATGGGCCTGGATCTCCTCCTTGAGGCCACTGATAAAACACTCTCGAAAGAAAGCATCAGTCATGCCCTCTGTTCGAAAAGCTAGGTGCTCAAAGGCAACTATGAAGTCTTCTAATGTTCTAGATTGTTTCAACTTTGTCAAATGACCCAAATGGTTGGTGTCTGTGTCAAAGTGTTCATAAAGCTCAGTCACAAATTGGGTCCAAGCAATATACCCTTGATAGGAAGTTTTTCTCCATTGCCACCATTGCCAACGTTCTTGATCTAGATGGAGAACACCATACCGGAGTTTGGCCAAGTCATCTGTGATGCCGTATAAAGAGAAATAATGTTCCATTTGGGTTACCCAACCAGTGGGGTCCGAGCCATCAAATTTGGTCACATCCACTCGCGGAAGGTGTAGGTCACGTTGAAAGTGATGGGGCTAAAAGGTATGGGGATGGGAGGAATGTTCGCCTTCGGTCTTTGGAGGTGCTTCAGAGAAAGGGTCATCTATAGGGATCTTCAGTTTGGTGCAGAGTGAGGCAAAGACAGATTCAAGCTGGGTGGTCAACTCTTGTTTGACTTCCTCCATTAAGGACTGCATGGTTGTATTTATGGTTGTATTGATGGATGAATCGATGGAGGCAACAGTAGCACTGAGTTGTTTCACTTTTTTTTGGGTCCCGAGGAAACTAGATTGCAAGGTGTTGAAGCGAGTTTCCATATCTTGGCTACGGGTATGGGCCATGAGGATGGGTGAACTGAAAAGGGGTGGGTGGGGTAAAAAATTTTGCCGAAAAATGATATGGATGAATGTGTATTTCCTTGGCAACCCGAACACAGTTGCACGACAATAGATCTGGTTTGTTTTAATTTGTTTATATTTCTATCCCCCAAGGGTTAGGTATTCAAGGGTTCTATAGACAAGGGTTTGCCCTGTGCTATAGCTCTCTGATATACGTGCGGGGTCCAACAGTAGTACTCGACCCAATATCTCAAGGCATTAACTAAGGAGGATAGACCGTACCCTTAGCCGTACTACCCAAGTACTAGAGAGTATCTTCTCTAGTGCTGTTCTCGGTGACACTATAGCAGTCCGACGACTGATAGGTTTATCTAAAGAGGGCTTCAGGAAATCTAGGCCGAACCATACACATGTGTTGTCTGATGCGCTACCACTCGAAGGGGTACCAATAGGGGTTACAAGGGTGGCCAACAGATGTGCGCTTAAGAACCATTTGTATTTCCTGCATGTATGAATCCCTCAACCACGGGTTTATGTGCTTAACGACAGATCTTTGTGGCTTAAAGACGTCGGAATACGTCTCTACCCTGAAAAAAAATTCCCACAATTTCTGCCAAGGAAAGTGCTCTGATACCACTTGCAAGATACCAGATATAATAAATATGCAGAACATAAATAAAATGCTAGAAATGGAAGAATAACAGTAATATAACCAACATAATCTCCACAATAACACAGTAATGATATAAGAACAACAACATAAATAGAACTTTGATTCATAAAGCAATGTTCACGGGCCTCTTCGAGGGGGCAACCTTCAGTCGAGCAACGCTCTGTTACAATAATCTCCAAGCTTGGGTTTTCATACCCTCGACCCTTATTTATACTAAATATGTCTATCAAGAGAAGCATCTAGAGGAAGATCCTTCTAGAAGTGGAAGCTTCTATTAGGTCTTCTTACATCTGCCTTATTCTATTTTATTGAAAGGCCTTATTAATATTGACCTTTATTACATCCGAATATATTGATCTACCTATGTGCGGGTTAGGACCCTAACATTTTGATGGGTGGATGATTTTGGACCTTTGACTAATGGCTCACCGTGACAAAAGTAGAACCAATATATCTCAAGGAATCAATGTGCCAAATGCATTCCATAAGTTAAAAAATGCACATCTACGAAATATCACTCGTGTCAAATAACTTATGTATCGTAAAGTAGTGTTCAGAGGAACAATTTTTGAACTAGCATTGTACTACTAGTACCAACAACACTATTATTAGTGACATCAATACCAACACCAACACCATCCATCTTCTAGACACCACCCTTAGCATTGTCACCACTATCAACACCAACACCTATCATGGAATTTTCACCACCTATCATGGCATCGCCATTGCTCTTAGCAACACCACCACTTATTAGGGCATCCCTAATGCCCTTAACAATACCACCACTTATCTCAACACCATCACCACCACCTATCGTGGCATCACCATTACCCTTAGCAACACCACCACTTATTAGGGCATTGTTAGTGCCCTTAACAATACCACCACCTATCTCAACACTCAAAACGTTTCATAATATGGACCGAAATTATTTTGGATAGTCACGGTGTCTAGATACATGCTCAAACCTACAACACTCAAAACATTTCATAATATACCTAATCCAATTAGGTTCATTGGATATTTCCCATGATGAATAAAGTAACTTACCATTCAAATAATCTTTGAAAAAAGTCTTCCTCATAGATAATTCTATTGAATCCAATTCTCGTGGTCTATGTAATATCCACAATCAAAGTTTGAGGTTTTGGCTTTTGTTTTTTTAAGGAGGAAAAACCTATCATAACTCTGTTGTCAACCAACAATGAGGAGATTCATCATTGGCTGTTATATGTGAATATGGGCTAAATTATAACCATTATTCAAGGAAAACCACTCCACTTGAAATGACCCATGGTCCATAAGGGGCTAGACTTCCGCTCTTGCCAATTGCCTTTAGGTCTTCAGCCATTAACCTATTTCTTTACGTTCAAGGAAGATGAGCTCTTAACCAATAAAAAATACTTTTAATTCTCACTCCAAAATCAAAAGTTCAAGATTAAATTCGTTATCAATTTTTTTTCTCCAAAATTTATATAATAATGTAATTTTAAGATCACAACCATGCTAGACACCAAATTGGTGTATGAGACCCCCTTGTTTGTGGGATAAGGGACCCCCTCTACAGAATGATTTGACTACTAATGTCTACAAAGGTGTGCCAGTCGGATTTGAACTTGGACCTCGCTTAGATAATCCCAACAAATCACTGCATACCCTACCCCACTCAATTTGAACGTGTGACTTTTTAAGAGAAAACACAAATTCTTAACAATACTTTTAAAAAATAAAAAATATCCTCAAAATTAAACTTCAACTTTAATCACCTTAAGAGTAAACCCATCTTCCTTAACAATACTTTGAAAAACTACTTTTACAAAAATAGGAATATCATCTAAAATCAAAATTAAATTGAGTAACCCGAACTCAAACTCACAACCCAAAACTGAGTTGGTAACCCGAACTCAAACTCACAACCCAAATTGGACTCTGAGGGCACCATCAAAATTGAATTGTATCCACCCTCATGGTGGGAGGTGTCCAGGTCAGGGAGTTTTATACTTATTTGAACTCGTACCATTCTTTCTTTTTCAACTATGAATTCATTAGGCATGAGCGTATATATATTGCCTGGAAAATTGCAGAGCTGACTGACCGGCTACTTGAAAGCAAGGCAGGATCAGTGACAGAAAACAGCAAGGAAAACACCCATTACAGACCAAAGCAAATTCAGATATGGAGAAGGATATAGAGATGGGTTTCAGCGGAGAAACCAATTGGCTTCAATCCCTTGGATCGCTCGACCGAACGGTCATATTCAACCCTCATATTCCTCCGGAGGAACCACCGAGGATCGAATCTCGTCCGCTCGTCCTGACAGCTCCCCAGGGCTCTGGCTCATGCGAAATCACCTGTAAGTACCCATCTGCGCCATTACAGTGAAAAATTAATATCCCACAGACGTTATTTAGTATTTAGTATTTCACTCAAACTGCTTCCAGAGAATTTTATGGCTTACCAATTTTTATAATATGAATCTCCGCTCTTCCTGTTTTTATAATTTTTGGGGTTAATGATGGGCTCCAGTCTCTGCCGGTTGATTCTAAGATGGTTATGACAATAATTCGACAAGGGCCTAGAAAATAAAAATCGTAAGAATAGGGATAAAATTGAAAACAGGACCCAAAAACACAATTCAATTTCGGTGTTTGTTTTGGGATTACTAACTACTCGGCGATTCTGGAAACACCGATTTCAACAACTAGATCAAGAACTCTTTGTATTAATTTTGAGTGACTTATTGGCCTGGTTGCTGCTAATTTTGGTTTCAAAATCATCGATTTCATCCGCTGCAGACTATACAGATTAGAATCTATATTTTCCTTTATGTATTTTAAAGTGGAAAAACTTTGCTTTATGAATTTAGGTATATTTTCAATAGTACAATACCATTATCACACTGCACACCAAAGTTATCAGACTTGACTTGGAGAATGAGCCAAACTCTGCTCGGCCCTGTTGCCTAGCCCATAGTTACCATACATGAATTCGGATTTGGGAAAAAGTCATATTGGAAAATTCTAATTTGAGAAAAATACTGAAGCATATGTCTCACATATACTAATAATGATAGATGGTGTTCCAAGCTTGAGACCTTATGGTGGGTATTCCTCAAAAACTGGAACTTTTCTCGTGTTCAATGCTCCAAAACAAAATTTCTTTGATGGGCTAGAGTCTATATGTATTATGTTCATCTTTCTAAAGGTTGAAAGGTTCTTAAAATTCTTTCTTTTTTTAAATATTTGTAAAGACAACGACATATTTAAGACCTTTTTCCAAAGTTGAGGGTAAAATGAATTAGAAGGGCAACGTCTACATAATTGAGTGAATTGCAAGTTTGCAACCAGATAGACAAGGAGTGGCAAAAGAAAGACCAGTGATGTGCATTATGTGCAATGAAGACATCATACAGACAATCTGCAGATGGTAGCCCTATGGACCATTTGCCTCGCCAACACAGATCCCTCTCCACAGAATTAAAGTTTTGTCTGCAATCACTGTCAAACTGAGCTCAAGCTTCTCAAGATCCTATTCACTATCAAGCATGAAGTGCTCTATTCATATTTGGTTTCAAGACTTGTCTACTTGCTGTGTAGTGCTAAGACCAATTCAACTACGGAAACGAGTGCACTCCAATTCTGTTATGCCAGCTAAATAACACACACTGTATATTTAAATGTTCAAACCCAACAATGAATTAACAACATATCTAGCCATTCATTATACATTCCAGCCATAAGCAACAAGCATAGCAACTCTTTTTTCCAAGGAAATCCTCGCGGAAAACCCTCCGAGTACTTCCCCATGATTCATGGATGGTAAACGGGGTAAACAGTCGGCCCTGATTACAGAGCCTAACCCCAAGGGGATCAAGAGAGTTGAACCCGGGACCTCTCCAACTGATCATTGGGGGAGAGATCTCACGTCTGGCTCAAGACCGCTTGAGCTAACTCTTGGGACTAAGAAGCATAGCAACTCTTCTTGTCATTGTTTTTTATTTTAAATGGAACTGTAGAATTTATTAATAGTGGCCAAAATGGCTACGAGTTACAGAGAAGTTTGCCTGCCATTTCAAAAAGTGCTATCAGCGGCATTACTATATAAACCCTATTGCCTAATATCCTTCCTGTTGATACTACATCTTCTATGGTAATTCTGTCTTTACATGTATAAATCCGGAAAAATATTTGCAGTACATAGATCAGAGAAGGAAAATTCATTTCGCATCTGAAGGAGATTGTGCTGTCCCGTACCAGTAGAGTCCTTTTCCTGCTGCTCCTGTTCCTGATCTGTAGACTGTCTTGAAGATGCCGTGTCTGAAGAAATAGAATTGCTTTCATACTGAATTGTGCACTTGATTTTGTAGCACTCCATCTCAATTTCAGAAATCTTCTTTCCATGGTTCTCCAAGATCTCCATAATTTTCCCAAATTGTTCCTGTTGATTCCTCTCCAAATTATGCATCGAGACATACAAATTGTTGATGGCATCTCTGCACTTTTTAGGCTCCATACTAGACCCCTGGATATTTAGAATACAAATAAGAAACAACAATGCTGATGAAAAAGCCAGTACCTTCTTGTCAATGCAGGGATAACTTCTGGCACGTCTGAACAAGAGGTCCAGGTCAAGGAGTTGTTGATGTTTTGGTAGCTGTGGAAGGTATTAACCTCCAATATAACCTTTGTGCTTAGAATAGAGGATTTCGGAAGAAAGAGAACCATTAAACAGATGTGGAAATACCCTAGAAGAGAAGTTGGCCCAAGTAGAATAATAATAAAGAATTAGAAGGCTCCAAAAAGAGAAGTCGGCTCCACATGAAAAGTCACTTGGACAGGCTAGTATAAATAGAGGTAAGGCGCTACCTCATTTGTACACACTCACTCACTTAGTTAAGGCGCAAGTCTGAGGAGCAATAGTTGTAGTAGGTACAGTGGTGACACAGAAGGAGGCGCAAGTCTGAGGAGTGGCAGTTGCAGTAGGTATAGTGGTGATACAGAAGGAGGCGCAAGTCTGAGGAAGGTGACGTAGCAGTTGCAGTGGTGAAGTCTCTCCTTGTTCAGTCTTTTTGGTATCTCTCTCTTGTGTGCTTCTCTTGGTAAAGGTACACTCTCTTGGTATTGTGCTGCTGCAGTCATGTTGGTATTTCTGGTTAGGGTTTATCTGAGAGGACTTACTTCGTGTACGAAATCTATCTAAGAAAAGGTTACTGTGCTCGGGGGTCGTACGTGTAAGTACATATGGTTGGGTGACAATGGTGTAACATTGTCTATGGTAAAACTAGCATACCAAAATTTTAACATGGTATCAAAGCTGGTTTCCTTCAAAACAGTGTAACCACTGGAAGGAAGATCGTTAGTTTCCCCTATTGTCAAGCTCATTGAGCACTTACAAAGCTACCAAGAAGATCGTCTAAGGAGGGCGCATCTTTCCCTTGGATCAGATCTCCAAAATTCAAAAGTTGGAAAATTAGGGTTTCCTCATAAAACCCTAGGTCAAGACGTTTGGGCATTTAAAGGCTGAAGTTGGAGTAGATCCTTGAAGAAGGGAGGTCGCCTTGGCATAGCACACTCACTGGTAAGTCCAAAATTCATTTCTGCAAAGTTTCAATTTTTGTCATATTTCTAGATCCCGGGGCAGAATGACTTCCAACACTAAGCTTGATGAGAAGCTTGAGGGTGCTGATAACTTCCGAGCATGGAAATATAGAGTAATGCTCATTCTAGAATAGAATGATCTAGAAGGCTTCATTGAAGAAGAAGTTCAAGAGCCAGAGGGAGATGAGGCTAAAGCAAAGCACAAGAAGAACCTGGTTAAAGCAAAGAGGATTATTGCAGATTCTATCAAGGATCATTTGATCCCTCATGTCTCATCATTGAAGACTCCAAAGCAGATGTTTGATGCTTTATTTCAATTATATGAAGGCAAGAATATCAACCGGAAGATGACATTGAGGACACAACTCAAGAACGTGAAGATGCAGAATTCAGAAACCATTCAATCCTACTTCACGAGGGTATCTCAACTCAAAGAACAACTTGAAGTCATTGGAGACACAATTGAAGAAGCTGAGCTAGTAATGAGTCTAATGACTACATTGAATGGTCTCCTAAAGTCTTGGGAATCATTTATCCAGAAGAAAACTAACAAAGTTCAACAGGCTATGGGAAGATTGCACTCAGAGGAAGCCCAAGAGTTGGAGGCAACAGTAACAATGTCCCCTACAATATAGAACAACTCAAATGGGACAACAACAACTAGACTCCAGGTTTGCGTATCAGGTTTGATATTTTATATTGCTATAGCTTAAGTAAGTGTGGTAACTAGAATAACACTCTTTAAAGTTTTATTACTGCTATTGCTATCTAATGTTTTGTAACACTTGAATATTGTTGGTATGATGATCATTAAGTAAAAAACTCATTGTTTAGTATTAATGATGCACTTGTTTACAAAGATAAATTGATCTCCTCTAGGAGATGTTCTTGGTTGTTGACTTTGGCAGGGTATCTTATAAACTCTATGGAGGTTACCATGGAGATATTGTTGCTCTTGTTTCTTGTTCCGGGCAAGTTACCATGGAGGAATGATTGGTCACAACATTGGAAGAGTGTTGTTCTTATTTCTTATTATTGTATTTTTTGTTTTGGCTCTTGTTCCAGGCAGGTCACAAGTAATAGCTCTGAGAAGGAGCTACTGGGATGTTTGTTCCCATTCTTGTTTTTATTATTATTATAAGAGTATTATTCTTGTCTGTTGTTTTCCCTTGTTGTTGCTCTTGTTCCGGGCAGGTCATAGGCGATAACTCTAAGAGGAGCTATAGTGACGGTTGCAGGAGGCAACATATTAGATGGTCAATAGTTTGAGACATGGAGGAGACTATGCAGATAAGAAGTTGTATACACGACCGTATACATCCATGTACTGAAGAAGAAGAGGACGAAGAAGGGTACTTTTGTGAGATACATAGTATCTCATATGGAATTGATTGTAAGGAGCATAAGGCTCCAAAGATGACCGAACAGATCCCTCTAGTGCAGTTGATCACTCTTCAGATCATCAAGAAGAGTTAGTAGAGCCAGAAGGTCCTACCCAGAATCGTTGCAGTAACCAGGAAGAGACCAACATGGTCCCGTAACACTTTGCAGGATGCAAAGATATATGGCATTGATGATCCATATCATGAGAAGGAGTAGATGGCTCCACTAGTGGTGAGGTAGGCGGCCCCACAAAGAATCAACTCAAGAGGAGCTAGAGTTCAGAGGGAGACAACCCTCAGGATCCAGTAGGGAGGAGCAGGGTTCCCATGACAGTTCATAGGAGATCAGACTTCAGAGAAGGTCAGCACATGCAGAGGGAGCAGATGGCTTCAGAGATTATATAGACTTAGAGTGAGCCTGATCTTAGAGAGAGTCAGTGGCTTAGAGACTTTCATTTAGAAAGTATTCCTCCTTAGATTCAGATGGGAGAGGGAGACTCCTTCCAAGACTGACAGGCAGGTGCCATGAGTGAGGAGGCTTGATCGAAGCTTTAGAGGCTTCGAGGAGATATGAGACCTCTTGGGAAGATTTTCTTGTTTCAATGACAGAGGAGGAAGCCAGTCAGAAGGACTGGGATATGGATTTTGCCTTGGTTTCGAGACCAGAAGGGAAGTCAGTGGTGACATCCAAGTTGATCTACAAGATCAAGCATGCTGCTGACGACAACATAGAGATGTACAAAGCTTGATTTGTGGCTAGAGGATTCTCCCAGCAAGAGGGAGAAGATTATGATGAGACACTTGCTCCAGTAGCCAGAAGAAGTGTACATAGAGCAGCCACAAGATACATGAGAAGGAGTCTCATGTCTGCAGATCGAAGAAGGATTTGCATGGGCTTAAGCAGGCACCCAGGGCAGGATATGCCAGACAGTTATTTTGATGAGCTTGGGGATGGTTGCCCTTTGATATTGGATGACCTATTTCTTACAGGGGATGAGAAGCTCACAGGTGGGTGCAAGAGGGAGCTCACTTCAGAGTTTGAGATGAAGGATCTAGGTCTGATGCATTACTTCTTGGGATTGGAGGTGTGGCAAAGGCCAGATGAGATTTTCCTTAGCCAAGGAAAATATACCGTTGAGATCCTGCAAAGATTCGGAATGATGGATTGTAAAGCCATGTCTACACCTATGGTGATGAATATGAAGTTATTAAGTGATACATCTTCAGAGACAGTGGATGCCACCATAGACAAATGATTGGTTCGTTGATGTATTTGACGAATACAAGGCTAGATATATGTTTTGCGGTGAACACATTGAGTCAGTATATGGTTGGACCGAGACATGTTCACTTGATGGCGGCAAAACACGTATTGAGGTACTTGAAAGGTACAGTTGAGTATGGACTCAGATATGTTTTGGATCGTGAGATAAGACTACAAGGCTATGCTGATTTAGATTGGGCCAGTAGTGTCGTAGATCGGAAGAGTACATCAGGATGTTGCTTCAGTTTGGGATCGGGCATGATCTCATGGCTCAGTAGGAAGCAGACTAGTGTGGCACTCAGTATGATCGAGGCAGAATATATAGCAACATGTTTAGCTAGTTGCGAAGTTGTGTCGCTTCGAAAGTTGCTTGTAGGACCGTTTGATCTTGAGTTGGAGGTGACTTGTATTTTTTGTGACAACCAGAGTTGTATAAAGTTGTTAGAGAACCGTGTGTTTCATGACAAGTCCAAGCACGTCGAGATCAAGTACCATTATATCCGAGATCTGGTGTAAAAGGGAGCTGTGAAGGTCCAGTATATTGGCACAGACGAGCAGATAACAGATGTGTTGACCAAGCCTTTGTCAAAGGTAAAGTTTTAGTACTTCAGGGACAAGCTTGGCGTAGTCCAGAAGGACTTTCCTTGTAAGAGGGAATGGTGAGTCACATATGTGATTCTAGGGGCAATAGCTTACAGAGTGTGGCAACAATGAGTAGTCATTTACATGCACTTTAGTTGCTCAGACTCCGTATGGATTGGGTAGTAGTGCAGTTTTGTGTGAATTGGCTAAACTGGTTAGTTGTCCAGACTCTGTATGGATTGGGTAGTGGCCCAGTTCTTTGTGAACTAGCTAAACTAGATAGTTGCCCAGACTCCATATGGATTGGGTAGTAGCACAGTTCTATGTGAACTGGCTAAACTGGATAGTTTCTCAGACTCTGCGTGGATTGGGTTGTAGCGCAGTTCTGTGTGAACTGGCTACACTGGATAGTTGCCCAGACTTGTGTGGATTGGGAAGTAGCACAGTTCTGCGTGAACTGGCTAGTTGCCTAGCTTTGAGTGAGCTAGATGAAGTCCTGTAATGACATAAGGTCCGAAAGGATGTCGAGACCCATAAGGTCCGAGAGGACGATGAGGCTGTGCCCATTAGAGAGATGCTACGTATGTTGATGAGGCCCCAAATGCATCATTGTGACATAAGCATCAGATAGTTTGTGTGTGACTATGACGAAGCCTGTTTGGCTATGATGGCGATACTTGTGACATGATCTGTTTGATCATGAGATAACTTGTGTGGCTATGGTGATGCTACCTAAAGATTGGTTTGCAATACCATGTGAGTTGTTCCCATGCCATGTGAGATGGATGGATGTGATTGAGACCATTACTTGAAGAACATCATGGTTAATACCTCCCTAGCTATGAGGGAGTGTCGATGTTTTGGTAGCTGCGGAAGGTATTAACCTCTAGTATAACCTTTGTGCTTAGAATAGAAGATTCCAGAAGCAAGAGAACCATTAAACAGATGTGGAAATACCCTAGAAGTGAAGTCGGCCCAAGTAGAATAATAATAAAGAATTAGAAGGGTCCAGAAAGAGAAGTCGACCCCACATGAAAAGTCACTTAGATAGGCTAGTATAAATAGAGGTAAGGCGCTACCTCATTTGTACACACTCACTCACTTAGTTAAGGCGCAAGTATGAGGAGCAACAATTGCAACAACTGCAGTGGTGGCACAAAAGGAGGCGCAAGTATGAGGAAGGTGACACAACAGTTGCAGTGGTGAAGTCTGTCCTTGCTCAGTCTTTCTGGTATCTCTCTCTTGTGCGCTTCTCTTGGTATTGTGCTGCTGTTGCAGTTGTATTGGTATTTCTGGTTAGGGTTTATCTGAGAGGACTTGCTTCGTGTACAAAATCTATCTAAGAAAAGGTTACTGTGCTCGGGGGTGGTACGTGTAAGTACCTATGGTTGGGTGACAATGGTGTAACATTGTCTATGGTAAAACGAGCATACCAAAATTTTAACAGGAGTGACCTCCAACGACCCTTTACTCTGCAAAAGTTCTTGAAAAAAAGTTCACAAACAACACCGAACCAGGGGAACCAAACAATTAACCATCTGAGGGATGATTCTCCAGCTAATAAAAATGCCATAACAAGGATAAAGGTGAAAGTCTCCTCCAAATCACCAACACAACAAAAGAAAAACTTAAGATGTCAGAGAATCTTAACCCTATTTGCAAACTGAGCCAGGTTAACACGGTGATAACACTCATGAAAAATACCATTATAAAAAGCCTTCTATCAGACTGGATATGTAAATTTGGAGCGCCAAAGTGCATCCAAGAAATTCAGAGCCAGAAACTTACCCAATTGATAAGATGTCGAAAACCGGGAGCAAATATCCGTGAGAAAACAAGGAGGAAGACCAACGCTGAGCTCTGCCAGCCAGAGTCTAGCCTGGGCTTGAAACAACCCCTCCAAATCTGTAGAGTAATAATCCCACCTTGCCCACAGGAATGGTAAACCCGCTGTATATGTTCCAGACTATTCCAGATCGATGGAAGTAAAGGGATAAGGGGAAAGCTGCCTGATTTGATAACTCACATGCTTGAAATTGGTGTGCTCCTCCAAGCCTGCCTGTCTAGCGCTAAAACCATGAAAATTAAGTTTAACATGCACATAATGAGAGGGGTTAAGACTTAGGGAATGGAAATGAAACTTAGAACCCCATTTTCTTAATTGCGCCAAGTGATAGCTTGGCTGCTTCATTTGCCAGACCATCTGCCACTGCATTATTCTCTCTGAGAATGTGATGATATGTTACTTTGCCCAGCTCCTTTGACAACTTTGTTATGCAAGAGAGGATCGATGTGATCTTGGAGTCTTTCGGTAATTTCTGTGAGATTAATGCTTTGATTACAAGCCTTGAGTCTCCTATCACCACCATGTCTCTTATTCCCAGACTTATGGTGACAGAGAGACCCTGAAAAATTGCATAAGCCTCTGCTTGATTGTGTAAGGTAGCTAGAGAGGTAGTGGGGGGGCCCAGAGGGCCCATAGTGATAATAGTGGAGGTCATTCAATGTAAGGTGGACTAGGTCCNGGGCTTGAAACAACCCCTCCAAATCTGTAGAGTAATAATCCCACCTTGCCCACAGGAATGGTAAACCCGCTGTATATGTTCCAGACTATTCCAGATCGATGGAAGTAAAGGGATAAGGGGAAAGCTGCCTGATTTGATAACTCGCATGCTTGAAATTGGTGTGCTCCTCCAAGCCTGCCTGTCTAGCTCTAAAACCATGAAAATTAAGTTTAACATGCACATAATGAGAGGGGGTTAAGACTTAGGGAATGAAAATGAAACTTAGAACCCCATTTTCCTAATTGCGCCAAGTGATAGCTTGGCTGCTTCATTTGCCAGACCATCTGCCACTGCATTATTCTCTCTGAGAATGTGATGATATGTTACTTTGCCCAGCTCCTTTGACAGCTTTGTTATGCAAGAGAGGATCGATGTGATCTTGGAGTCTTTCGGTAATTTCTGTGAGATTAATGCTTTGATTACAAGCCTTGAGTCTCCTATCACCACCATGTCTCTTATTCCCAGACTTATGGTGACAGAGAGATTCTGAAAAATTGCATAAGCCTCTGCTTGATTGTTGGTTGCAATGCCAAGCTCTCAGGCATATGTTGATTCCTGATTTCCTTCAGGGTCATAAATGACCCCTCCTGCTCCTGCCACCCCTAACTCTTCTTGTCATTGTTACAACTATAACCATGAAACATTAAATGTATACAATCATATGTTTAGATGTGTCTGGCTGTAGGTAAATATCAATGCACACGGCTTGGAGAATGCATTGATTGTAAGTGTTTTGATGTATATTGTTTGGAACAGCTCAAAGGGATGGCTGCAGGTAGTCACCACACATTGTGGAGAGAATATAATGCAGTGAGGTGCGATTACATGTGGTTTAAAGTTTTAAACAGACCAAAGTGACTTGCTGGCTGTTAGCATATGGTTTAAATAGAGCACAAGCAAGTATTTTAGACCAACAATTCAAGTGAATTGATGATGGTGTTATGGAGGTTCGNTTGTATGGTGTTGCCCTACCCTAAGGGTTTGATAGTAATAAAGAAGATTTTGCATATTGTTCTTGTATATCTGTTGTGGTGCTTTTGTATTCAGTATTGGGTTCTTAACAGATTGTTGGTTGCAATGCCAAGCTCTCAGGCATATGTTGATTCCTGATTTCCTTCAGGGTCATAAATGACCCCTCCTGCTCTTGCCACCCCTAACTCTTCTTGTCATTGTTACAACTATAACCATGAAACATTAAATGTATACAATCATATGTTTAGATGTGTTTGGCTGTAGGTATATATCAACGCACACGGCTTGGAGAATGCATTGATTGTAAATGTTTTGATGTATATTGTTTGGAACAGCTCAAAGGGATGGCTGCAGGTAGTCACCACATATTGTGGAGAGAATATAACTTAGTGAGGTGCGATTACATGTGGTTTAAAGTTTTAAACAGACCAAAGTGACTTGCTGGCTGTTAGCATATGGTTTAAATAGAGCACAAGCAAGTATTTTAGACCAACAATTCAAGTGAATTGATGATGGTGTTATGGAGGTTCGNAGTGAGGTGCGATTACATGTGGTTTAAAGTTTTAAACAGACCAAAGTGACTTGCTGGCTGTTAGCATATGGTTTAAATAGAGCACAAGCAAGTATTTTAGACCAACAATTCAAGTGAATTGATGATGGTGTTATGGAGGTTCGAAAGAGTATTAAATTCGTGGGTGCAGGAATTAATTATCACCAAAGCGAATTACCTGTGATGGGGAGTGTGTATGGTCTCTCAACAGCTCAACCAACACATTCAAATAAACACAATGGACAATAGAGATTACCCTGGAGAAACCCGAAGGAAAAAAATCCAACATTGAATGGCTGTGTTCAGTCTTTATATCTCGATAATTGCAGAAAGTATAATGTTTTTTTCATGAAACACATATCTCGGGGAAACCTGCTGGGCACTTCCTCTCATTCCGAGAATGGTATCCAGGGTAAACCGGGTTCTGCAGAAGCTCGAAGCTTTGTTAATACAGGGCTCAAGGCTGTTACATAAATATACACATTAAAAGCTCAACATGTCACTTGCAGGAGTTAATCCTAGGTGGGGAGGATAACACTTCTCTCAACCGCTTGGGATAGACCCAAATGACACATAAATCACAATGTTGTCTGGTTCTCTGTAACATTTACAAATTACATGCACAGGAATTTAGTCAGCATTCCTTCTCTTGTCTGCCAAACAACCCTTTCTCAATCGCTGTGCATGAGTCTAAACTTTATAGTCATTGTTTTCTTTGCTGGGAGTAGCTGGAAGGCCAGGCATCTGTCTCTTTAGCTACCTATCTTCAGCACTTTTCCTCTCCTTTTTACTTTTTCTGGCAGTGTTCCAGTTCAAGGTTCCTTTGATTTGTCTTCTTTTGACTTTAGTGCTTCTATTGGCAGCGCGGCATTTTGTAGGCTAGTGGTAGCTGATTGAACTAGCGTGGGGCTCTTCACATTGTCAACCTCATTCTCTCTTCTCGTCATCAACTTCCATAGTCACAAGCTTCACTTCTGTAGCCAAAACTTCTAGTTTTGCTGAGTGCTTTGTATTGATCTGAGCCATTAACCATTCAACGTCTATTGCAGATCCGTTTTGGATCAATGGACCCATAACCAATGATCACAGTAATTGACCATGAAATGGCACCCATAAATTTAGCAGGCATACAATAAAGATGCTTTCAAGTTTCAACCAGAAGAACACCAATGCAGTTCTTAAGACTTGTGAAGTTTGTGAGACAGATCGTGCACAGCTAGACAGTGCTAGAGTGAGAGAATTGCAGGCACGGAAATGTAGGGTGTAGAGGAAAGACACCCATGAGTTGGAGACACCGAGAGGGAATGATTTTGTAAAACGGTATGAAATATTTAAAAAACTTGTAATATATAAAATAAATATGCTATTGTAGACCTTACCTCCTTTCTGTTTCTGGAATTCCACTTTTTAAACTTGATTTTGCTTCGAATCTCCAATAGCAGCAGGCAGGTGAAATTTCTCCCCACAGTGATGGTCAAATCTCCTGTATGAAATATTAAAAAACGCTGGAATATATAAAATAAAGATGCTATTGTATACCCTACCTTCTTTCTGTTGCTGGAATTCCACTGTTGAAACTTGATTTTGCTTCAAAACTCCAACAGCAGCAGGCAGGCGAAATTTCTCCGCACAGTCATGGTTAATTCTCCTCAAGGCTTATGCACAGCGCACAAGCAAATGAATTGCAACTCAGGTGTGTTTTGGTCGAGGGGCTTAACCTCTATTAATAGCTATTGATGTAAACTTTTGTCAGGAATGCTTTATTTTTTGGCTGGCTAGGGTTGTGGGTAGAATTCGAATTTCAAAGTAAATTGCAGGTCGAATTTTCAGAAATTCGGATTTGAATTTGATCAATGATATGTAAGTTTTAACCAAATTGAATCTGAATTTGGGCAGAAATTCAGTCGTATCGAGTTCTTGGTCAAATTCCATACTGGCAGGCCTGATTTAGCTGAATTCTGCTATTATGGCCGAGCCAACTTGATCCTGAGTCTGACTCTACCAGCGAGTCAAACTTGCAGCTCAGACCCTGACCTGCAACTAACTTGCAGCGCAGACCCTGACCTGCATATAACTCATGGGTTAATTGCTGCCCAGTGAGTCCAACTTGCGGGTGGATGGATAACCTCACCAGCGTGAAATATAAGTGCCAAAAAGGAAAAGGATAAATGTCATCTTGAATAACTTCTGCTGCTGAGTTATTGCCAAGTCCAAGTCAAATTCTTTCACTCTACCCTTTGCTGAGTTGTTCACTGAGCTGAGTTTTCAACATTGAGTAAGAGTTGACTTGGAATCCAGAAAAATTTAACAGTTGACTTGGGAAATTAAAAAAGTAATAAAATAAGGAAAAAATATTTTTCATCAATATTAATTTACAATGTCCATATCATGCAAAATTTCATAAGAACTTTTTTCAAAGAACATAGATGATACTACATACTACAAAATGCAATGGATTATAGAAAGTTGACAGGTTCGCTGGTTGTCTGTTGTGACATCAGGTCAAAAATGACTTTTTGTTTTGTTTTTTCTGGCTCTATAGACAGATGATGGAGTCTGGCTCAGGTCACAAGTCAGACTCACCAAGTCAATTTGACTTGAGATTGAGTCATACTTACGACTCCGATTCAGAGGAGATGACTTGACTTGGTTTTCTAAAAGGGAAGAGTCAAATTTGGGAGTTGATTCGCACTGGGAAGAGTGTCCTCACAGTGGTGCACACTATTCAGATTTGTTTATCAGTGAGGTTTTAGGAAATTGAATTATGTGGCTAATGTCAGTGTGCATGCTTTTACATGTTTTTTTTCTGCCTTGTGATATCGTGCTTTATGTTCAATACTTAATAACATGCTTGAGGTTGAATATGCATGGGTCAGTGATTGTTTTAATGCCTGAATTAAGCTCCATTCACTTTTTGGAATAAAAGCAAAATAACCATACAGACATTTTAAAGATGCCTGTTAATTATTTGCCTTTTATTCTTCACCCAGGCTTGTTGGAAGCACCCTGTATGAATCATGGCCATAGATTATCGGATGGGCATTTTGATTTGAGTCATCTTGCAATTCACATAGCTGGTTGTCATTGTCAACTCATGCCAAAACTCCAAAGTACACATATTGACTAGTTCATTGGTTGTTCAGCTAACTATAGCAATCAAGTTGGTAATCTATGAATTTTGTTCTCATGTTCAATTAAATAACAGAGGAAACATTCTTGATGTACTTTCATACTGTTTAGTAATCAAATATGTGATGCATTTTTGGGAAAAAACAAACAGATGCGGCACATCTGACAAATCCCATCTGATCGGGGAATATGGTGATCGGTCCCCACCCGGAGTCTGTAAGAGCCAAACCACAACTGGCCCAGAGGGATCCTTAGTGAATGCATCCAATGTCTACGTGTGTATAGGGGATAGACGATGATGCCATTCTGCAACTCCAAGAAGTGCTCAAGGTAGAAAGACATCTTTGGGCCTGGGCTCTTTGAAGGTGAGGTCCAAGTGACTTGGATGTACAATCTGTAGATGTCCTCTCAGATGGCTTGATTCATAACCTGTCTAGTCGGAAGTAGATGGCTTGGTGCATCTAGAGAGGACCCAAAGGGGGGAAGGTGCTCTGGGGAGATGGTCATTGACTGAAGAAGTCGAGAGGCCTCCGAAAACCAACCTCGTGCATGACCAATGTGGCAATCCGAGGCAGGGCCTCTGAGGAGCAGAGTGCAAGGTAAGGGTACCTCTCTCTCCTGGAGGTAGAGTCCCCAAGGGTGGTGACTTTATTTAGGAAAGAGACTAGACTAAAGATAATCTCAAGGTGAAAGGGGTGGACTTAGAACTTTGCCTGATTAATGGGTTGGGGAACTGTACGTTTGCATCAGATGATGCATTTGATAAGCAAGATCTGAACTCTTTCTGTCCTGGCCTAGTTTGTCTGTAGCAAGCTCAATCCCTAGATCTTTGAACCACAGAGGATCGTGGGATTGATAATTGCCTTCATGAGATAAAGTTTGGATGAGATTTCTTGAAACTGACCCTGGAAACACTGTCTCTCGATGAGGGCTAGGGAGCCGTAGCCTTTGTTGAGCTGAGGCTGGAGGGCCTGACGCATACTGAAATGAGGCCCTGTGAATTGTGTTAAAATGCCAAGCCCAAGGTGACTAAAGTCCTTATGATCTCAGTTCAACAAGTAAATTGCTGAAATTAAATTTCAGACCATAGCATCAATCACACAATAGCTGGAAATTAAATAGGGAAAGCATAAAACGATGTCACACATTGAGGTTGATTGTTTGATCCAATGCTTGGGTTGAATTTTCTTGGAGACTGAGTGTTAGATTCATGCTTGGTTAGCTGTGCATTTCTGCAAGAAAGTGCACAGAAGGGCCTCATAATTCATAGCAGGTTTGATTCACTAGTGCACTTGTACTGACCTAGATTTTCTTCTGTTGTTAGCACTCTGACCTGCGAATGCAGTGGTCTGGGTTCAAATCCGCCTCTTCACTAGTGACTGGAAGTATTTCACGTTGTCACTAGAAGTTCTTTACCAAATTAGCAGCGGAAGCACTTTGGACTTTGAATGCAATCTGGGTGCGAATCTTTGTAGCACTGTCTTTCAGCAGACAAATTTGAATGAGGAATAGTCAATGACGTTGATAAGACAAGGAATAATCTGCAATGGGTTTCTCTAATAGTTTTTGAGCACTGCTTTTGGATTCACCAGGTGTTTCGTGAACAGAATTTACCGTTTTCCTTATGCATTCTATCTTTAAAAAAATCCAAAAAGATTTTGCTATTTCCAGAATTCTTGTTTTGTCCCCCCAAAAAATTCTTTAGGGGTTCTTTCTGAAAAAATATAGTTTTGCCATATCACCATAAAAGTTATGTTTTTTTTTTCTTTTCCTTAATTTATATAATCACAACGCCTCTTACAAATAAAATAAAATACAACACTTTTCATATACATTGTAAATAAAACTTTATTCTTTCCCACATGATAAAACATTGATTTTGATTCCCCCCAAAAAAAAATCAATACCATGAATAGGAAATTTAACTCACCAACCAAATTTTGCTAATACAAAGCCCTTGCCCTTCAATGGCAGCAGATGCTGAGTGCAATCCTTCAACATCTCCTTCACCTTCTCAAGTGGTAGATGTTCAGTGCAAATCTTCAACACCTTCCAAAAATAAGCTCTGATACCACTTTGATAAAGAAGTGCCCTTAGTCACATGATTTTATTAATCATAAAATGAGAGATTACATCAAAATATGTGAGGGCTAGTGATCCATAAACAAGGGACTTATAGCCCACCTGTTTCACTAACATGGATCCTCAGTGGAAATGAAATCTGTTCTTCACAATCTCTGCTCAGGATTGATTACATGGCTCCTTTCTCTGTGTAAGCTGTATACAAACAACCTCTTAATTTGTTTGTGCAGAAGTGTGTCTAGGATTCAATCCAATTGCTTACATGTGCATCTGTAATATGTTCCTGTACAATTGCTTATTCAACTTCTAATGGCTTATGCTTGTATAGCATTACTCAAACCAATGTCCAAGGGACTCAGTTCTCCCTGTTTTGGTTTGATGACTATTTAACGAGGCCATGTTGTGCCACAACATCCCAACATTCAAATTCTCATTATTCTAAATATTAATAATGAACAACTAAGTTTAATATTCCATTGAATGACAACCAATCACCACGAGCATTCTCCCAACTGCATCAATGCTTTCCTCAACAGATCTTTAATGGAAAGGACAAAGGAAAAATATATGGGACCACAATCTTATTGATTTTGTAGCTTCGGGAGGTATTGCCACTAGATGCCAAGGTGCCAGTTATGTGGGAAATTTCGTTGGCATCAGTTTTGACTTTCGTTTCGTCAAAATCTGCCAAAAAATGAGGCCAGGACATCATGGGCAAATTGATGGGCTTTGTGGGCTTGTGTGAAAGTGCCACACCCACAAAAGCTGATTAAAATATTCTAATTAATTGTTGAGTTTAGGAAGGGCTCCTAAACTCACTCATTGGACTTCTATATAAAGGAGAGATGTCATTGTGACATTAGATCATTGTGCATGATGGATACATAAGTGAGGTGCACTTGTGCTAGGAGCTTGGAAATTTCAGCGAGGAGAAATCTGAAATTATGAGGCAAATCTGATCTAGGGTTTGGACGATTTTTTGTTTCTGTCTCAAGCCAAGGAAGGCATCTGCTCAGGCAAGACACATGTGTGAGGGAGAATTGCAGAGAGAGAGGAAGAGACAGAGGTGCTGCACGTGTGAGAGACAGCTCACATGTGCAAGATGCAGATCGTATAGACAGGCCGTACAGCCACGTGTGAGCAGGCCGACGGCAGGAGAAAGGTAGCCGCACGTGTGAAGGGCAGATTCGGTCTGCACGTGTGAGAAGATTGAGGTGTAGCAGGTCTGTACTTCTGATGTCAGTAGTCGTACGACTGACGTCATCATAGGTACAGGTGGCAGCAGCTACAACAATAGATTTTGCAGACAGATTTTTGGGTATTTTGCTCAGTTGTACTTTGCTGATTTTCTTCAGAATTTTGCTGATATTTTTTGTGGACAAGGTTGTCCAGTTTTTGGTCAAAGTGTGTTGACCAGGAGCGCTGGTTTTGCCCTAAGATTTCTGAATTGTATAAATATTACAGAAGAGAATTTTATGTCTCAGTTGTTGATGGTTCATCTCCGATCTTTTATGTTTCTGTTGCATATAATTTTCAGTGTAAAATGGTTCAGTGATAACAGCTAGGGTTTGACTGTTAGTTCATTAGGTGATAATTTTCAGATCTGAAAATTGGTCACATAGAGACATGTGAAAATTGACACGGTGTCAGAGCTTGGGATCTGAAGAGACATGGATCATCTTGAGACACACTAGAGGAGTTTTGTTTTTGTTCCGTGCAGGGAACCATGGTGAACACATTAAAGCTCGAGGACAAGTTGGAAGGGGCAACCAACTTCTGGGCATGGAAGGCAAGGGTTCTCCTTCTATTGGAAGTGAATGACCTCAAAAAGTATGTTGAGAGTGTGGTTGCAGCCCCTATCGATCCACAGGAGCTGACTGCTCACAGGAAGAAGGAAGTAAAGGCCAAGCGGGTATTGCTAGAATTCGTAAAGGACCACTTGATTCCTCACATTGCCAAGAAAGAAACTGCCAAGGATATGTATGATGCTTTGGTGGGTTTTACCAAAACAAGAATACTGGCAGGATGCTACACTTGAAGCATCAACTTTAGATTGTCAGGATGACTAGTGAGGACACAGTTGTCAGTTATCTCTTGAAGATTACTTAGATTCGAGATCAACTCACAACCATTGGTGAGATAGTGCAGGATGTTGAGCTGGTGAATGTAGCCTTGAGAGGTCTTCCCAGGTCTTGGGAGCCATTTGTGCAGGGGATCTGTGCACGAGAGAAGTTACCGGACTTTGACAGACTATGAATAGATTGTATCCAGGAGGAGACTCGGCTAGTGTCCAAGGATGATTTGGATGGTCCAGTGAAGAATGGCAGTGATGAGAACTAGGCCCTTGCAACCCGCACTAGGAAGGGTGGAAGGGGTTCTCTAGATAGAAGAGGTCCATCAGGGAGAAGGGCTTCTCCCGAGAGAGAAGTTTCTCCAGAACCAAGACGAAAGAAGGATCTTAGTAAGATTGGATGTTTTGAGTGTCATGATTATGGTCACTATGCTTCACAGTGTCCACACTGGAGGGGAAGGGGAAGAAGGTGACAGACATCAACAACAGAGGTTGATGAGGTAGCAGACAGGTTTCAGAGGGAGATCTTATTGGTCTCCATCCTTTCAGGTACAGTCTCTAACAAGGAGACTTGGTTGGTGGATAGCGGAGCATCTTGCCATATGACAGGTGCATGAGAGTTGTTCAATACTCTCATAGAGACTGGATCAGACTTATGTGTGGAGCTTGGTACAAGAGCCAAGCATTCAGTATGAGGATTCGGTACGATGTCGTTTCGGTTACAGTCAGGGGAGACACTGAGGGTGTCGAATGTGTTGTGGGTGCCATAACTCAGGAGGAGTGTCCTCTCAGTCTTGGAGATTGAGAGGAAGGGCTATCATGTGATGTTTCGATACAGACATGTGTTGCTTGTGCCCAGACGAACTAGCTTCAGATCAACAATGGTTCTTGGAGTTAGGGAGGGCAACCTATATAGGCTGAGGGGCCAGCCTATGGGTGTTATGGCCAGCTGGGAAAGAGAGACAGAGGAGGAGGAGTAGGTAGTTCCACCAGGGGTGAGGCAGATGGCCCCACTAGTAGCACAAGTTTAGAGGGAGATGACCCTTAGGATCCAGGAGGGAAGAGCAGCCTCCCAAGACTATGCAAAGGACAATGGACATGGAGCAGACGACCCCAGAGGTTGTGCAGACTCAGAGGGAGTCAAGTTTCAGATGGAGCATGTGATCTCAGAGTGAGCCCAATCTCAGGCAGAGTCGGTTGACTCAGAGGGAGTTCCCTCTTAGGTTCAGATGGGAGAGCGACATCTTCTAAGACTGGTAGACAGGTCTCATGGGTTGAGGAGGTTAGACAGGAGATGCAGGAGCAGGAGGCTTTTGAGAGCTGTGTACCTTCCATGGAGGGCATAATTGATTCATTAGGCTATGGTACAGTGATAGAGGAGGCTAGACAGGAGCCTCAGAGGCAGGAGGCTTCTAGGGCATGTGGGACATGTATGGAAGATCCATGTGTTTTGGTAGGAATTGCTTCAGTCACAGAGGGAGTAGCTAGATAGGTAGTCTGGACAATAGGACTGGCCTCAGTGACTGAGGACGTGACTAGTTAGATAGATTTTGCTTCAGAGACCGAGGATGTGGTGAGTTAGACAGATTGGACAGCAGTGACAGTGGATGCAGCCAGTCAGACAGACTTGACAACATAATTTTCTCCCGTGACCGACTTCACAGATCCATTTTCCACAATGACAGAGGGAGTAGCTAGTATGGACTATTGGAGTATAGATGAGGTGGCATATTTAAAGTGATATCTACTTGTGCGATAGTTGTACATCTAGATGTTGGAGGATGGAATACCTCCCTCGCTAAGAGGGAGTGTTGATTTTGTAGCTTCAGGAGGTATTCCCACTAGATGCCAGGTGCCAAGCATGCGAGAAATTTTGTTGGCATCAGTTTTGACTTTCGTTTCATCAAAATCGACCTAGAAATGAGGCCAGGACATCATGGGAAAATTGATGGGCTTTGTGGGCTTGTGTGAAGGTGCCACACCCACAAAAGATGATTAAAATATTCTAATTAATTGTTGAGTTTAGGAAGGGCTTCTAAACTCACTCATTGGACTCCTATATAAAGGAGAGATGTCATCGTGACATTAGATCATTGTGCATGATGGAGATAGCATAAGTGAGGTGCACTTGTGCTAGGAGCTTGGAAATTTCAGCAAGGAGAAATCTGAAATTATGAGGCAAATTTGATCTAAGGTTTGGAGAATTTTCTGTTTCTGTCTCAAGCCAAGGAAGGCATCTGCTTAGCCAAGACACATGTGTGAGGACACACACGTGTGAGGGAGAATTGCAGAGAGAGAAGAGACAGAGGTGTCACATGTGTGAGAAAGGTGCCGCACGTGTGAGAGACAACTCACACGTTCGAGCTGCAGATCGTACGGATAGGCTGTACAACAGTCCGTACAACCACGTGTGAGTAGGCCGAGGACAGGAAAAAGGTAGCCGCACGTGTGAAGGGCATATTCGGTCCGCACGTGTGAGAGGATTGAGGTGTAGCAGGTTCGTACTGCTGACATCAGTAGCCGTACGATTGATGTTAGCATAGGTACAGGTGGCATCAACTACAATAGATTTTGCAGGCAGAGTTTTGGGTATTTTGCTCAGTTGTATTTTGTTGTCCAGTTTTTGGTCAAAGTGTGTTGACTAGGAGGGCTAGTTTTGCCCTAAGATTTCTGAATTTGATAAATATTACATAACATAATTTTATGTCTCAGTTGTTGATGGTTCATCTATGATCTTTTATGTTTATGCTGCATATAATTTTCAGTGTAAAATTGTTCAATGATAACAACTAGGGTTTGACTGTTAGTTCACTAGGTGACAATTTTCAGATTTGAAAATTGGTCACTAGAGACATATGTGAAAATTGACAAAGCTTTCTCTAAATTGGATTCTTTAGGCACCCAAGTTGCTTATATTCAGAATGCAGACCATCAATAATAAATGGTTTATTGTTCTCTAAGCTTCAACTTTACCAAGCGAGGAATGTTTCAATGATTCCATCACTAGTTTGACACATAACTGCTTTCTTAAAAGCCCATGAACAAGCAGCTATATTTAATATTCAAGTTAGATTAGAACCAACTATGCAACACACCTGTTTATGCTTTGTCTGTCTTCTTTGACCATTCTTTTATTTAGAAGGAACGAGAATGGAAGGAAAGGTCTTACATCCACCCACGGTGCTTGTGAGGGCAATACAATCGAACAATTATGTGTGTGTGTGTGTGTATATATATGTCTTTAACAATATAACTTTCATGAATAAAGTAATGAAAAGTTGAATTTAAAATTCAATTGGATAACCTCCTTCACAATGTTCTAGACTACTTGCAAATGCTTCACCTCATATACCATCCAATTCACCAATGAATGCTGTGGCTATTTCCACGATGCAACCAACTTGTGTTGAAGGTAGAATGTTGAGATGGAAAGCATGTTATGAAGGAATTTATAATGCCCATAAATCAGATCTCCTCCTTATGCACATGCTTTAATTCGGTCAATGCACAATGTCAATTGGATCCACTTTTCCACAACAACCAAACATCCAACAAACACTCTGTTATAGCACAAGTTGTAGGTTGGGCAAAGCCCGACCCAACCACAAAAGCAAGTCCTACAACTTGGGAATCCTACACCCAATGTCACCTCGATGTAGGTCCCGCACTTCAAAGGCAACAAGGTCACTCTAGGGAGGCAATCCCGGTGACCCTAGGCGGAATGAGATGTAAATGAATGGATATGGAAGTGGAACCCCTAGAAGTCAAGTCTACGTGGAGTGAGATGTGGAAAGAGATGCCTTGTAAGTCAAGTGATTGTTTCCCCAAAGGTATAGTACTTCTTCGGATGATCGTCCCTGCTTGAGACCAGTGTTACCAGCATCGGCAACGGCAAAATATCGCCGAGGGTCCGAAAATGAAAATATCGTAAATATCGGGGAAAATATCGGTAAATATCGGAAAATGTCGCAAGGAGGAAAAAAATACAAAAATATTCATTTTTTTTCAATTTTTTAAATATCTAAAGCATCAACAACATCAAATAAATGCATTTCCACATAAATATGAAAAGAGAACTCATATATAAGATGTATAAGATGTCTAGTAAACTCGAATACATCACAATCTATAGACCAACACTGAATCATGTCCT
>SNQJ01S0004335.1:96028-123280 GCA_010110895.2 Picea sitchensis
CTTCAAGGAAGGTCATGTACCATCAAGTACTTGATAGAGAATCAAGTAGCCCCAGGACTTTTCTTGGGGTCTTATCCACCAAGGTCAGAGACCAAGGATCAACCCATGCCGTATGCATGGGTACCCTAGACTTTTCCAGGGGCCCTAGGCATATCTAGGGGCTTTAACTGCTTGGTCCGAGACCAAGAACCCCAGTCGTATACTGGGGGCCCTCTCAGGGGTCTTTACTGCTTGGTTATTCACCAAGAACCCCAGTCGTATACTGGGGGCCCTTGCAAGGGTCTTTTCCACCATGGTACAAGACCATGGATCAACCCATGCCTCAGGCATGGGTACCCTGGACATTTCCAGGGGCCCTAGATATATCTAGGGGCTTACCTGCTTAGTCTCAGACTAAGAACCCCAGTCATATACCGGGGGCCCTAAGAAGGGTCTTTTGCCATGGCACTGACTGTTTGGTTCCAGACCAAATACCCCAGGAGTGCACTGGGGGCCCTAGATCTCGTCTAGGGTCTTAGCCATCCTCCAGGAGAATGGCTCTCACAGCTGCTTATAAATTTAACACCCCCTTATAGGGGATGACACCCCACCTCATAAGTTGTGTATAAATACACACCTTATGAGTATTTTGTATCATCATCTTGGATTCATTAGTGATTGATTCTTTTGCCTAAGGGCACCATGCCTCTTGTTCTCTTGTTCATGGGTTCACTTCTCTTTATTTAATATTTCTATTCAAGATTTATGCTGGATTAGGGTTTGTTGAAGTGTTCATTGTAGATCTACGTCCTCTTTATATTTCAACATGGTTTTAGAGCTAGTGTGGACTCTTCCTTCTCTATCCAACACTGTTTTAGTGTTGTTTTAGATTTGAAATTGGGGTTTTTAGCACTCTTTTTCGGACATCAACATATTTCTAGGGTATTTTACACTCTCCTTCACCAACTCTCTCCTTTGACAATTTTTGGTCTTTTCAACAGATTTAAGGGGATCTTTCGCAGGTTTGTGCCCTTGTTTAGGGAAACACCCTCCTTGTTTCTCCTTTGTTCAACGAAATACTACAATGTTTAGTGCTATTTCAGGGCTAAAACAAGGGTTTTTTCAGCTTTGTTTCAGGACAACATTTTTGGGGTTTTTTTACCCTCCACCTCCAGTGCCCTCTTCTTTCTGGTGATTTTTGGCTTTCTAGTGAATTTGAGGATTCTTTTTGTAGATTAGTGCTCTTCTAAGGCAACGCACCCTCTCTCTCCGTTTTTTCCAAAATTTGTTGCTGTTTTTTTTGGAACAACGCTGGTATTGTATGGTTTTCCTTTATTTTTAATGTTTTTTTAAGGCTTTTGTTGGTGGTATTACCATTGTTGAACTGAGAGTTCAAAATCTCTTCTTTAGGGCCTTTGGGGGGCCCCATTTTCCATTTGATCCAAAGTCAAAGGATTGCTTGGTGGTAGAATTTTTAGGGTTATTCAATTGATCTATGAGACTATTGACTAGTGGCACTTTGGAACAAATCTCTTGGTCACTTCACTTGAGCATCCATTATAATAGGGACGAACCCATATTTTGATTTTTCTCTTTTCTCTTGATTGAACTAAGGGATTAATTTTATAACCCTTTAATTGAACCTTGAAATATATTTTTGATAATATTATTTGACCTTCTTAAGAACATAAATATTTTCGCGCTTTATTTTCTTTAACAATAAATCTTTTATAAACATTAATATTTCACCTTTTGCCAATATTTTCATGTTATTCAAGTTAACAATAATTTCAGTTTTTTCACTTTTATGTGACTTCTTATATCCCTGTATTAACCTGGCGACTTTTCACAATGTCTCAAACTTGTCTTATCCTCGTTCAAAAATTCCTCCATGTAATGATTCAATCTTTTTTTTTCTTCAGAATCCTGATATGTTGTATAGCCTTCCTTTACGTTCTCAACTTGTATATATGATTGACTTGATACTTCTTCACGTGTACTTTAAAGCACTTGGAAACTTTCCTTTTTTATTACGTTTCTTACCATGTATGTGGCAATTGACTTAGCTTATGCCAACTATGGAATCTTTGTTTGACCTTCTTCATGTGCACTTAAAAAAATACTTGGAAACTTTTTTTTTTGTAATTTCTGTCAAATAGTTTGGGCCATGATCCTGGAAATTATTTGCATAACTTTTTCTATTTTTCTTCTTCATTTTTTTTATCTTTTAAATGCCACTGGCAAAATAAACTTGATCACACATAGATCAACGGAACAACCGAAAAAAAATGTACTTGATCACAGGCCAGTGGAAGGACCACTCTGGTACCACTTGGAACAAACCTCTTGGTTACTTCACCTGAGCATCCATTATAACAAGGACGAATCAGTATATTCCTCAAAGGATAAACAATTATTGTGCATTATTCATTGACATGTCCTTGAGATACAATGAACGTGCATATAAAATTTAAATACATGTAGGAGTGATAAGTCATGTCCTTGGAAAAGTTCATGACTTATCATTATTGCATAGTAATGACTACATTACATAATAATTGTCCTATAACTATTATTACATGATATTTGTCTTATGACTGTTATGACATGATATTGATTTATTACATTATGATAATAAATGTAATATACTTTAGGTATATTACACATTTTCCCTAAACGTTGCAAAACTAGGGTTTATGGGTCAATTTGTATTGTAGGGTTTCAAACTCTTCTTGGCCCCTTCAATGGGTTTTCTTGAGGTCTTCATGAAGACTTCCTTTTGCTGGATTGGATGGATTGTTTCTTTGACACACATATGGTGGTGTACTTTACAGATCATGAGTTGTATCTTTCTATTGGATGTTGTGGTTGGTGAGCTGAGCCCTACTCCTCAGCTTTTGGCAGTGATTCATAGTGACTCTAACAAGGCTATGGTTGCTTGTTTGTAAAGGGAGACCCCTCTCAACAACTTTGAGGCAGTTTCCACTCACAGGACTATAAGATCTATCCCACTCTTTTATTGATGACTCTATGGATGATTCTCAGCTTCTTTCAGTGGATCAACTTGATTGTGTGGATCTTTATCTTCCATACTATGCTTTTTGTCCTTATTGGACATACTATATGTAGGATCAATCAATGTTTCACATGGATCCTATCTTTCCCCATTGCGACCTTGGTTTATCTTAGTCTCTTAGATGTACTTTCAGTCTCATCAACAGATTGTACTCCTTGGTGCTGCTTTAGTTGACCAACATACTTCAGTGGCTTTTTCTTTCAGACTTCAGCGATAAGCTCCCTTTATCAGGTTGCAAAACTATGTTGGTATTGGTAATATGGTGTTTTGAGGAGGTTCTATTTTCCTATGGCCCACGTTCAACATTAAGGGGGAAGGTGAAATCTAATGCTTTCTCTTCTTGGCCTCGTGTCCATTAGGGAGGATGCTGTGCATAGGGATGACTCTATGTTGAGATGGGTATTCATTAATCCATTTACTTCTTTTTGGTTACAGTCAACCATGTTTTTGAGTTGGTTATCCACACACTATCTCTCACTTGTATTTCCAGTACCTAGTCCACGACCACTCTTTGTGAGGAGTTAGGTATTTATAAACCCACTTTCATCTTGTATTTGAGCTTCCTTTTGAGTTGCGTTCACACCCACACCCTAGTATTCAATCTCTCAGATTATATTTGAGCTTTCTTCTTAGCTATGCTCTCTCAGGTGTATCTGTGTTGGGGATTTACACATCCACTCCTCTGATGTTTTTGAGCGTTTCTAGTTGTGTTCGAGCTCTCTTAGATATATAGAGTTGGGTCTTCCTACTCTCATTTTAGTTGTAGGCTTGTAGCTAATCTTGTTAGAGTTGGGTACTTCCATCTCTTCTCTCTTAGATGTTGTTCCTTTCGACAATTCTTCAGATGGATAGATCAATGGCACTATTCTTGCAATATATGTGCAGTATGTTTGGGATATGTCTTCTAGCCCTCTATTGGATGAGCAGGCTAGTGACAGTGTTTTCCAACATATGAACAGTTTGGTGGCAACATTCTTTTAGGAGATGAGCAGTTCAATGATCACTTTCTTTTAGGGGATAGGAAGCTCATAGTTGATTCCTATACATGATGTTTCTTTCAACACTTCTTTTTTGGATGGGCAATTAAGTATCGTAGTCTCCCAGATGATGAGTAATTTAGTGGTAGCATTTTTCTAGCAGATTTTTTGGTCCACATTTGTATTGAGTGGGGTCATCACAAACCCACTCTTCTATCAGCTAAAGTTGACTTGTCATTGAGTTGGGAATGCCCACTCACTTTTATCCCTTCTCGCTTTTGTACTTGTGCCTCTTTACAACATTTATTTATTAGATGGATAGATCAAGATCTTGTACCCCTTCCAAAAGGAAGAAAACTTGTCAGATGTAAATGGGTCTACAGAACTAAGTGTGCATTAGATAGAAGTGTTGAAAGGACAAGGCTCCGTTAGTTGCCAAAGGATTTTCTCAAGTTGAAGGAATTGACTATAATGAAACCTTTGCCCCTGTAGCCAAAATGAATTCCATCTGCCTTGTTCTTGCCCTTGCTGCCTCACATAAATGGGAGGTCCATTGAATGGATGTTAAATCCGCCTTCTTGCATGGGGATTTGCAAGAAGAAATCTACATGGAATAACCTCCTAGCTATGTCCAGAATGACTCTAGCCTTGTTTGTTGCCTTAAGAAATCTCTTAGGCCTTTACTTATTAATAAATCCTCCATATGGGATTTCCATTGGAAGTAGTTGGTGCTAGAAAGCAAAAGATCACTGGAAGAATCCATATTAAATATGCAGATAATATGGATTTAAAAACTGAAATTGATGATCTAGATGGAAAGATCTTGAAAAATTAGGCGATTTTAAGAAAAATGGTACTGAAAACAAACTTCGGATGTGAAAGTTATGCCCTCACTTTTACAAATAAGTTGCTTTATGAAGTGACCCACTTTTATAAAAAGAAGCGTAGATCACTTTTGCAATGAAGTTACTTTATAAAAGAAAATCGTATGCAAAATAAACAACTTTAAAATAAAATATTAAAGTTACTTATAGTGATTCACTTTTATACTTGAAGTGAAATGCCATGGTGGAGGAGTATTCTTCCATCATGAAGAATGATGTATGGGATATAGTGCCTAGACCAGAAGGGAAATCCGTGGTTAGTTCAAATTGGACCTATAAGATCAAGCATGCGGCAAATGGTAGTGTGGAGAAATACAAAGCGAGGTTTCTGGTGAGAGGGTTCTCATAGATAGAGGGAATTGATTATGAGGAGACCTTCACACCGATTGCGAGGTACACTTCTATTAGGGCAGTCATTTCCATTACATCAGAGATGGGTTGGAGGATACATTAGATGGATGTAAAGACCGCATTTCTGAATGGGATCATTGAAGATGAGGTCTACATCGAGCAACCTCAGGGCTTTGAGGTGCATGGGAGAGAGTCCCATGTATGCGGATTGAAGAAAGCAATGTATGGGCTCAAGCAAGCTCCCTGAGCTTGGTATTCGAGGATTGATAACTCCTTGCAGCAGATGGGCTTTATGAAGAGTGAGGCGGACCCCAACCTTTACTACATTCTGGTTGGTGAGGATCCTCTCATTCTTGTTTTGTATGTGGAGGATCTATTTCTTACTAGGTCAGAGAAGCTCATTGAGGGTGCAAGCGAGATTTTGCTTCAGAGTTCGAGATGAAGGACATCGGGTTGATGCATTACTTTCTAGGATTGGAGGTGTGGCAAAAAACATGTTAAATTTCCCTAGGACTTGGAAAATATGTAGTGGATATCTTGAGTAGATTTGAGATGACAAATTGCAAGCCTATGTCTATGCCTATGACAACCAACTTGAAGAAGTTGAATGCTTTTGAGTCTGAGTTGGTTGATACCACCTTGTATCGACAATTGATTGGTTCTTTGATGTATCTGGTCAACACTAGACTAGATATCTGTTTTGCTGTCAACACCCTTAGTCAGTTCATGGTTGAGTCGAGGAGGGTGCATTGGGTGGCAACAAAACATGTGCTCAGGTACCTATGAGGTACGGTAGATTATGGATTGAGCTATGTTCAGGGGTATGGAGTCAGATTGATGGGTTACACAGACTCTGATTGGGCAGGCAATGCAATTGGTAGGAAAAGCACCTCAAGGTGCTGCTGCATCTTGGGATCGATAGTTGTATCTTGGTTCAGTAGGAAGCAAAAGTCAGTGGCATTGAGCTTTGCAGAGGCAGAGTATATGGCAGCCAATCAGGTGAGTTGTGAGGCCATATGGCTTCACAAGTTACTCATTGGATTATTTGGTCAGAAGTTGCAGCCGACCATCATTCACTGTGATAATCAGAGTTGTATTTAACTCTCAGAAAATCCAGTGTTCCATGACAAGTCGAAGCATATCGAGATTAGGTATCACTTCATTCGGGACCATGTTCAGAGAGGAGCTGTGAAGCTTCAATACATTTCTACAAATGAGCAAGTTGTGGACATCCTCACGAAAGCTTTATTAAAGGGGAAGTTTGTGTTCTTTAGAGATACGTTGGGGGTGGTGCAGAACACCTTCCTTGCTAAGAGGGAGTGTTAAAATGTTGTATCTTGGACAGGTGCTTCTGCATTGGCTCAAAGTCGAAGCATTTAGAAGTCGTTCGACAACTTGCTCAGGCTTACTTTATTTTTATAAAGTGACTTTTACAAAAAGCACAGTAATTAATTATTAATTAATGTTGACTTAGCTAAAGTTCAAAAAGTTAATTAAAGTGAACTTTAGTTTATTTCGTGACCGTTGATCTCAGTCGATCTCGTTCGTAGTTCAAGTTGAATATTACGAGGTTGGAGATATAATGGTAAAAGTGAAGTTTGAGAGAGTAATTCGACTTGATTGAGGAAGATATTGCAATCGCTAAAGAGGAGAGGAAGAAATATTGCAGGAGATAGAAAATTGTAGGACAACAAGGGAAAGGGCACACATCCCAAGAGGAGGGCATGATTCCCAAGGATATCCGTACAATAGATTTCAATGTATAGAGTGGGCATGATTCCCAAGGCAAATTCATACAAAAAAGATTCTAGGATATTACTTGACATTATGGCTAAGCACCCTCATTATTGTATTACTAGGTTATGATGTAATATCCCTAGATAGCTAGGCTAGGATATTATGCTCTTCTGTGCAATAAGTGTTCTTTATGCTCTAAACTCATTGATAGATTTTTACAAACAGTTTGCATTCATTCCATTAAAAACATGTCAAACATATTACATGAATTCCAAGTGCTCACAAAAATAGAAAAGACACCGTGGGCATTTTTATTATGGATGGAACCCAATCACACTAATACAAATCTCCTATTGCTTTTATAACAATTGCAATACATCTCTAATCACATAATAAGCAAACCAAAACCTGGAATAATGCCACGACCTCTCCACTAGATGATATGTCCTCCTCAAGGAAACCCCACGGACCTCCCGAGCAAGTCACTACACCTTCATAACTGAAATAGATCCACCAAACGAAGCTCCATTGAAGATCCTGGATGGATCCTCCTCCTTGTCTAGCTAGCGTGGATATTGCACCACCAAAACAAAACCACAATGGAAGGGTTTTGCCAAAACCCTAACGAAAACCTTGGCTCCAAGAGCAATCCAAAGAGACCAATCCAAAAAATAATGAGAAAGCGAAGCACTACCCCTCCTTTTATTCTTCTCCTGTGCCATTCTAGATTTTTTCCCTTTTTGACCAAATCCACCTGACCCTTATTCCCCTTTTAATTTTCACTTAAAGATTAAAAGTCACTTTTACTAATTTTTTAGTAACTAATAATCTAAAAGTTACTTTATTACCTTTTTACTTAATGTCACTTTAGAAATATAACAACTCTTAGCTAAGTGACATCAAATAAACCCCTTGACTCCCTTTTTCTTCACTAAGAAGCCTCAAAAGTCATCTCACTGTAGAATAGGGGAACCCAAAAATGGGGACATGACAATCCTCCCTTCCCAAAGATTGCTTGTCCTCAAGCAATGCCATCACACCCATAGGAACAACAAGTTGAACCAAACTGAAACTAATAATGATCCCCGGGTCCCAAACTAATTTGAAAGATGCGGAGCACCTACTGCCCAGAATACTGTCCTGCAATGTACTAACACAAGAGTCCTTCTGAAGGTAACAATTGGCTCTCCCATTTGTACCAGCTGCCAAATTGTCAACCCATAAGATCCCAGGTTCCCATGCTATCACCAAAAAGGATCCACCATGCTGACACTGTGCCAATCTGATCATAAATATCTGACCCTCTTGCCTAGACTGCATCCTCCACTCCTGCAACCCCAAGCTGTAATGCCTCAAGGAATTGTCCCCACTATCGAGGATCATATCTTGCCAATGTATCCCGGTGAAGTCAACCAAATCAACTCTAAAACCAGTCATCCAAGAGAAGTCTATGTGGTCACAAATTGATAGGGCATCAATGACACCTAATTTCCAAGTGTCAAAGGGAAAATCCCTAATACTCCAACACTCCTAGCCTATTGCAATCATCCAGGCATCGTCTGGAAAATCTCCCAACACATCATTTGCAAAGTCCCTCCATGCGAACCTCTCTCAGACCTGCCTATAAATGGTAAAGTGACTACGGTCCCAAACTAACTTGTATGATGTGAAGCACCCTCTACTCATAACACTGATCTGCAAGGTGCTAACACAAAAATCCACCTGACTGCCTTTGATAAGCTAGGCAATCATAAGTTGCACAAACTCGATCAACTCCTCAGAAGACCACTCCAAGCAACCAATCCTAAGAATCCAAAGTGTAACCTTCGAAAAGCAAAAACTGGTCATCTCATTTGAATCAGCTGTCGAGCTGTCAAACACTGTAGTACCAGGGTCCCAAGCTAATCTTTGAGAGGAACCATCATATCGACATTGCACCCCTTTGAACATAACTGTTTGACCACCATGCTCCGACTGGGCTCTCCTCTCTTAGACCCCCAAGCTGAAATCCTTGAATGGACTACACTCACTATCTTGGATCATGTCTCGCCAAAGCATTACAATGAACTCGAGGTTTGCCAACCCGCAGATAGACTCAATCTTGGGTATTGTGAGGGAAAATCTACCTCGCCATATATATCAAAGCTCAATAACTCTTCTCACAACATCCCCACAATGACGCTGCCTAATCACTGACACGACCTTGTTGACCATCCTCATCATCTGATGCAGTCTATCACTCCAATGAATGCCAAAATCCCACCACTAAATTGGAAATCCACCACTCCCACTGCCTGCCGAAATCTTTGTGAACTGATTCAACAAAATGTGGATCTCCTCCTGTGCACTTTGTGCATTGATCACATGGTCCAAATGAAAGTCCTCTGTCATGGCCACAATGCCACCTGTCTCATCCAACTGACTCAGGTGAACCTCCCATGTATATAACGTGGGCATCAAATAACAACAATAGTTGCCTCTACCACTGCTTGCAAGATTGGAAAGTGACTAGTGCATTGGTCAACCCGAAGGGCATGACCAAGAAATCATAATGAAGTTTGGAAGCAGACTTGTGACTATCCCGCTCCGTGTCACTCACCTGATGATATCCCAGATGAAGATCAGTCATTGGGGGATATGCTGCTCTCTGAGGTTCACCCATCCACTCGCCGATCCTGGGCAACCTCAACTCAATGGTATGCTCGAGGACTCCGTTGGGAGGTCTTTTTGGTGGAAACACCCCACAACTCCACTGTACACTATCAAGTGTTAATGAATACCTCTCCATATTGCTGCCTATCACTAAATCGTCTGGTACCATCCTGTATCCTGTAGGTGCTACTGTATTCATCATTCTACTAATATCGCCTAAACCTGGATCCTAGAGTGTACCCATGTCAGTCATATACCTGTCCACCCAATCCATGGATGCATACACTTCCTTGCAGCGTGGTCCACAAGGAATGTGCTCAACTATCTCCTCTGTAACTAAGCCTTGAGCCTTTAGTGGGCTCTCCAACAATAGCGGCTCATGATCCCCACAATGCAAAATAGAAGCATGGTCAAAACCCTCAGCGTCATACCTCTCCTCAAACACTTGCATCTCTGAATGCTCCTCGTGCGGGATCATCACAAGAGGCTCCTCCCTCAAATCACGAGTGCCACTCACGCCCTCATGTGTCACGGATGCCAAAGATGATGGAGTCTATTCTGCTATCAATGATGAAGAGCGTGCCAAACTCAACTGGTAACAAAGCTCCTCAACCTCCCTTTCCTTGTCTTTAGCTAACTTGAGAGCAAGGTCCCTATCCATGAACAGCTGCAAGTAATCTGATTTCATCAGTGCTAGGGCTTCTTTGATGATGTGTAATTGAGTACTAGTGACTCCACCTGTAACTCCTTTTTGTCTTTCCTCCAACCGAGTTTTCCACATAAAGTCTTCAATGAATTTATGAGCACCATCTGCCCTCGTCAACACCTACACAACTTGCTCCTCTGTGACCAATAATTAGTTCCCAAAATCACACAATGTTATTTCATCAACATGGCGTGGGCTGTCACACAAGGGACTAACTGACTCACTAGATGATACCATGCAGTGATCGGACTCATGTGGACTATCATCCTCATACAAGATTTCATCCACCCATTCAGCCCCTTCGTTGTCATCCTCCACGCATAGCTCTGGCACATTCATGCCTTTATCATCAACATCATACACAGGGAAAGATGTTGGATCCTCATCTTTTGCTGATTTGAAAACTTCATCATAGGTACACCCATCCAACACACTAGTGTCATCGGCCTCATCGGTTAGCTCTAATGGTGTATCATAGGCTGCTGTTTGGTCTTCTTCTATGCACACATCCTCAACATGGCTGGGAGCATGCTCCTCATTTCTCTTCAATTTCTGCCATGTGCTTTTAAAGAGATCCTCGTCCAAATCCTTGGTCCAACTTCCATACTTGATGGTGCAGTAGCCTTGAAAGGACATAGCTGCACAGATCTCCTCACCCAATGCTAGATACTCCCTCTTGGTTTGTTGAATTTGATGCGAAATTTCAGCCATGAGCTCCTCCTTTGGCTTCATCTTTTCTTACCACTGTACAATAACTTCTGCTACTATTTTTGGATTAGGGCTTCCTTCAAAACAGTTTACTGTTGATCCATGGTTTTTTTTTGTCAACAGTTGATGGGCATATTCAAACCCACTGTGCAAACCCTCTTTCTATGCTGCTGTAGTGATTTTATGAGTGTTTCTGAGTGATGACTTTCGTCAAACACTTAGGCTGCTGTAATAACTTAGTGTTTGCTGTGTGGGTTTCTCACATATAGTTTCAACTTTCAATAGATGGTTAAGGCATTCAATGTCCATTTGGGTGTTCCCTTTGTAGATAAACATTACAGTGAAATACCTATGAATAATGTCACAACAGCAAGTAAATACCATGCACAAAGAGCTGATTTTTATTAAATAACTCTGACCTGTTGCAGCTGATGATAAGTTCAGCTCCCCACAGATGAAATATACACAACAGCTTCAGCAATTGTCACCCACAGAAAATATGCCTCTGCTGATATTTATTCTTCTGTTAAAGAGTGCAGGCTTGTAGGTGATCATTTAACTTCAATATGAATTGTGCAGCCCCGCTGCCATCACTCGACTTCTCAAAGGCTGGAAACTCAGCCCCTAGCTTCACACTTTAGTGAAGACACGCCCAACAAGAGTGGTCGACCCCCCTAGCAGCCAAGACTTGGTCCTCCATAGCAAGGAATTGGCCTCCAACAGAAGAAAACGACTCCTACAGCAATAATCTCTGTCCAGCAAAGGAATGATTCGCCTCACAGTGGCAAAACTCGGCCCCTTTTGACAGAAAACTCGGCCAGCTACAAGGGGCTCGTTCCTAGCTTAGAAACTCGGCTCCAATCAGTGATAAATTCGCCCCCATGACAAGAACTCGGTCACCCACCAAAAATACCAATTCCCCCTATGAGAATTGATGCTCCCACATAGCGAGTTCGACCCTGCAAACAATAAATCGGCTCCTCAAAAGAGATGCGGCCTCTATGGACGAAGTGTACTCCTTCCCGAGTATACACGGCCTGCTGCAAATAAAATCAACTTCTGTTCGGTCCCTTCCATAGTAGAATTCGGCCCAGAAGTTAATAAACTCGGTTCAGGATGAGAAATGCATCCTAGAGATGAGTTAAACTCGACCCCTACAAGATATTACGGTCCAGCCACAAGAGACACTTCGATCTGAAGCTAACTTGGTTGTGGCAATAAAATTTCGGTCCAGCAACAGGGAGGAACTCAGTGCTAAGAGAAAACTCGTCTCAGCAACCCAAGTAACTTGGCCAGCAAGATAACCTCGGTCTCCTCAACAAGATAACTCAGCCTTTACTCCAAGATATCGTTGCCCCAACAGCAAATATTCAGTTTGAAGCCCAAACTCACCTTGGTATCACTGTTTCCCTCAGGCTGGCAAGATCTCCAGCTCTGATACCATTGTAATATCCCCAGATAGCTAGGCTGGGATATTATGCTATTCTGTGCAATAAGTGTTCTTCATGCTCTAAACTCGTTGACAGATTTTTACAAACAGTTTGCATTCATTCCATTAAAAACATCTGTCAAACATATTGCATGTATTCCAAGTGCTCACAAAAATAAAAAAGACACCATGGGCATTTTTATTATGGATGGAACCCAATCACAACAATACAAATTTCCTATTGGCTGCTATAGCAGCTGCTATACATCTCTAATCACACAATAAGCAAACCAAAACCTGGAATAATGCCATGGCCTCTCCACTAGATGATATGTCCTCCTCAAGGAAACCCCACGGACCTCTTGAGCAAGTCACTACATCTCCATAACTGAAATAGATTCACCAAATGAAGCTCCAATGAAGATCCTTGATGGATCCTCCTCCTTGTCTAGCTAGGGTGGATATTGCACCACCGAAACTAAATTACAATGGAAGGGTTTTGCCAAAACCCTAACGAAAACCTTGGCTCCAAGAGCAGTTCAAAGAGATCAATCCAAAACATAATGAAAAAGTGAAGCGCTACCCCTCCTTTTATTCTTCTCCTATGCCTTTCTAGAATTTTCCCCTTTTTGACCAAATCTACATGACCCTTATTCCCCTTTTAATTTTCACTTAAAGATTAAAAGTCACTTTTACTAATGTTTAAGTAACTAATAATCTAAAAGTTACTTTATTACCTTTTTACTTAATGTCACTTTAGAATCATAACAGCTCCTAGCTAAGTGACATCAAATAAACCCCTTGACTCCCTTTTTCTTCACTTACAAGCCTCGGAAGTCATCTCCAACTGTAGAACAGGGAACCCCAAAAATGGGGACATGACATATGATCTAATAGCTGATCTAGTCAACATTATTTTATTGTTATTCTACTTGGCTAAGGCTGACCTAGACATTTATGTGGGCCTATAACCCCTTGTGGGAGAAGGCGCCCCACCTCATAAATTGTGTATAAATACACATCTTAGGAGTCTTTTGTATCGTCATCTTGGATTCATGAGTGATTTATTTTTTTGCCTAAGGGCACCATATCTCTTGTTCATGGGTTCACTTCTCTTTATGTGATTTTTCTGTTCAAGGTTTATGCTGGATTAGGGTTTTCTGAAGTGTTCACCATAGATCCACAATCTCTTTATCATTTCAACAGTCAGCTTCCCTTAGCCATTTTGGTTATGAAGATTATTAGTATACAATAGTTGGAACTGGACGTGAGTACCTAGGTTGATGTGCGTTGCTTCTAGCTCTGAAGTTGGAACCTGCAAATATGGAAATTTGACTTCGCTTAGATTTGGTTCTGATGTTAATATGCAATTTTTTGGACCAGATTAAGTAAAATACTCTCTTGTGAAGGGTGTTAAAGCTATATTCAAGATAGAAGCAGATTAAGGGGGAGAGGTTAATGAAAGCTCTAGAAGCAGCCCTTCATAAGGACCATTCTACTCTATCTTGTTTTGTGGTGATGTACAGAAGCCTAATAGAGCCATGATATTGGCAGTATGTAGATTCATCCTGTGAGCTTTTACAGCCCTTCATAAGGACCATTCTACTCTATCTTGTTTTGTGGTGATGTACAGAAGCCTAATAGAGCCATGATATTGGCAGTATGTAGATTCATCCTGTGAGCTTTTACTGCATGGACATTGAATATAAAGCATTCACATCTGAAAAAAAGGTGCTTTCCGCAGACTGTTAACAACTGATGATGGCATATTATAGATTTCTGCAGATAAAGAAACATATGAATTAATGACCTATGGACAATTAACACAATCCATTGAATCCTGTTGAAAATATTGTATGTGCTACATCCAGATGAAGTCGAACACATTGGAAACTGTGAATCCTGATAATGGTCAGCTTGAAAGTTCTTATCTGCAGCTGGTGATACACTAAGCAATACACCCCTTAAAAAATCAAATGCAAATGCTTTTAATGCAAAATGAAGCATACATAAGTTTATCAGTCAATCCCTGGAAGCAATATGCAAATCCTTAGAGCAAAACAAAGCTTTATAATTACATTGAAAATTTTGTGCTCAAGTCAATAGACAAAGCTTGACTTCAACTCCAAAAAGAGTGGTAAGATGGTACTCAAGTGGTCCTACATAAGAAAGCATGAACTCTATACTCCATGGTGTGGAATAATAGACTTTTGGTGTTGCTGCCCTACAATAGAGAGTTCAAAATATGGAAAAGAATTCAAGATCATTTTTCAAAATGAAGACTAATGGAAGAAATGAACTTGTATACAAGTTAATGAGAGATATCATATTTACTAATTAATATATGTTCTGGAAATTGTGAACCCTCAACTGAATCTCTGGTAATGCTTTAATCAATTGACTTTGACTGCTTATATTGTATCTTGTCCAAATTAATACTTAAAATTCATGCTTTTGGCAATGCAGTCAAGTTTGAAGGGAAACTATGCGAGGTTCACAGTGTCTATATCCGGAGTACTTCTCGAATGCTTGAATTTTACAGCAAGTCAGAGCTGTCTGTTGACAATGAATATGTCTCCACAGTTCGTGGTGAGCTTACCATGCAGAATGATGATGCCAACTCTGTCAGAGAAAGCATTAGTAAGGATGATAGTTCTTCACTCAGCAGGGATGATTCCATTCATAAGCCTCTCGAGAGTCTGTCGAGTTTACCAATTGAAATTGGAACCCAGCAATTTTTGAAGGTGGACAAATATGATATAGAGTCGTCTAATGATCTGAATTCATCAGATATTCTTGATGGAGGTAAGAGCCAAATACTCCAAAGTTTGCTGGAAGAGGATAGCATTAAGGTGTCAGAGGAAAACACAAAAACTGAGTCTCATTATAGTGATGAAGATAGCTGGATTGAAGTTAAACTTTCAGGCTCGTTTGAAATGAATTCTTTGGGTGAACCTGGAGGAACATCTCAGCTTCAATCCTTTTGCAATAAAGCAATCCAGGAATCAGGAAAGTCAATCAAAAATGAAGCTAGGAAAGTTTCAAACCAGGATTCTGTAGACCCAGAAAAACATAAACCCTTAATTACTGAGGATGCACCTTTTGATCAGAATCTTACAGAAGAGAATTTGGTAACTTTAGGGGCATCTAATAAACATTTAGTAGAAAAAAACGTGGACACAAAAGTTAGAACAGATAAGAGTTCAGTAACTATGTCCGGAAGCAATTTTGCGCAGAAGAAATTTTATGAGGCAACTGTTAAGTTAGTAGATGCCAAGCCTTGTGTGTCCCTAACTATTCGACTGCTATCACTGCAAGATAAGTCTTCTGTTGAGATTGATCAAATTTGTGTTTATGGCCTACCAGATTCAGCCATTACAGCTGGTACTGAATCTATTAGTTTTAGCAGCTCTAATCTTCAGGGTAGTCCATTTGGGGGTTCTTTACTGGCAATGCTTATTCCAGGTATGATCCAGATGTCAAGGGGTGGATTGAGTCAAAGACAACATGGCTTATCTTTTAATTCCCACAATTTTGAGAGAGATATGAGCATGCTCAAACTGGGGTATTCCAACCCAGAATCGTCTATATCCAGTTACCCACCATCAATGACAGATGTGGCAACTTCCATGGGAGGAAATATATCTTCTGGCATGGTGCCAGGAAAAAAAGTTTCAGATGAACCATTATTGCATCAGGAGACACTTCCTCATTCTGTGTCCAGCCCACATTCTCGTCTGGATGAAGTTGGAAAAAATATTGAAATAGAAAAGAATAATTTCAAGACTACCGTGCAAAGTACACCACCTTCTGGAGAAACTACAAACAATGTATCTGGTAGAAACAACAGGCAGAATGAATCAGAAGGTGAAACTTCATATATAGCAAAAATGACTGAGATCACTGAAAAGTTGCCAGACAGAATGGGTGAGCTATACATTGAAGAATCTTATGAGCAATGCAGTCCTGAGGAATTACAGAATAATAAGGTAGATGAATGCTTGAGTGAGAAACCCAGTGAAGAAAACATGTTTGAATATGTCTGCAAACGTATAGACAGATTAGAAGCTTTGTGTATGCGGATTGAGGAATATATGCACAGGTCCATGAGTAACATGGAAAGGAGGATTCAACTTGTTGAGTCATATCAAATGCTGCCGAACCAATCGCTGATGACAAAAATGGAGGGTGTGACTGTTCATTCAGGCTCATGTTTGTCATCAAACTCATTTTTGAATTCTGCAGTTTCTTGCCCAGAAATGTTAAGTGACAACAATTTGAAGCACAAGGCTGCAGCAAATACACCAAGTCCATCATGTGTTGAGGTTCTGTCATCAATTTCTATGCCAAGGGCATCTCCAGTGACATTCACTGAGTGTTCTCTTTTAGGTGATACTTCAAGCTCTTCTGTGATATTACCATCAGATGCCTCATGTCTGGGTAATTCTGTGAATTTGGATTCAGAGAATATGCATCCATTACCTTGTCACGAGGAGCCATCAAAAGCTGGTTTTCACATGTCGCCAAACATTGTCCTCAACGAGTCAGTATCCAGTAGTTTGGACCAGCATGGTTATCCAAGGGAAGAACATTTCATAGATAAGGATTCCCAGAGTGTACAATGTTCAATAGAAGGGGCACTTTCTGGTTCAGAGGTTTCAAGCAAGTTTATTTATCAGCATCTGAATCCTCAAAATCCAGGACTATCTTTAGAGGAAGCTTTAGCTTCAGCACTTTCTGCATTTTCAGCTTCTGTTGCTCCAATTCAAGTAGAAACAATGGACACCTTCACAGAAGCACCTCCAGTTTCATTACAAAGAGAAAATACAGATGGCAAGGAATTTTGTTACCATGACAGTCTTTCTCACTTGGGAAAAACAGGCATGTGCACAGGAACACATTGTGGCTCATCAGAAGTAGATAATACAGATAACGAGGGATTTTGTTATCATGATGATGCAGTTTTTAATACTTTTGAGGGAGTACGATACATAAGTCAGGAGAATATGGGCTCAGTTGCATACACATCTTCCCAAGGCAGTCAAGATGCCAGGCCTATTGTATATAAAGGGAGCAAGATTACCGATCCTCAGGATGGTGTTGCCATCACTACTAAATTGTCCTATAAGCCAGGTACTGTATTGGTGATGAACCATGACGGTGAAGTCATGTCGTTGGAAAATAAAACTGAATGTGAACTACAAAATAGTGAAAAGATGCTGGGGATAAATGTTTCCCACACAGTTAATGTTATCCCAAATAGGAGCAGACATGAACGAGAAACACATATACTACATGATTTCCAAGAGCAGCTTCAACCACTAGAAGGTTCCAAAGAGCTTGTATCTTCAAAAATGTGCACAAAGCCTACTAAACTTATAATTGATAAGGAGCAAGATCTGGTTGCAGACAAAAGTTCTTCATTTAGTCCTTTCTCTGAAAAGTCTGAAAGTGAATTATCAGGACTCGAGGATATGCTTAATGGTGTGAAGATGGAAAGGCAAGGTGATATCACCGTTGAATCAAATAATTTCACAGAAGATCAGGATGAGCATGCTCCAATAAAATTTCATATGGATTCATCCTCTCTATTAGATGTATCATTTAGATCTTCTGATACTTTTCAAATGAACATGTCTTTGGAATCTCTTTTGTGCAGTCATACTCCTGAGCAAAGTAGAGAAACTGTTTGTTTCCTGAAAAACCCTGAATCTGAAACCTACATGCATTTTACTGAACCAAAGCGTCTACATGGATTGTTCTTTGTTGAAGATGAAGACCTTGGAGATTTTATTATACCGAGTTCATCAAATCTGTGCTCCATTACTACAGGCGGTACTTCAGACCAAGGTTTGGCACATGGGGTATCTCCTGGTTTTGAAAGCCTGCTGTAATTTGTCACTTACGTTTATTATTATTTGTTGGTTGTCCCTCTGCATCGGAGTTGCACTAATTCAAGTGTTATCTTATCTAATAATGATAACACTAATTTATTTCGATTTTCAGTTGGAGTGCAAATTGCCAAATTCATAGACTCTAGTTCTACATATTACTAGACTGGTATAAGATGTCAAAATATAACAGATTGTGGTGGGGAGCATAAAGAGTTACTGTAAACTGATTACAGCTTGGATGTTTAAATATACAGGAGGGCATTGAGATTACAAGAAGTTACCTTCATGTAATATATTATAGAATGTCATTTAACATTCAGATATGGTCATTGTTACTTTGTAAATACGGGTTTATGTGCTAATAGAGAGTGCCTACAAACAAGACTATATTTTGTTCTGCTGAATTTATGTAAGGCAATGCTCATGAATTGTTTTTATGCCTTGTGTTGATATGCTTGCCAATATTAGTTTTCATAATAAAAAAAGACTGCTGCATATAACTAGGTGGCTAGCAAACATTGTAAGCCAAAGGTGATCTTGCTGCCTTGATGCTGGAAAGCGGATGTATGAACAGAATCAGTTATGGCAATTGTATTGTGGTGAGTGGTTGCAATCAGGAAGTCCTCCTATCAGACTGTTTTGTTTTCGGAGAAGGCAAGTTAGACGGTTATTTGAGATTTCAAGTTTGGACTTTTGACAATAGAAAAGAGCAATTTTCTGGTTTTTCTTCTCAGAGGCACTGAAGATGGACTAGAGGCACAAACAAGACAGCCGTGCTCCATTTCTGGGGGAAACAGCCCAGAAATGTGACAAAAACAGAAATGGCTTTTTTGGGCAGGGCTGTCCCATTCTGATCGATATTAAACACATTTCCTGTTTTGGGGGCCGTTTTGGCCCTGTTGGCAGCTGTTTTTGGTCTCTGCAACATAATAAATGTCTGCAACCCATGGACAACCTGTTTGGTGAGAAGGTTTAGTCTGAAACCCTAAATTATTTCCAACTTTCCTTCATGAATATGATATATCTTTATAGAAATTTGAAAAATTTGTAATTTTTTTGTATGATGATAGTTCAAATTAAATTATTCTAGCATATGTATCATACCTTGGGCCATTTTTTTTCCCAAGGAAAACCTTGCGGGATCCCCCCCTTCTCTGGAATATTTGGATGGAGGTCGGCTCAACTGCCTGCCACATTAGCAGCTGGTAAACCTGCTGGACTCGGCCGGACTCAAAACCCAGCCAGACTAGAACCAGGGACCTCACAGCGAACTCCACCTTGAAACAGTGTGTTCGACCCAATTGAGATGACCCACTGGACTAATCCCTTGGGTAACCTATGCCTTAGGAGGCCAAAACATTAAACGTTTCTCACCCCAGAAAATTTAGGCCCCCCATTTCTCAGTTAGACCCCCTTTCCCATTTCGTTCTCTGTTTCCTGTTTCTGGTAACATAGGCACAGGCTAATCTGTATGCTAGCCAAGGTATTTGATCTAAAAACTATAGCTCCAAGATGTTAAAGTGGCATGGTGCTCTGCTCTTCTGTGGAAACCAACTAGCATGGTCCACAGGAAATAGTAAGGCAATGCTTTCTGCAAGGATTCACCTTCATGTATGATGGTATGGAGGGAGGGGATATTTTAGATGACATGCAGATAAACAAGGACTTTCTATTTTCTTCTTGTTCGTCTTGGTGCTAATGTAAGTAGAGTGTCTAGAACTTCTATTGCTTGATATTATTTCTTGTCTGTAAATGCCTTGAACGGTAGAATAACTGCATTATTCAAGCATCAATGTATAACTATACTCAACATCATATATGATGCATAACAAGTTTTAGGCCCGTTAGACCTTTTGAAATCAGTTGCTTGTTTGTCATGTAATCGCAAATTTTGTAATTTCAGAGTCTAGACAATGGCTAACACTTTTTTTGGGCTTGGGTGCGTGTGGTTATGGTGGTGGGGTTTTTATGTCATTTTCTCAAATAGTGAAACCAAATTTGACAATAGCTTTGGCTATCAAGGGTTGCATATATATGTGATTGTAGCTATAAAAAGAATTATCTGTAGGATATGTAGATATATAGATAAGTCAACATAGTGTGTTAGTATTAGGACACTAATTTTATTTATTTCTTACCATACTTTTCACAAAGAATTAATGATACACTTTGTCTAGCATGCATTAAGTGATAAAGTATACCTTTGTAAACAAGAATTGAGAAAGGGAACTAGGATACCACATATTAAGCTATATATAGCTGAAAAATTGCAACTACGGCTCAAATCTTGCTAGTGTCTCATAATGGTTAGTTCTACTTTGATACCATGTGAAGGTGATGGTTATGAACCTCAATGAATCAGGTTCTGTTTGAGCTCTCCAATATGCATTGGATTAGTATAAATTTTCAATCACACTTTGATATTAATCACAAGTGCACAAATATATGTGAAACAACAAAACTAGGCGTTATTCATTATAACTCCATCCATCTCTTAGATTCATGGCGTGTCCCTTAGTCCTATGATCAAAATTTGGCTCATTCAAAGTTAGGTTCCTAGCTTTGGAAACTCTATGCTTCCAATGTGCAACTTCGATCCTTTGCATCCTTACTTCCGATTGTTGCTGGTGCTTTTCTTTCGAAACATTATTGAGTTCACCAATTTATTTGTAGTTTTGCAAGATTGTAATTTTATATGTTCTTCGTGTAACTATTGTTGAATTTTAATGAAGATTTGTACCTTGGACAAGTGGTTCCTATGGGTTTTTTAAACTTTTACCTAGGGATGTGGTCCACAACTTAAAAGTGGGTCTTTTTCATAAAGTCACTTTATAAGTGGTAAAGTGAACTTTAAATTAGAANNNNAAAAGTGACTTAGGAACTTAAAGCACCAAGTGGGTTTTTATTTAAGTTGGGTGAGTGAAATTAAATAAAGTGAATTTAATGGAGCATTTAATTCTCACCATTGATCTTGGGCAATGTGAGCCCTTGGATCAAAAGGGAAACCTAACTGTCACTTAGGGATTCTAAAGGAGGAAAAATGCCAAATGAGAAGTCATTCTTTCTTGGAGAGATTGAGAGGTTGAGAGAGAGCAAGAACAGGAGAAAAGTTTCCATTTTCTGAAGAGGAAAGAGCAGCAAAGAGGAGGCATGATTTTCAAGGCAAAGCTGGGCACGAATTTCGAGGCAGCCAACAATGAAGAAAAATCCGTACGGTACGGATTCCATACAGCAACACGTTTCTCAAGAATCTGGGCGCATTTATTGAGCCGTACAGGTCGTACGACCACCGTACAACAACAGAAATTTTGGGCGCGTTTTTCGAGGAAAACGTACAACATTTAATGCTGGACAGGTCGTATCGTACGACTGTCTGGGCATCGAAAACGAGGGTGCTGATTTGTGATTTCTTCCAGTCAAATTCAAGCACAGAATTCGAGGAAGAGATAAGTTAAATCTGTTGGTTTTATTTTTGCTGATGTAATTTCCAGAATTGAAGAAATAAGAACTCCCTCTCTCTCACTGGTTTTCCCCACATTGGGGTTTTTCCAGGGTCATTTGACCAAAAATCATTGTGTCATTAAATGTGTGCTTGCTGATATAATTTCTGAGTTTTTAAGACAGCCATTGAAAAAATTATTTATTTCATGTGTTTCAGTCAAATATCATTTTAATCTTTAATGCATATTAATGTTTGCAAATTTCATTAATATTGGGAAAGGGCATTAAACATTTGGAGTGATAAGGAGTGATTGAAACCGGGATTGGGATAAATTGCAGGGTGAGAAAACACTAAGAAAAATCAACAACTATTCCAGGCAATTTAAGTCTACCTCTATATGCTTAGCCCTTGCATGGTAAACTAAGTTATTGCCCACTGGGTGATGCCTGTATTATCACAATATAGAGTTGTCAGACTCTCTTGCCTTTTTCAATATCTGCTAATATTCTTTCCTATAAGATTGATTCACATGCAGTGGCAATCACATGTTTATAATTTGCCTTTGTTGAAGAGTATGCAACTCCTTCGTAGGGTTCCATGAGAACACTCTAGATACTATATGGATTGCATCTCCTATTAAACAAACTAAGTTAAACAAACTAAGTTAAATCTATAAATCTAAGTTAAACAAACTAAGTTAAATCTATAAATCTGAGTTAAACAAACTTGCCATTGTTAGCATATTTTAAGCCATATATTGCAGTGCCCATAATGTATCTTAGAATTTGCTTTGCTGCCTTGCAATGACTCACCTTTAATTTGTCCATATATCTAGACGTTGTCTTGATCACAGAATTGACGTCATGTATGTAAAACTCTCAACTAATTGTCTACACAACGTTCTATTCACAAGCTTCCCATCTTCATCTCTTGTTAGCTTCGTTCCGACTTCAATTGGAATATTGGAATATCCACAACTACAACATTCCACCCTCCACCAAATTACATGCATATTTCCTGTGTGATGAAAATTTTATCAAGTATTTGTCACTCCCAGACCTAAATAGTTGTTCGGGGTTTTTAAAGTTACATGTCAAAATCAAATCACTGGAGTACAAAATAATAATCGTGTTCTCTTTGGTCTCCAACAGTCTTACATACATGGTTGAATTGTATGGGCTTCTTATGAATCTACTTTCTCAGAAATACTCATCAATCCCATAGTACCACATCACGAGACCTTGCTTCAGGCCATGCAACACTCTACTTATTGACACATCGAGTGCTCTATTTCTAGTTCCACAAATCCTTTTGATTGGTCATCCACACTGCATATATAAATTCATTCAGGAATGCACTCTTTACAATCATTTGATGGGTAAGCCATCCCGAGTAAGTTACTAATGTCGCACTATTTGGATTGTGTTAAATTTTCTACAGGGTAAAAATCTCGTGATCTATTCTTCCATTCTTGGCATATCATTTTGCTACCAACCTTGCTTTTTGTTTGTCGACTGTATCATATATTTATGTTTAGTCTTCAATACTCATTTATATTCTAGAGCCTTCTTTCCTTCAAGGAGTTCCCATGTCCCATTTTCATATTGACTCTCTCTATTCTCATGGCTTCTTGTTGGTGAGGCTTATCACATGCTTCTTCAAACCTTTGTAGCTCATCCACAATCAACACTATATGTAGTGGTTGTGTAACCAAATGGGTGACAAAAATAAAAAAAAGAACAATGTCAATTGGATTTAACGTGATGGAGTCTCCCCTTGTTACAAACGTATAGTCCATAGGCAACATCCACAAGTGACATGTTGAGCTCTTATGAGTATATTGTTATATTGACCTTGAGTCATGAAGAATTTGGTTTATACAATGTACCTTCCTCAAAATGAGGGGGGAAATGCCTAGTGGGTTTCTCTGGGATATGCGATTCATGGAAAAAAAATAAAAATGAAAAGAACAATAGTAACATAAATAAACAAAGAAATGAGAGCACTTGCACACTTAGGGGTGGATTGTCCTTGCAAATTTGAATGATGAATGTGTCTCAAATAGACGTGGACACTAGTTTATTTTTATCGATAAATGATAAGAGATGCATATGAGAGAGGGAAAACCTTTATTTATAACAATAGTGACACAACCCTAACTTAATGCTTATGTCACTAATAAAAGTTATTAGGCCCTTAATATATAAATTAGTTGTTTTATACATATAACATTATCAGAAAATTATGAACATACACACAAAAGAGCTCATGGAGATAGAATGCATACAAAGGATGTTGTGGTTAGGTACACAACATGCCTATTCTCAATGTTGAAAATTCAAGCAATAAATGCCAATATAAACAAATTGTTGAGAACACTTAAAATATGCATTGTTGCACCAAGAAAGGTCCAAAACATGTATAATAGCTTAAAAAAACAAAAAAAACATGCCTCTAGATTTGTGTGTTGCATCATTTTGCTCAACTTTGGTTGCTTAGATCCTCTTTTGGCCTCCCTATTGATTTTTGAAGGATGTGCGCAAATAAAAGATCATGGACTAAAACATGATTATTGTTGATTTTTCAATAAGCTAGGTTAAGCATGTTGTTAAATTTATAGCAACTGCGAGAGCCATTCTCCTGAAGAATGGCTAAGACCCTAGACGAGATCTAGGGCCCCCAGTGCACTCCTGGGGTACTTGGTCTGGGACCAAATAGTCAGTGCCATGACAAAAGACCCTTGTTAGGGCCGCCAGTATACGACCGGGGTTCTTGGTTTGGGACCAAGCAGCTAAAGCCCCTAGATATGTCTAGGGCCCCTGGACAGGGTCCAGGGTACCCATGCCTGGGGCATGGGTTTCTTGGTCTGGGACCAAGCAATTAAAGTCCCTAGATAAGTCTAGGGCCCCTGGACTTGGTCCAGGGTACCCATGCCTGGAGCATGGGTTTCTTGGTCTGGGACCAAGTAGTTAAAGTCCCTAGATATCTCTAGGGCCCCTGGACAGGGTCCAGGGTACCCATGCCTGGGGCATGGGTTCCTTGGTCTGGGACCAAGATGTTAAAGCCCCTAGATATGTCTAGGGCCCCTGGACTGGGTCCAGGGTACCCATGCCTAGGGCATGGGTTGATCCTTGGTCTATGACCTTGGTGGATAAGACCCCAGGAAAAGTCCTGCGGCTACTTGATGCTTAATCAAGTACTTGATGGTACATGACCTTCCTTGAAGAAGGACATAACCACAAGAGGGATAAGTCCCATATGCAGTGATGATAAAGTAATAGGTTCACCATATGATTTGAAGGAATGAGTAATGCTATCTTGCAAACCCTCCCTTACCCTTGGTTGATTGATTTGGGTTTTGTTGGTTTATTTAGGGGTTATGTTTTAAAGTTAAACATTAAATAATTGTCACATGTTTAAATTTCAAATTTAAACATGTGACCTTTTAATTTAACTTAATTAGCCCTAACCCTACCCTAACTACTATATAAGAAACCCCCCTCCTACACCTATTCACTCATTCTTCTTTCTTCTAAGTGATAGCGTGGAACCTCTAAGTCTGCGGCCTCAGTCCCTGTGCTTTGCTGTTGATGTTTGAAGTGAGATGCGGCCTCAGTCCCTGTGCTTTGCTGTTGATGTTTTGAAGTGTGGTGCGGCCTCTTGTTTCTCAGCTATTGTAGTGGCCCCCTTGAGGGTTAGCCGCGGCCTCCTCTGATCTGGTGTGCATACCAGCTGCCGTGGGTGTCTTTTATGCTGCCGTCTCCTTTGCTATAAGCTGCTGTGACTTTGCTGTGGCTGCCGTGGGTTTTGCTGTGAGTTCCATCGTGTGGTCTGGCTGCAGTATGTGTAACTGCATTCACCCTTGTGATTGCCGTGGCTGTAGTTGATTCTGCCGTGGGTGATCAGACTTTTGGTACCCCTATGCTGTTTGCTGTGTGGCCCTCTAGCTAGGGTAGTCTTTGTGGGGTACAGCTTGCTAAACAACTCTGCCATATCACTGTCAATTAAGGGTTTACTCACAGTCCCGTGTTTGCAGTTTTGAGGGTTTCTTGGTTAAGGTTTTGCTGGGAGGGTTTGGGCCTTCTTTGTGTTGTTCCCTGTGGCTTTTAGACTTGGTGGCATTAAAGTTCCTTCAATCCTTGGCATAGAGATTTCAGTTGATCCATGAACTGAACCTTTGTCTGAGCATAACAAACCGGATCTATTTCTATTGTGGTTACAGTGCTATCTTCAGAGGTAGGTTGTTGTACCAGGTATGCTTCCTACTTGTTTCTCCTTGATTTAGATATGATCTCATTATAGAATTGTTGTATAGAGTAAGCATTGTATGAATCTAAAAGATATGCTCATTATAAACTGATTAGACATAGTTTTAGATCTGAGATCTTGGTTCAATCATATAGATCTACTATTGTATTCAGATCTGTTCTTTACTACTTTAGATATGAGTTTATATTTATGAGATCAGAAGTTGTTGCTGCTCTTCATAGATCTAAAGATACTTATGTTGTAGGCAGACTCTTTAGATCTGATATCTGTGTTTGACATATAGATCTATTGTATATCTTAGATCTGGTTACTGATACATTAGATCTGGGTTTGGATTCACATTAGAACAAAGTTCCTTGTATTTGTGTATTGCTGTCCTTCACAGAACTACATGCTAAGTGTTCTATCTCTGTTTGAGTTACAGATTTAGTTGCTTTAGTCATTGAAATTTTAAAAGAGACTACTGTACTACAATTTTACCCTAAATCTAACATGGTATCAGAGCTATGGACGAGAAAGGAGCTCAAGAAGAAGTCTTGAGCCCACGTAGATCCTACACTGGGTATTTGTTTTGCAGATCAGAAGACTTTGGAAAGGAATCTAAACCATTGTCATGACAAGAACAGATTGAAGTTCTGTTTCTAGCATATGTCCTTACCATCAGGTGATACTCCTTGGTTTTGTATCTACATCTTTTAATGAGTAAGCTCTGATTGAGGGTTTGAATGACTGTGGGTTTGCCTATGGCTGTGATCAAGTTCATGTTTTCTTTGTCTTGTTTAAAGGCTAAGAGCTCCCTGTTTTTTTGGAATCACAATACTAGATTGTCATTCTAAATGCATGCTAAGCTTAACCATTGTAACTTGCATGTTCAACCTTTCTCTCTTCTGTATCTTTACTCTATTTATTGATCAAGCCTCTTGACAAGAAGTAATCCTTTATCTAGACTGATTGATATAAAAGAGACAGTGAATGATTATCTTGCTTGTACTTGTGAGCGCTGAAATTTTTGAAAGCCTACTTGATCTTTTATGGAGTGTCAAATGCAAGATTGGGAAAGTCTCTTTATCAAGAAAATTCTAGAGGACAGTGAATTCCCTAGTTTTCAAAGACTTTTCTTTTATACTGTTGACTGAAGATTAAATGAC
>SNQJ01S0004335.1:170556-187247 GCA_010110895.2 Picea sitchensis
ACATTTTATTAGGGGAAAAGTTTTAAATCTTCCTTAACACGTTATTCATCCTAAAACCATCTAGGTTTATCCAATTATTAAATAACAATGTGACGTGCTCTCCAGGACGCACTAGGTGCTCCAAGGGTGCCACTCGCCTCTTTCTATTTCTCTTACGTGACATGCCCTTCAGGATGCACTACGTGCTCCAAGGGTGCCACTCGCCTCTTTCCATTTTTCTTGCGCGAAGTTCCCTTCAGGATGCACCACGTGCTCCAAGGGTGCCACTCACCTCTTTCCATTTTTCTTGTGTGACATTCCCTTCAGGATGCACCACATGCTCCAAGGGTGCCACTCACCTCTTGACTGACTTGGTAGACATAAAAAACCCTTGGAGTTAATACTCTTCCAAGTGATCTTGTGGGATACTAAGGGCCTCTAAGGAATAAGGCCCCTACCTTATTGTGCACCCCTTAGAATCATCGTGAGTGACTGTCGCAGTCTTCCCTCATGGTATCGTGGGTCCTCTCGAACTAGGTAATCGTTAACCTACAATTTGAGCCACGGTAAGAGTGCTAATAGGCCGTGGTAGAGCTATTTTCCACACCTCTCCCTAAACATCTATGGTAGTCCTGCATGACCCCTCTACTCCTCATGTGAGTCTAGTCGGCAAGCTATCGTCAGCCTGCATCATCAACGAATCATGTCAGAAATATATCCATAATCATATCATCTAATCAAATGCACTAATATCACATATAAAAAAATCAAACCCCAATATTTCACTCCCTGATTTGATCCGGGGTCTAAGGGGTTCCATCGATGCCTCTGCATCCTCGAGGTCCAAAATACTGCACACTCAGTAAAACCGAGTCAATAACACATGTTTATGTCAATGCAACAAAACAACATGTCATCAACCCATAATGCCTCATAATCCAAATCAAATGTTTAATAGTATAATAATCCGATTCACTTGCGAGAAAGTGTACTCAAAGAATAAGTTCACTCAGTGAGCGTAAGAGCAGGATGTTACAGGAAGTTAGGTCACATTGAAAAGATACAAAAGATCGTGCAAGTGGACTTCTCATCGTTTCAATGTGTTGTTTTTTGTTGCAATTGGTGGGATACCTTCGACCGAACAAATGTAAAGGAAGATCGTGATAGTGAGCTAATATGTGTTAACTCTAAAAAAATGTGGGTTGAAAGTAAGGAGCCTTATGTTTTCCCAAAACATTGCAACCACGTGATTTTTTACCCAAATGTATTGGATGAGGATTGGTTGTTCGTACTGAGACATGATTCAAGATCTAAACATTTTTTTGAGAACAACAATGTTACAATTCCAAGTGAGGAGTATAATGAGGGTGATGGCAACGAACATTGATTTCATGTAAATGATTTATTTAGACATTTATATTGTGGATGTGTAATTTATTATGGGTATCTATAAAGGAAAATTATGTTTTTTTTTCCCTTCATTTTATAATTATGTTGGATATGAAAAGTTAACAACCATTTACGACCACGATATTGAAAATAGATTAAATAGACGTACAAATATAACATTTGGTTTTGATATATTTTCATTGTCATATTTATAGTTTATTATAGCAAATTTATGTTGTATAATATTAAAATATGCTTATTTTAACCTTTAAATTACTAAGCATTAATTGAGATATCACAAAGTTGGTGGCATACAATAGTGAAGATTTATTTTAAATTATATTTTATTTAATGAAAAATGAACATATTAAAAACTATTCAAACCTCAAAATTTTTATTGTTTGAGAAAATCAAAATTCAAATAAATATATACTTACTTTGATGGAACTTCTAAGGAAAATTCCAACAAAATAACTTCATGCAACATCTACAGTACTTGTGGTGTACTTGGCATTACCAACTTTGATGGCATTCCGCACCTTATCTAGTGAAACTATCACGACCTTCACCTATTCCACTCTATCCTTTAGTTTTATAATCATATAAACTTATAATAATACTTATTTTCACATTCTCTTTGAAATAAGTGTCAATATAGGAAGGACATGGAAATTCTAAAAAAGTCTTTTTCTAGAGCCTAGTCAAAATGAAGGAAAAATTAAATGATCCATACTTATCTAAAAGTATAGAATCCTTTGGCAATTTTACTTATACTTAAAATAATAATTATAAAATGTTGGGTGATATTATTTTTTAATAAAATATTCATTAAGTTTGTATTAGAGTAAAGCATTGTGAAACCATTTCATCGAAAGTGTATAGACCAAAATGTATTATTATTCTCAAAATTCATTATTTTAAATTTAATTGAATAAATTTCATACATTATAATCATTGGATAATATAAATTAATAAAATATTTGGAAAAATTAAATATTAATAAAATATAATAATTTTTATTTTAGTAAACAATTATATTATAAATTTTTCTTGTAATCTTTGAATAATAAAAAATAAAAAAATAACATTTTTATTACATCATGAACATTGTTATTAGTGAATAATTATGTTATAATGTTATCATTATAATATATGAAAAATACATAGATTTTCAAATCATAATCATTTCACCCATCATATTTAAGTATTTTTGTTTGTAAACACATTTAATCAACATGTTGTATCTTGTTGGACAACAAACAATTCACCTTGAATAACACTTAAACATTATATGGTAGTAATGGTTATAACTTTTTGCAATCACAATCCAAATTAAACTCTTTCATAAAAGTAAAGTTAAACCTTATATGAAAACTATAAATTTAAATGAGTGATACATACCAAATTTCACTTAAAAATAGATAAATCATTAACAATGTTCATCTTTAGCATACTCATATTACATTTTATAAATCAAACAACAACAACCACAAAATTATATGAAAAACATAATATACATGGGCAATATACATATGAATATACATGTCAAACATGCATCTCAACAAAATATGCAATAAACATGTCATATATAGATCTCCAGTCAAATATAAAAGAATCAATATAAATGTGAATCGGTACCACTACTAGATTGTCCACCACTAGATCTAGCTGCATTAATGTATCTACTACTAGAGATAGAGCCTCTATCAAGAACAACTATCTTATAAGAAAAAGTCGACATAAGTGCACTATCAAGTGTCTCTATATCAATATCATGAATATGTGCATCGACAATACCCGTTGTGATCATAATGTCTGAAGCATAAGAAGATTGTGACAAATGTGGAGCTAGAAGAGGATGAGGGGATCAATGGATGATGAAACATGTGGACTAGGATAAATACAATGATTAGAGGATGGTGACCCAAGTGGAGGAAGAGGGGATCGGTGGATGATGACACATGCATACTAGGGGAAAGACAATGATTAGCATATGGTGACGCAAGTGGAGGAAGAGGGGGAGCAAGAGAATAAGACATGGATACAGGTTCAGACACATGTGGAGGGGAAATAGGAGGAGGAGGATGAGGAGAAAACATGGATGGACGATCGATATATGCTGCAGCTGACTCATGTGGAGGAGAATGATCATGAGGATGAGGAGGATCACGTGGTGGAGTAGAGGATGTGGATGGATCTTCTGATGAGCTAGATGTAGTTTGATTATGAGCACTAACCCTCAATGTATCGATGAGGTTAACCGCACCAACAATACGACACATCAACATTGTCATGTCACAAGGAAAACAAATCCATGTAGTATAGAACACCTCTACCCATAATATGTCTCTAGGGGGTACAAGTACCACCCTGTGACTATTCATGACATGGCATAGCTCATCCGCCACCTCTAGTTCAACTCTCAAATTTGGTCTGCGTGAAATGTGTGGTCTTTGTACTATTTGATGTTCCTCCTCTAACTCATCCATCACCTCATCCTCATGTTGGGGAGGCGCATCCCCAACATATGTGCCAATATATGCAAAACAATAGATGATAATTATAAGATATTTTGAAACAAAATGTTACAATAAATTACATTTGCATTAAATAATACATAAAAATATGTAATCATATTGATTAAACATAATGATAATGTTATCTCTCTCATATGCCAGCTCCACTACTATAAATTGGATGTTTGGAAATCCTCTCCAATCTATCCCCACATACGGGTACTCTACAATATCAAGGACATTATCGTCCTCGCTAGACATAAATCAATAACTTGTTTCCCACCAGAGTGATGAGATACTTAGACTGGACTCTCTTGGGAATCAACTTCTCCCACATGCACATACTCACATCAAACATAGGCCTAGAAGGAAATTAGGGTACCACTGGCCAAGTGGAAGGAACCCTCTAAAACATTAGTGTATACAACTCAGATGCGAATGGGAAGAATCTCATCCCAGAAAAATAGAGCGACAATGATCTAATGTACGACAAAACTATCTCAAGAAAATATCCTCCCACCTAATCAATTGGGGCTCCTGTAATAAGCTATCTACATAATACAAAATAGGGAAAATGATTTTCTTACCATCAGAGCTATACTGTGACAGTGACAAGAGCATATAATAGAGGCACCTAACATCCTCTCACTCAAATGCACCTATCCGCATCTGACCACCGTTAACTTGGAACTCTGAAGATGAAGTAATATAGGAACTGACATATGTCTACACATATGCAAGTTGGGTGTCTCCTACAACATTGGGTGGTAACGTAGGGAAATTGGGAAAATAAACCCCCCTCCTAGACAACCCAGTGATAAAATATACATACTCCTCTATGGGATGATACCATATATCCAAACCGACCCTAAACCCCTTGTTTCCCATGATCCCATCAATGGATCAATTTCTATAACAATGCATATTTCCTGCTAAGGGATCTTCCCTCCTAATAAAACTTCAAGAGGCCATTGTCCGTAAAATTTTCATGAGTATGTTGTGAAATAGGACGAGGGTAAGCTTGCTCATCCCTCTCCTTAGCCTCCCACTCACACACAAGAGTATATGTCTTGACATGCCACCACCTCGCCTCCTCTTTCTCTCGTCTTCGTCGTCTCTGATTCACATACAAATATTGCTAGGCACATATATAAAGATAAAATAAATTGAAATTATAAAACAAATACAAATATAAATGATGTGTATTTAATTTTTTTTTTGCAAAGAAATATTTAAAATAAACCGACGCGCCCCCAATAGTTCATATGCCCAATAATCAGTGAGCTATAATAAAACAAAAACAATGCTAAGTGGTGCATCCCATAGGAATATTTGCACCAATGAAGTGCTTTTATCAGTACTAGTTCATCTCATTCAAAAATATGCACTACAACGCTAAAATTTATAATGCACAAATTCACGATGCCCTTTGTTAAACCAAATGCATCGATGGACCATTTCTACCAGGGCACCAAAATTTTATCTATTGGTGATGTTGTCTTTATGAAACCGATGAATTTTGTGGGCTGACGGGAACCAGTAAGATGAACTTCGATATCATAGTTGAAGCAGTGCGATGAGTTACTATGAACGCACCGACACTACCGTGATAGTGATGCACCGATGTTTTGTACATCGATGCATTTTAAAGGATAGAGAAATAGAAATGAGGCGTCTAATGAGACACCCCTCTATGAAAATTCAAGCAATATATGTCCCGATTCATTTCTATATATAGTACCAGTGCATCAGATTACAATGGTTGCACCCCGACACTAAATTTTATAAATTGTTATGTAAGCGGTGCTCTTAGTTAAGTGAAGTGTACTAGTGGGTAATGTTAAACGACACCAGTGTAATTTATTCATTGTGTGTTTGATTTTTATAAATTATGGTGGTGCATTTGAAAATTCACATATTAGGGAGTTATGTGTCTGGTTCACACCAGTGCGCTTGGGTACAATTTGTGCACAACTAGGTTAAATTTTCATACACCGTTGAGCTAGCGGTGTGGTTAATGAAGTGAAATGTGTCGGTGCAGTTAGAATCCCATTGTGAACTAGATTTAGGGAGTTTCGAATGACACATTGTGTTGTAAAGGATAGATAATCGGGAACGAGGCATCCAATGAGATGCCCAACTATGAAAAATCGGGCAATATATGTCCCGATGTGTTGGATTACAATGGTTGCACCACTACGTTAAATTTTATAAATCATTATGTTAGCAATTCCATTAGTTGAGTGAAGTATAACGGTGCTTTATTGAGAGTTTGAAAGCACTGGATGCACTGTAACAATGAAGATAAATTTGGTATTTTTTTCTTATTTACCCTACCTGTGCTCCTTTAAACAAGTAGGCACACCGGTGGTTTATTTTCAAATACATCAGTGCAATTTCTAGTGCATGTAATTTTTTTATAAAGTATGGAGGTTCTATGGGAACATGGACACACTGGGGAATCATTGTTCATTAAATTTGCATCGATATGTTAAAGACGCACCGATTAAAAAAAACCTCCGCAAAATCCTCTCGTCACACACCTCTGCTATGAACAGTGACCGGTTGTTTAAACATTTAAGCATTGGTGCAAAAGTTTTTAGATGCACACCAATGCGTATGTTCCATAAAGGTGGACCGAAAAATAAAACCTCCGCAAAACCTCTGGCCTCCTACCTCTGCTAACAATCTCCGCTATTTACAGCTATGGGAATAAGTTTTTGGGGAGGTTCCATAAAAACCTATGGAAGAAGGTGTTCTTCTTGTAGTGTGAATACATAGAGGAGGTATAGGTATGTGATACTTTACAATCAAATTGATTGCAATTATTATGGTTGCATGAATGACAAGGATGGTATCTTGGAGAAATTTGAGTGGCCCAAAGAGAGGAAATGTGATCTAGAACACCGAGGGAGTGGCAAAGGATCAGGTCTATGTGCTAAATTATGAGAGGCACCTAAGAGTGACCTCCATTTTTTCTTCTGCATTAAATAAAAACCTCTGCAAATTTGAACTATGGAGGTTTGAATTTGTAATTTGTCAATTAAATTGTTTTTCTTCTAGCCTTCCACTCGTGTAAAAATATGTACGTGTTGACCTGTGGTTGCTTTTGTTTCTCATGTTCTCGTATTCCTCATCTCCGATTCACATATAATTATTTTTAGGCACATATATATAGATAAAACAAATTGAAATTATAAAACACACACATACATAACAATTTTGTATAAATAAAAAATTGATATTAATTTTTGTTTGCAAAAAATGTGGTAAAGTAATATGTGCACCTTTAATAAATAAGATGCACCTTCCACGATGCAATTTATCAACAATAAATCACCATAGCACACCAGTGCTACATTATTCATTAAATAGACTAATATGCACTGATAAGTTCAATGATTCATGTTCACAATTTCATGATGCTCCAGGTTGTATGGCACACCGGTGAAATGTTAATAATTAAATGCACTAGTAGGTTAATTAATATATGTGCGATGCATTTAAGTTTTTAGAATGCAACAATGGGAATTTTGCGAAGATGGTGCATTTTCTAAGACAAAGGTACTAGTAATGCACAATCCCATCCCGACGTATGATGCTTAGTGTTAGTGGTGCGATGAGGTAGTTTTAAATGCAATGTACATAGTGCTTCTTGTTAATACATAGGAAGCATTGTGTGTGGTTCTTCATGTGAATTCACAAGATGCACCAACCACTATCTAGGGTGAGTCAAACACACAAAGAACACCATGATATTTATTTTAAATTAAAATAGGACAAATTTAAGGCCAATTCTTAATTTTAATCTGATGAAGATTAAAATAAGGAGGTAGTAAACATTTTACCTAGCCTATTTTCACCCGAGGAAGCATGGTTGGTCGGTAAAGGAAATTTTTTTTTTCAAAAAATTTCCAAATTTGGAAAAATCTACAGGGGTAGTGAGGAAGGAACATTCTAGAGAATTACAAATGGGGAAGCCATAGAAGGAAGGTGAGCACCGGTTTCTTGTGTCAGAGGTTGGAAGCACATAGGGAAATGTGATAATGAAATTTGTTTTGGTAAATTTTTATTTTATTTTACCCTTTCATAGTGTGCCTAATAGTAAGATCCATGAGAGCATTCTTTGTACCCGAATGAACATGTATGCTTGTTTCATTTTAACCTAAAATGGTGTGACATATATATGGACACAACAATGCAATTTTGTATGAGTAACGCACCATACATTTTTTTTATAGTAAAAACAATGAGACTATATTATTATTAAGTGCATTTTTATTGTTTTCCGGTGCTCCACTATTATAGACACATTAGGGATGTATGGGTTTCTAAGTGCATTGTGTAAGGTTTTTGGTTATTAAAACAATTTTTTTTGTTGAATAATCAATTGTTCTTACCTGTTCTGATGAGTTCATTATACATACACCAATCGACTTTTGTTATTGTGGAGCACCATGGTGCATTTTATTTTTTATAAAATAAAAAATAATATTTTAGTATTTTTATTAATAATGGTTATCAGTGAGCTTTATTTGTTACACATCGGGGAGTTATGTTGGTAAGCACACTGGTGCAGTCGGTTTATGTGCACTGATGTTAAAAACCTCTAGTCGTCCACCTCTTCTATAAACATATACAGGATAAATATTTCTCGGCAAGTCAATAAAACCCTCTACTACAAGGTGTTTTCCTTGTAGTGTGTGTACCTAGTTTACTCTTGTCAATTGAAGTACAACCACTATTTCAAATTTTCATTATAGAAGGGTTGAATGAATATAAGCCCTTCAACTTGAAATTAAGAGGATCCCTTCAAATTTGATCACTATCAAGGGATACACAACTTTACTATTATTATGTTTTCTTTAATAATGATTATATAACATACTTTACCACCTTATTATCAAAGTGATAGAAATATTCTTGTCATTGATAAATCTATGTGGTATCACCCAACACTATTTTTTAGTGTGAACTTTGTTGTTACATTTATAAAGTATTTTTAGGTTTCCTTACTAGCCTCGAGCTTCCATCCATTAACATAATTCTTGGAGAATAATAGGATTAGGTAATTTAAAGAACTGGTATTCCAAGAGAGAAGGGTGTCTAAAGAGTTCACTACAACACTTAAATACAACCAATCATAACTCAACATACATAACAATGTAAGAAAATAAAATATTTCCATACACAACACATATCACTTGTCCTGCATATACATATAAACATATACATATGTACACATATATAGATTGGCCCATAGGACCATCTTATATAGCACCAATATGTAACCAACTCCTTTGAAGTGAGAAAGATGAGGTCCACATAGATTGGTAAGTGTACATAATAAACACATTTATTTTTGCCTCATTTTCAACAACAATTGATTGCTTTGCTCTAATTATCTGACTAGTTGAATGCCTAGTCAACTATTTAGTTGATCCCTTAGTCGACCATTCAGTCGAATGCACAATCAATTATCCTAATCAATAATTTATTATTGATTGATTATCTGTAAAATATCCAGAGGTGTAATCAACGTATATTATTTTGTTCTAGCACCCCTCCATAAACAAAACCCTTTAGAGAATCAAGAGGTGGAATTACTTCTGTACACCCCCCCATAATTGTAGCTTCCCAAAGATCAAGCATATCTTGTTTTTTCACAAGATTATATTATGACAAAGGATTTGTAAGTATATTAGGAACCCAATAATCTCTTCTGAAATATTAAACAATATTTACAACATTATCATGTATTAATTATCTCAAGTAATGAGCATGAAGCTCCACAGGATTCATCTTGTTGTGTGTAACGAGGATGATTTTAAGGATGGAAATTTATTTTAAAATGTAAAAACCTTGGCGAATCTTAGTAATCCTTCATATGCCAACTATAAATGTTTGGCGATATGTTTGTAAAAATATTCAAATTTCTAAGGAATTTATATAGTTTCTGTAAAATATTGTCTATTTTTAAGGTAAAATAATTTTATCCTATAGAATTTGGGTGAATCATTTTTAGAATAGCGAATATGTTTTTGGGAAAACCAAGGAAAATTAGCCCATGAGCGAAATTTAGCCTCTAAAATCATCTATGGTGTGTAACATAAATCTTTGCAACTTATATCACAATTTAATTTTCATAATATACCATAGTTGATGTCTTAATTAGAAAACCATGTGCATACATTAGATGCCAGATACATGCTAAATATGTGAGAACATGCACTACACCATGATACTCTACTTTTGTGGGAGAAAGAGAGACAATATTAATGATATCACTAAAGGAAGTAGTGTTTTTAATAATTAGTATATGTGCAGTGCATTTAAGATTTTAGAAAGCAACGATGGGAATTTTGTGAAGATGGTGCCTTTTCTAAGACAAAGGCACTAGTAATGCGCAATCCCATCCCGATGTATGGTGCTTAGTGTTAGTGGTGTGATGTGTAGTTTTAAATGCAATGTACAAAGTGCTTTCTGTTAATACATAGGAATAATTGTGTGTGGTTCTTCATGCGAATTCATAGGATGCACCAACCACTATTTGGAGTGAGTCAAACGCACAAAGAACACCGTGAAATTTATTTTAAATTAAAGAAGGAAAAATTTAAGGCCAATTCTTAATTTTAATCTAATGAAGATTAAAATAAGGAGGTAGAAAACATGTTACCTAGCCTCTTTTCACCTGAGGAAGCATGGTTGGTCCGTAAAGGAAATGTATTTTTTTCAAAAAATTTCCAAATTTGGAGAACTCTACAGGGGCAGTGATGAAGGAACATTCTAGAGAATTACAAATGGGGAAGCCATAGAAGGTAGGTGAGCATCGGTTTCTTGTGTTAGAGTTTGGAAGCACATAGGGAAATGTGATAATGAAATTTGGTTTGGTAATTGTTTATTTTATTTTACCCTTTCATAGTGTGCCTAATAGTAAGATGCATGAGAGCATTCTTTGTACTTGAATGAACATGTACACTTTTTTTATTTTAACCTAAAATGGTGTGCCATATATATGGACACAACAATGCATTTTTGTATGAGTAACGCACCATACATTGTTTTTTATAGTAAAAACAATGAGACTATATTATTATTAAGCGCATTGTTATTGTTTTTCGGTGCACCACTATTATAGACACATTGGGGATGTATGGGTTTCTAAGTGCATTGTGGAAGGTTTGTGGTTATTAAATGAATTTTTTTTGTTGAATAATCAATTGTTATTACCTGTTCCGATGCGTTCATTATACATGCACCAATGAGATTTTGTTATTGTGGAGCACCATGGTGCATTTTATTTTTTATAAAATAAAAAATATTATTTTAGTAGTTTTATTAATAATTGTTATCAGTGTGGTTTATTTGTTACACATCGGGGCATTATGTTGGTAAGCACATTGGTGCAGTCAGTTTACATGCACTGATGTTAAAAACCTCCAGTCGCCCACCTCTTCTATAAACATATAAGGGCTAAATATTTCTCGGTAGTTATATAAAACCTTCTACTACAAGGTGTTTTCCTTGTAGTGTGTGTACCTAGTTTACTCTTGTCAAGTGAAGTACAACCACTATTTCAAATTTTCATTATGGAAGGGTTGAATGAATATAATCCCTTCAACTTGAAATTAAGAGGATCCCTTCAAGTTTGATCACTGGCAGGGGATACAAAACTTTACTATTATTATGTTTGTTTTAGTAATGATTATATAACATACCTTACCACCTTATTATCAAAGTGATAGGAATATTATTGTCATTGATAAATCTATGTGGTATCACCCAACACTATTTTTTATTGTGAACTTTGTTGTTACATTTATAAAGTATTTTTAGGTTTCCTTACTAGCCTCGGGCTTCCATCCATTAACATCATTCTTGGAGAATAAGATTATTAGGTAATTTAAAGAACTGGTATTCCAAGAGAGAAGGGTGTCTAAAGAGTTCACTACAACACTTAAGTACAACCAATCATAGCTCAACGTACATAACAATGTAAGAAAATAAAATATTTCCATACACAACACATATCACTTGTCCTGCAGATACATATAAACATATACACATGTACACATATATAGATTGGCCCATAGGACCATATTATATAGCACCAAGATGTAACCAACTCCTTTGAAGTGAGAAAGATGAAGTCCACATAGATTGGTAAGTGTACATAATAAACACATTTATTTTTGCCTCATTTTCAACAACAATTAACAACTTTTCTCTAATTATCTGACTAGTTGAATGCCTAGTCAACTATTTAGTTGATCCCTTAGTCGACCATTCAGTTGAATGCACAATCAATTCTCCTAATCAATAATTTATTATTGATTGATTGTCTGTAAAATATCTAGAGGTGTAATAAACCTATAGTATTTTGTTCTAGCACCCCTCCATGAACACAACCCTTTAGAGAATCAAGAGGTGGAATTACTTCTGTACACCCCCCCATAATTGTAGCTTCCCAAAGCTCAAGCATATCTTGTTGTTTCACAAGATTAGATTATGATAGAGGATTTGTAAATATATCAGGAACCCAATAATCTCTTCTGAAATATTAAACAATATTTACAACATTATCATGTATTAGTTATCTCAAGTAATGAGCATGAATATCCACATGATTCATCTTGTTGTATGCATGCGTAACATAAATCTTTGCAACTTATATCACAATTTAATTTTCACAATATACCATAGTTGATGTCTCAATTAGAAAACCATGTGCATGCATTAGATGTCAAATCCATAATAAATATGTGAGAACATGCACTACACCATGATACTCTACTTTTGTGAGAGAAAGAGAGACAATATTAATGATATCACTAAAGGAAGAAATGTTTTTAATAATTAATATATGTGCGGTGCATTTAAGTTTTTAGAATGCAACAATGGGAATTTTGCGAAGATGGTGCCTTTTCTAAGACAAAGGCACTAGTAATGCACAATACCATCCCAATGTATGGTGCTTAGAGTTAGTGGTGCAATGTGTAGTTTTAAATGCAATGTACATAGTGCTTCCTTTTAATACATAGGAAGCATTGTGTGTGGTTCTTCATGCGAATTCATAGGATGCACCAACCACTATCTGGGGTGATTCAAACGCACAAAGAACACCGTGACATTTATTTTAAATTAAAAAAGGACAAATTTAAGGCCAATTCTTAATTTTAATCTGTTGAATATTAAAACAAGGAGGTAGAAAACATTTTACCTACCCTCTTTTCACCCGAAGAAGCATGGTTGGTCCGTAAAGGAAAAACAAAATTTTCAAAAAATTTTCAAATTTGGAGAATGTAAGAAATGTACAGGGGCAGTGAGGAAGGAACATTCTAGATAATTACAAATGGGGAATCCATAGAAGGAAGGGGAGCATCGGTTTCTTGTGTCAGAGGTTGGAAGCACATAGGGAAATGTGATAATAAAATTTGGTTTGGTAATTTTTTATTTTATTTTACCCTTTCATAGTGTGCCTAATAGTAAGATGCATCAGAGCATTCTTTGTACCTAAATGAACATGTATGCTTGTTTCATTTTAACCTAAAATGGTGTGACATATATATGGACACAACAATGCATTTTTGTATGAGTAACACACCATACATTTTTTTTTATAGTAAAAACAATGAGACTATATTATTATTAAGTGCATTGTTATTGTTTTCCGGTGCACCACTATTATAGACACATTGGGATGTATGGGTTTCTAAGTGAAATGTGGAAGTTTTGTTGATGCAGGAGCATCCCTCACGACAAGCAAAACCAACGTGGAAGCAGAAGACAACTGGAAGACGTCCAGCGCAAGTTTTTGAATTTTTTAAATTTCCCTTGAAGTTGATGCGCAAACATAAATGAGATCATTTAATTTAGGCACCTTGGTAAAATGTAATCAGACCTTGAGCCATACGCTCTCGTCTAAGATAGACAGAGGCATTTATAGTAGTAGTTACAGGTAGATAGAATTGAATTCTTAGATTAGACAATTCTAGAAGAAAGAGGGAAAACCGGGATATAGACACCCTCATTGTATTATAGTATTATGATTAGAACAGGAGTAAGAAGAGTCTAGAGCATAGGAGAATAGCAGAGGGTTGCAGAAGAACATCCATGTATAGATCTTGAATTAATATGAGAAGTTGATTCAGATCATGGCTGTTGTGTTATTCTCTCTGTATGTGTGTTAAATGCTCTACTTATGAATGTTTCTTCCTGATATGCATTGTTATTATGCTGTGCAAATGATCTCATGTGTGAGATTGAAATATGAGAGGAAGTGAATGAGTTTCAATTGCTTCTCCCTTTGAGCAAGGATTCCTGCAAGGAGTGCAGTTGAAGTCGTCTGCAAGGAGTGCGTTGACATAAGGCTCGAGAGTTAAACTCTTGTTCTCAAAACACTCAGAAGTGGAAGTGGGTTGTTAAAGACGTGCAAGGAGTGCACAGGCTAAGGAGAGTCTCAGTCGTGACACTGAGCAGAAGCTTTGGGAGACTGCTACTGCAGGAGTGTGCAAAGTCGAGTGACTTCAACAGTTAGACGTGATTGAAGGTTTTCCGCAAGAAGTGCGAGCAAGAAGTTCTCTGAAGGACTTGAGAAGATGAGAACAAATCTCAGGCGGTATAGGCCTTTTAGTTCACTGAAGAACGAGCGTAGGGAAGATACCGTTGGAAGTTAGAGGAAAGCATCGCAGGTTGACGAGCGAGCAAATGAGTCTCATAGAGAGACACTTCTTTATTCCGCAGAATCCTCAAGGGGAGAACGGATGGACAAAATCTTCGGGAGAGATTTCACGAAGTTCCGAGAGCCATTGGATCTCCCAGAGGTGCAAGGCAGTTACAACGTAGGCGTGGAGAGGATTCAAAGATCAAGAGGGGCAGCACCGTTGATCCAAGTCGGTCAGAGTCGTTGGATTGTTCACGAGATCGTGTATCAGGACCTCGTGAGAAAGGATTCAAGAATTTGTACGCGGGGACCGCGAGGTTACGAGAAGTGAGATTTTGACCGTTGGAGGACAGGTGGTACCTCGTATCTCAGGAACTCGTAAGTGGAAGGGTTAAGAAGTTGGCATTAAAGGTCGCGAGCTGTGAAGTCACGAGGTAGCGAAGTGGTGAGAGATTGTGAGATGTCCATCTGAAGGGACAGGTGTTAGAGATCGAGAGATCTCGTGAACTCGGAGCTCACAGGGTGAACGGCCAAGCGTTTGGCATTTAAAGTCGCGAGACGCGAAGACACGAGGCAGCGAAGTGGCGAGGAGGCTGTGAGCCATCCAATTGAGGAGGACAGGTGGCAGAAATAAGGAGACCTCGCGAACTCGGGGTTCGCAGGGTGAGAGCCCAAACATTGGGTAATCAAAGTCGGGAGGATGCAAGTAGCGCGAGAAGGGCAACCGTCGGATCCAGATCGTAGGAGGATCGTTGGAACTACGTGTGGGATCGTGTCTCGGGACCTCGTGAGAAAAGGCCCGAGAACTTGGCTGTTGGACTCGTGAAGTCATGAGGGAACGAGGTCGCGAGTTTCGGCATCTCGAACCTCGGGAGTCGACGTAGAAATTATTCGACCTCACGAGAAGCGAAGTCGCGAGGGAGAGAGATCGTGAGTTTCAGTGCCTCGGGTATCGGAGGTTGGAGAACCAAAAGTTTGGTACCGCAAATAGCGAAATCCCTCGGGGAAAATTCAGTGAGTTGACTGACCATCGGGTCTCGGGGACTCGAGAGCCCAACGTTCAACCTTTGAACTCGCGAAGTCACGAGTTTCGATTCCCCGATAAATCAAGGAAAGGGGGGGATCACACGAGAGAACTATGGGAGCAGATTTCCCGATAGGGAAATAGAGGAACCTTAGAGTTCTTCGGGCCGAGAAGAAGAGGATCCTGTGAGAGGACGCCCACGTGGTTTGGGCGCGACTGCGTCAAGTGGTATCAGAGCTTAGAAATTCTTCTTTGCTTTCTGTAGTAGAGGACACGGATAATTCACCATGCCGCCAAGGAGAAGGGGTAGACAATCACCTGATCCAGAGGAGGAAAGGGAATTCTCTAGAGGAAGAGAAATGTCCAGAGAAGGAGGTAGGCAAGTACAAAATCCAGATGTGGAGAGAGGAATGCGAAATCTTCGTTCCATAATGGAGGACATGGAGATAAGACAAAGGCGAAACGCTGATGCGGGGGATATCAGTGAATCCGAAGATGAAGGTAATACTGGACATGAAGAAGAGGAAATCCCAGTAGAAGATGCAACCAATGAGAGTTTAATTAAGGCTATCGCTCGGATGAGTTCAAAAACAAAGATGGACATTCCATCTTATGAAGGGAATTTGGATGCAGAAGAGCTGCTAGACTGGATTAGAGCTCTTGACACTTACTTCGATTATGAAGATATCGAAGATGACAAGAAGGTCAGACATGCCGTCACAAGATTGAAGGGACATGCAGCCTTGTGGTGGGATGAACTGCAAGCTGACAGACGTTTCCAAGGCAAGCAGAAGATTAAGATTTGGGATAGGATGATTGCAAAGATGAAGGCAAAATTCATTCCCAGGGACTATCAAATTTCTCTGTTCAGGAGGATGCAAAACCTTAGACAAAAGCTGATGACAGTGAAGGAGTATACTGAGGAATTTTACAGGTTGAATATCAGAGCAGGTCATCGCAAAAGCAATGACGAAAAGGTGGCCAGGTATATGAATGGCCTGAGGTATGAAATTCAAGATGAACTAAATTTGGCGACCATCCGAACAGTGGAGGATTCTTACCAATTGGCTCTGAAAGCTGAGGAGAAGCTGAGCCGTAAGAAAGGTTAGCGAGGGCGAGG
>SNQJ01S0004335.1:194613-205555 GCA_010110895.2 Picea sitchensis
TTTACCTTAATCCTTTTTAGCGCTGCACCAGAAATGAAACTCTCGGTAGCACCGGGATCTATCAAAACACTAAGGGTCTGGTCAACGATGGTACTTGTCATCTTGACCACAGTCGACTGGTGCTCTTCTTGGTGGTTATTCACCACTACATGAATCCGATGGGCCTTGCCCATATCTCCCATTGTAGTGGGTCCGACTGATCCAGACACTCTGGTCCTCTCCAAAGGACAATCGCGTTGGTAGTGTGGCTCCCCACATGTCCAACATCCCTTCTTTGGCCTCATAGTCCTGGTACCCGAAGTAGAAGATGACGACCCACTGGCTTGGAACCCTGGTCTGTTCTGCTGAACAGGCCTAAAATGTTGCTGCTATTGATGCTGTGGTCCCCGATAAGGTGTCTGCTGCTGAGGCGACGGTCGTCGGGGTGTACTGAAAGTGGATCCCCGCTGGAAGCCACGATATCCCAACGTATGTCTCGCTGGTGTCTGATGCTGCGGTATTCCAGATGAACCCTACCCTGCTGGTCTCGCTGGAGTCCTAGTCTGAACCCCTCTGATAAGCTCCTCCTCTGCTATGAGGGCCTTCTGGACGACATCGTGCAAGGTTTGAGGCATCAAAATCCTAACCTTGGCATGCATGCTTCCGTTAAGGCCGAACACGAACCAATTGACCTTAAGCTTCTCTGTGTTAAGGTGTGGAGCATACCGGAGCAGCTCCATAAAACATGCCTCGTACTCGGGCACCGTCTGACCTCCCTGTCGTAATGCGTTGAACTCGTTGAGCTAACGCTCAATGAATTCCTCAGAAAGGTACCTCGCTCGGAACCGTTCCTCGAACAGTTCCCATCACACGTCTTTGATGGCCATGTAGGAGCGTCTTCCACCATAGAAGAGCGCTCCCATTCAGTTGAAATACTGCCATGTGGACCTTCATGTTGGAGGTATAATCATGAAGTGAGAAGCACATAACCATATTCTCCAACCATGCCTCAATGACGGCGCCATCCGGGGTACCAAAGAACTCGAGAAATTTAACCTTCTCGAGTTCACGCTGAAATCTACCAGTAACGACCGATGTGCGCGGCGGAACCTCAGTGGGTGTCGGTGCTCTGGCCTCGTCTCTGTCCAAATGGCTGATCAATGCCTCAAACATGCGCTGGAAATATCTCATCATCCCAACAACATTTCCAACTTCTATCTGCTCCTATCCGAGAACGTGCTCGTCTCCCTGGGGGTTAGACCCCTCAGGCGTGGATGCTACTGGAGGCGTCGCGCCCCCTCCCCTAGCAACCCGTCGTCTGCCTCCGCGGCATCCTCTAACCATGATTACCTTCACGCACATAATCAACTCAATCAACAACAGTATAATCAAATCAAATCATGTCAACGAAAGCCGTAGCGAATCCCAAGTCGCGGTTCAAACCCGCTCTGATACCATATGTAACGAACCTCCTCGTTACGACGACAAACCTCTTAGCAAGTGCAATTTTTTTTTTTTTTTTAAAGTGTGTGCACACGTGTACAAGGGAAACAAACATATTCGACTCCGCGTCGCCACACGATGACTAACAAGATGCAACAACGACGAACAAAACAAGATGACGTAAGTTGCACATCAAGTAACTGCATGCATTTAACGATGATCAATCGACAATAAGTAAGACTGACTACCCGCCCGTCCTACTCTGCAATGGTTAGGACCTCCAAGACACATAAGCAACTCTCAAGCCCAGGTTACCATCGATTTTAACCATTTAAGGTCTCAGGGCTGGCGACTGTTCTAAGGAACATGGAGGTGTCTACAACCCGCCCAACACAAGAAGACCAAGCAATAAAATATATATATCCAGGTACAACAATAGTTAAGGATCAAGCACGTCCTCTACGATGCGCAAGTAAGTTAATGGTAAATTCAATTAATAGCAATTCCAATTTAAATGCAAAACCCTTACTGAGGCAATTCAATTAAAGCTACATCCCCATTTATTAAATCATAACAACTTATTGCACTTAGTTCAAGACATTATATTTTATCTGCTATTAAGGGTAATTAGTTTCATCAATACTACCATAAAATAACAACCATGTTTCATTTTACATTACAATAACTAATACAATGACCATCACATTACATCTGATATGTTATTTGTGTCAATTACAGTAACCTTACCATAAGACGATAACACCTCAACATTTACCATTCCATAACCATCAACATTAATATTAAGCGTTTCATTACATTATCATCACCATAAAAGAAATAAAATTAATATTAACTTGACCATAAGAAATAACATTAGGCATTACATCGCATTAATCATCGCCAAACACCATGATAACATTAACATTAACTTGACCATAAGCATTAACATTAAGCATTGATTTTCATTGATCATTACCCTAATACAATAATAATATTAACATCATTTTTATAAATTAACTGTTTAAGGCATGGTGCATGGTGTATATGTTGGCAAATATGTAACAGACAACGAATGGCATGAGTACAGGAAGAATGTACAGAGGATTGTTACCATATTTACAGGCAGCGTATACTTGTCATTGATGGCAAGTACATTAGTGGTGATCTCTTAAGTACAACAACGATGACTAGCAGTGCAACAATAATCGGGAGGAGAAGAGTCAGTGATCATTGAAGCCCATTCAAATTTCCCGAAAGAACGAGGGTCGTCATATCTGAATGAAGACAAGACGAGTGCACTGAAGAGGAGGACAAAGCTCAGTCATTAGATCCAAGTACAAGACCCAACCATAGTTGTATCAAGGATAATTTGCACGCTCTTTAAAGTACAAGGAGAAGCGGGCGTGATCGCGATTTTCAAAATCGCGACTTCATGACGCAGAGAAGTCTAAGCTATCACCCCGCAGGGTCTCTTTACCTAACCTCCTTCTCATAGGATCGTTCTCAAAATCCCCTCTGCTGCCCGAATAACTCCAAGGTTCTTCTATTTCCCTATCGGGAAATCTGCGCCCACAGTTCTCTTTGGCTCGATCCTCGCTTCTCTACTTTCAGAAGACCGGAACTCGCGGCTTCGCAAGTTACCTTGACGCAGAGAAGTCTAACCTATCACCCCGCAGGGTCTCTTTACCTGACCTCCTACTCACAGGATCGTTCTCAAAATCCCCTCTGCTGCCCGAAGAACTCCAAGGTTCTTCTATTTCCCTATCGTGAAATCTGCGCCCACAAGTCTCTTCGGCTCGATCCTCCCTTCTCTACTTTCGGAGGATCGGAACTCGCGGCTTCGCAAGTTACCTTGACGCAAAGAAGTCTAACCTATCACCCTGCAGGGTCTCTTTACCTGGCCTCCTGCTCACAGGATCGTTCTCAAAATCCCCTTTGTTTCTCAAAGAACTCCAAGGTTCTTCTATTTCCCTATCGGGAAATCTGCGCCCACAGTTCTCTTTGGCTCGATCCTCCCTTCTCTACTTTCGGAGAATCGAAACTCGCGGCTTCGCAAGTTCGCTATTGATCAATGAGATCTTGGATCCCTGAGACCCGATGTGTCAGTCAACTTGCTGACTTTTTCCCCTATCGGGAGTCCTGCTCTATCGCGACCTCGTGCTACTTGCAACCTCGCCACCTCGTCGCCTCGCCGGTTGATCCGTCGAGTTTTCGCCCTCCTATTCCACGATTCCCCGAGGCCCGAGAATTCAATGGAATGTTGGCTCCTGTCTCCAGGCAACGCATGTCCACCCTTCGACCATGCGGGTCCCACCTTATGCGCTTCCACGCGTCCGCACGAACCTTGGCCCTCGACACTTCGCAACTCGCGAATTCTAACACCAATGATTTGGAGCTTCTCGCGGCGAGATCCTGAGGTTTTTGTGCCACCTGTATTCAACTTTGCCGCTTTTTTATGGCCACCTGTCCTCCAACGATCGAAATCTCTCTCCTCGTGACCTCGCAATCCCCGTGACCAAACTCTCGAGCCTTTTCTCCCGAGGCTCCGATGCACGATCCCACGTGCAGATCCAACGGTCCTCCCACGATCCAAATCCAACGACTATCTCCTTCTCACCCCATGCGTCTTCGTGACTTGGGACACCCAACGCTTGGGCCTTCAACCTGCGAGCTCCCGAGTTCGCGAGATCTCTCCGATCTCTGCCATGTCCCCTCGGCCAACGGACGGCTCCAATCTTCTCGCCACCTCGCCACTTCGCGTCTCTCGCGCCACGCGACTCTTGACGCTAATCTCTTAGCCCTTCTACTCACGAGTTCCCGAGGTGCGAGGTGCCACCTGTCCACTTGCCGACTCTTGTGGCCCCACGCCATTCTCGAGTGCTGATATCCCGAGATGACGTCAGCTAGGGCCCACAACACGGATCTCTCACCTCCTCTCCACTCCTGAAGTTGAATTCCTTCCTCTTCCATCCTCCAGTGCCCGAGTTCCCGATGTGGGTAATCTCGTGACACGCATCCGCTCCCAAACAAACAGCTCCGATCCCGTCGGGATTTTGCGACTGGCACTATCCTAGTTCTTGCGACCTCGAGAATCCCAAATTCCTGATGTCTGAGATCCCGATGCCCTGTCGGGGCTTCTCTCCTCCTGCTACTCACGAAGGCTTAACCTCCGTGTGGCATCCTGCAGATCCGACAACTTTCGAGTATCTGCCCCAGATCTGACGGCCCAGATCTGTTCTCCTTGTGCGCTCCTTCTCCTGAGGCTAAACTGTGCGCAACTTCTCTCGATCCGACGACTTACGGGATTTTCGAGTGAGATCCAACGGCTGTCGGTCTCCTCCTGCTGTAGGCTTCCCCCGAGCTCCTCCTGGACGTAAACTCCTCAACGGTTCAGATTTCCTTTGCTTCCGATCTGATGGCTGACGCTGCTCCCTCCAGAGCTTCTATTGTTTCTTCCCGACCTTGGAAGAATTTTGATTTCTCCAAGGCCTCGACCTGGGATTCTTTCCTCTGTGAACTCCTCAGTCTCTGGGTTCGCCTGTGCGCATAAAAGTGCTATCCTTCCTGAGCTTGTCTTTCTCGGACCCTTAAAGGATTTCGGCGTCTGCGCTCCTGCAGAGTCTTCTCATGCACACAGTGTGTTATCCCTCCTGAGATTCCACAAACACTCAGACCCCTTGGGGGATTTCGTCTTTCTTCCTTCTCCTACAGACGAAGAATGAGATGGATGCCCTCCTGGCTATCCTTCTGCTTATGCCTCTTCTTGAGTCTCTCTGGGTGTTCAGCAACCCAGTGAAGATCCTTCCTTGGACTCTTCCTTCACATGGCAGAACTCAAAGAGTTCTCTGTTCTCCTGTGCCTGCTTGCACGCTTTCTCAACGCCCTCCTGGCAGAGTTTCTTCTCCTCAGAACGTTCAGTAGTTCTGGGTCCTTGTGCACCTATGCACTTGCTCGATGCCCACCTAGCAGAGCCTTCCAAAATCCTCAGTGATTCTGTTTCCTTGAACTCACGACAAAGTTCCTTCCTCTTGTGCACTCCTTGCACACACACGCTCAATGCCCACTTGGCAGATCTTCTCAGAACTCCTCAGAGCTTCTGACTTCTATCTTCAAACTCTCAGTATAGTTCTTCCTTCAACACCTTGTGCTTACGCTCAATGCCCACCTGGCAGAGCTCCACATAACTTACATCAAAGTTCTGTCTGCAACTGCGTTTCAACTACACAGCCTTGCCTCCAAGGTATTCAACAACCTTGAGGTCTTCCTCCTGAGTTGATGACTTCAGTCATGTGCCTCGACACATCTTTGTCTGACTCCTTAGAGTTCAGAAGTGCATCCTCAGTACAGCGGCTCTCAGAACCCTCAGCGTCCTGTCATACCCTCCTGGCATGAAGCCTCAAAGACCTTCACCCTGAAATCAAACGAACTCCTGTAGAATGCACATCTACAGTATACATTCACATCATATATATATAGAACACCCAAAGACATGCATATAAGACAGAATAATGCAGGAAAAACTGCTCTGTTATATTAACAATGGCAAATTCCTGTATCTTTACAAAGGTGTTCCTCCTGAGCTCTCTCTGGCTCTCTACCTGACTAACTCAAAATGAGATCTGAAAATCTCTTTTACTTGAGGGTCTCATCGAGCTCTTCCCTCCAGGTTCACCTACTCTATTAAATTACAATCAATGGTTGTCTAGTCCAGTGTATGGATCTAGATCTCAGCCGATCTAGCATTAAAGCCGATCCTATCTACCGCCTGCACAAAGGCACGGCTTCCATCGCTCACCAGCCTAAAACATTCAATTACATTCATTTCAAATTTAAATGAGGATTGCACCTCTCTTTTTGCGTGCGATTTGAATTTGCTGGTGTGGCTACTGGCTGGCCACTGACGTGGATGCGATGCTCCTGCATCATACTCCACAGCTAAAAAAAGCATGAGCTCCTACTCATGAGCTTCCCCTCTGAGGTGCTGGAAATCCTCCTGGATCCCAAACAAATCTTTGGAGTTGTTCATCCGCCCCATTCTGCTGCTGCTGCTGCTTCCGCTATGCTGCTGCTGCTGCTTCCTTTTCTCTGCCCAACTTCTCCTTGCTGGCAGTCTCTGCTGATCTCAACATCAGCCTTCTGATGTCCTCTATCACTTCATCCAGTTGCTCCAATGGCTGGTCCTATTCTTGCAGTCTCCTCAGCAGCAAAATTTTTTGTCCGTTGGGCAGATCACTATGATCTCCCATGCCATCTTCTTCTTCATCTTCATCCTTATATTCATTTGTGGCCTCCAGTTGCCACTCTGCTGCAGACTTCAGCTTTGTAGTCTCCCTTTGACTGACTTGCTACTCAGTCATCCTCCTTGATAGCTCAAATTCTGCCAGTTCTCTTGCTGACCCTGGATTGTTCAACCAATCCTCCAGCATATCCAGCTCCATCTCCCATGGAGTGATAATTCTATCTGCTCTCTCCTCGGCTTCTTTTGCTGCTAGCTTTAGTGCTACAGCTTCTTGCTTTTCAGCTCCCCGACTGAATATGTTGAGACATTCCTCAGAATGCTCTCTTTCTCTCTCTGCTTCTACTTCTTCTTCTGCTGTTAGCTCCAATGATACAATGCTCTCAGCTTCCTGGCTGAAAGTAATGAGCCATTCCTCAGAATTCTCATATTCTCCATCTTCTACTGCAAATTCCCCTGTTGTAGTTTCTTCAGCTTCAACGCTGAAGGCGTTGAGACATTCCTCGGAATTCTCACTTTCTTCTTTCATTTCTGCTTGGGCAGATTTCAAAGTCTGCTCCAATTCCTCCTCGACAGTCATCATCAACTGTGACTGTTCTTCTTCTATTGCTACACCTACAATACAACTTTCTTCCTCCTCCTGGGCACATGGTAGGAATATTGAAATTCCCCCAATCATCAGTACACCATCCTGATGTTCCTCCTTTTCTGTTAGCTGCACCTGCTGATCCAAATTCACTTTTGAATTTATGAGACCCTCAGACAGTCTCATCTTCTCTGTCAGCTCCTCTGGCTGGTCCAAATTCATCTGCTCATCCCTGCCCACTTGGCAGTATGGGATGTCCCTGCTGTCCTCCTGGCAGACTATGAGATCAACTAATCCCATCTTCATCAGCACTCCTTGATGAATTGAACTCTTCATGAGACCTCCAGATGGTCCCAAGTCTTCATCTATGCCCACCTGGCAATTCAATACACTTCCGCTGCCCCCCTGGCAGTCTTCGATGCTTCCGCTGCCCTCCTGGCAGTCTTTGAGATCCTCATATGATCTCCTTTCATTGCCCAGCTGGCAATGTGAAACTCCCTGGCTGTTCTCTTGACAGTCCGTGAGATCCTCAACTGATCTCAACTCATTGCCCTCATGGCAGACTGGAATTTCTTCTACTCTGCCCTCCTGGTAGTTCTCGATATCATCAGCCGATCTCATCTCTATTCTCTTTACCTGACCTCCTTCTCACAGGATCGTTCTCAAAATCCCCTCTGCTGCTCGAAGAACTCCAAGGTTCTTCTATTTCCCTATCGAGAAATCTGTGCCCACAGTTCTCTTCGGCTCGATCCTCCCTTCTCTACTTTCGGAGGATCGGAACTCGTGGCTTCGCAAGTTACCTTGACGCAGAGAAGTCTAACCTATCACCCCGCAGGGTCTCTTTACCTGACCTCCTACTCACAGGATCGTTCTCAAAATCCCCTCTGTTGCCCAAAGAACTCCAAGGTTCTTCTATTTCCCTATCGGGAAATATGTGCCCACAGTTCTCTTCGGCTCGATCCTCCATTCTCTACTTTCGGAGGATCGTAACTCGTGGCTTCGCATGTTTGCTATTGATCAATGAGCTCTCAGATCCCCGAGACCCGATGTTTCAGTCAACTCGCTGAATTTTTCCCCTGTCGAGACTCCTGCTCTATCATGGCCTCGTGCTACTTGCAACCTCGCCACCTTGCCGCCTCGCCGGTTGATCCATCTAGTTTTTGCCCTCCTATTCCACGAATCCCCGAGGCCCAAGAACTCAATGGAATGCTAGCTCCTGTCTCTAGGCAGCGCGTGTCCACCCTTCGACCACGCGGGTCCCACCTTATGCGCTGCCATGCGTCTGCACGAACCTTGGCCCTCGGCACTTCGCAACTTGCGAATTCTAACACCAATGCTTTGGAGCTTCTCATGGCGAGATCCAGAGGTCTTTGTGCCACTTGTATTCCACTTCACCGCTTTGTTATGGCCACCTGTCCTCCAATGGTCGGAATCTCGGTCCTCGCGACCTCGCAATCCCTGTGACCAAACTCTCGAGCCTTTTCTCACGAGGCTCCAATGCACGATCCCACGTGTGGATCCAACGGTCCTCCCGCGATCCAAATCCAATGGCTATCTCCTTCTCGCCCCTCGCGTCTTCGCGACTTGGGACACCCAACACTTGGGCCTTCAACCTACGATTTCCCAAGTTCGTGATATCTCTCCAATCTCTGCCACATGCCCTCGGCCAATAGACAACTCTGATCTTCTCGCCCCCTTGCCACTTCGCGTCTCTCGTGCCTCGCGACTCTTGATGCTAAGCTTTTATCCCTTCTACTCACGAGTTCCCGAGGTGCGAGGTGCCACCTGTCCGCTTGCCGACTCCTGTGGACCCACACCGTTATTGAGTGATGATATCCCGAGATGACATCAGCTAGGCCCCACAACACGGAGCTCTCGCCTCCTCGCCACTCGTGAAGTTGAATGCCTTCCTCTTCCAACCTCCAGTGCCCAAGTTCCCGATGTGGGTAATCTCGTGACACGCATCTGCTCCCAAATGAACGACCTCGATCCCGTCGGGATTTCGCGACTGACATTGGCCCAGTTCTTGCGACCTCAAGAATCCCGAATTCCCGATGTCCGACATCCCGATGCCCTGTCGGGACTTCTCTCCTCCTGCTACTCACGAAGGCTTAACCTCCATGTGGCTTCCTGCAGATCCGATGACTTTTGGGTATCTACCCCAGATATGACGGCCCAGATCTGTTCTCCTTGTGCGCTCCTCCTCCTGAGGCTAAACTATGCGCAAATTCTCCTGATCCAACGGCTTACGGGATTTTCGAGTGAGATCCAACAACTGTTAGTCTCCTCCTGCTGTAGGCTTCCCCCGAGCTCCTCCTGGATGTAAACTCCTCAACGGTTCAGATTTCCTTTGTTGTCGATCTGATGGCTGACGCTGCTCCCTCCATAGCTTTTGCGCTTTCTTCCCGACCTTGGAAGAATTTTGATTTCTCCAAGGCCTCGACCTTGGCTTCTTTCCTCTGTGAACTCCTCAGTCTCTGGGTTTTCCTGTGCTCATAAAAGCGCTATCCTTCCTGAGCTTGTCTTTCTCGAACCCTTAAAGGATTCTGGCGTCTGCGCTCCTGCAGAGTCTTCTCATGCACACAACGTGCTATCCCTCCTGAGCTTCCACAAACACTCAGACCCCTTGGGGGATTTCGTCTTTCTTCCTTCTCCTACAGACGGAGAATGAGGTGGATGCCCTCCTGGCTATCCTTCTGCTCATGCCTCTTCTTGAGTCTCTTTGGGTGTTCAACAACCCAGTGAAGATCCTTCCTTGGACTCTTCCTTCACATGGCAGCACTCAAAGAGTTCTCTGTTCTCCTGTGCCTTCTTGCACGCTTTCTCGACGACCTCCTGGCGGAGTCTCTTCTCCTTAGAACGTTCAACAATTATGGGTTCTTGTGCACCTATGCACTTACTCGATGCCCACCTGGCAGAGTCTTCCAGAATCCTCAGTGATTATGTTTCCTTGAACTCACGACAGAGTTCCTTCCTCTTGTTCACTCCTTGCACACACACGCTCAATGCCCACTTGGCAGAGCTTCTCAGAACTCCTCAGAGCTTCTGACTTCTATCTTCAAACTCTCAGCATAGTTCTTCCTTCAACACCTGGTGCTTACGCTCAATTCCCACCTGGCAGAGCTCCACAAAACTTACATCAAATTTCTGTCTGCAACTGTGTTTCAACTACACAGCCTTGCCTCCAAGGTATTCAACAACCATGAGGTATTCCTCCTGAGTTGATGACTTCAGTCCTGTGCCTCAGCATGTCTTTGTCTGACTCCTCAGAGTTCAGAAGTGCATCCTCAGTGCACCGGCTCTCAGAACCCTCAGCGTCCTGTCATACCCTCCTGGCATGAAGCCTCAAAGACCTTCACCCTGAAATCAAACGAACTACTGTAGAATGCACATCTACAGTATACATTCACATCATATATATATAGAACACCCACAGACATGCATATAATATAGAATAATGCAGGAAAAACGGCTCTGTTATATTAACAATGGAAAATGCCTGTATCTTTACAAAGGTGTTCCTCCTGATCTCTCTCTGGATCTCTACCTGACTAAATCAAAATGAGATCTGAAAATCTCTTTTACCTGAGGGGCTCATCGAGCTCTTCCCTCCAGGTTCACCTACTCTATTTAATTACAATTAATGGTTGTCTAGTCCAGTGTATGGATCTAGATCTCAGCCGATGTAGCATTAAAGT
>SNQJ01S0004335.1:216414-274396 GCA_010110895.2 Picea sitchensis
GTTACATTTTAAAGTATTTTTAGGTTTCCTTACTAGCCTCGAGCTTCCATCCATTAACATTATTCTTGGAGAATAAGAGGATTAGTTAATTTAAAGAACTGGTATTCCAAGAGAGAAGGGTGTCTAAAGAGTTCACTACAACACTTAAGTACAACCAATCATAGCTCAGCATACAAAACAATGTAAGAAACTAAAATATTTCCATACACAACACATATCACTTGTCCCACATATACATATAAACATATACACATGTACACATATATAGATTGTCCCATAAGACCATATTATATAGCACCAAGATGTAACCAACTTCTTTGAAGTGAGAAAGATGAGGTCCACATATATTGGTAATTGTACATAATAAACACATTTATTTTTTCCTCATTTTCAACAACAATTGATTTCTTTGCTCTAATTATCTGACTAGTTGAATGCCTATTCAACTATTTAGTTGATCCCTTAGTCGACCATTCAGTCGAATTCACAATCAATTCTCCTAATCAATAATTTATTATTGATTGATTGTCTGTAAAATATCCAGAGGTGTAATAAACCTATAGTCTTTTGTTCTAGCACCCCTCCATCAATACAACCCTTTAGAGAATGAAGAGGTGGAATTACTTCTGTACACCACCCTATAATTGTAGCTTCCCAAAGCTCAAGCATATCTTGTTTTTTCACAATATTAGATTATGATAGAGTATTTATAATTATATTAGGAACCCAATAATCTCTTCTGAAATATTAAACAATATTTACAACATTGTCATGTATTAATTATCTCAAGTAATGAGCATGAAGCTCCACATGATTCATCTTGTTGTGTGTAACGAGGATGATTTTAGGTATGGAAATTTATTTTAAAATGTAGAAATCTTGGTGAATCTTAGTAATCCTTCATATACCAACTATAAATGTTTGGCGATATTTTTGTAAAAATATTCAAATTTCTAAGGAATTTATATAGTTTCTATAAAATTTTGGCTACTTTTAAGGTAAAATAATTTTATTCTATAGAATTTGGGCGAATCATTTTTAGAATAGCGAATATTTTTTTGGGAAAAACCATGGAAAATTAGCCCATGAGTGAAATTTAGCCCCTAAAATCATCTATGGACTGTGTAACATAAATCTTTGCAACTTATATCACAATTTAATTTTCACAATATACCATAGTTGATGTCTCAATTAGAAAACTATGTGCATGCATTAGATGTCAAATCCATACTAAATATGTGAGAACATGCACTACACCATGATACTCTAATTTTGTGGGAGAAAGAGAGACAATATTAATGATATCACTAAAGGAAGCAGTGTTTTTAATAATTAATATATGTGCGGTGCATTTAAGTTTTTAGAATGTGTTAAGGTCCTAACCCGCACATAGGTAGATCAATGTATTCAGATGTAATAAAGGTCAATATTAATAAGACCTTTCAATAAAATAGAATAAGGCGGATGTAAGAAGACCTAATAGAAGCTTCCGCTTCTAGAAGGATCAACTACTCTAGAATATATATATTAATAGACATATTAGTATAAATAGGTCGGTGTATGAAAACCCTAGCTTGGAGATTATTATGTGAACCTTTCATTTGAGTTGCCCCTCGAAGAGGCTTTGTGAACATTATGCTCGATTCAAAGTGCTATTCTGTTGCTATTTCATATATAAATTCTGTGTATTTTAGAGATTATGATGGATACATTATTTTTATTCTATCATTTCTAGCATTTCATTTTACATTCTTCATATTATTTTATATATGCGGTATCTTGCAAATTGTCGAGCACTTTCATGGCAAAATTGTGGGTATTTTTTTCCGGGTAGAGATGTATTCCAACATTTTTAAGCTACAAATATTTGTCGTTATTCGCATAAACCCGTGGTTGAGGGATTCATACAGCGAGAAATACAAGTGGTTCTTAAGAAACATCTTGTTGTGGCCACCCTTGTAACCCCTGTCGGTGCCAGCCGGTGGTAGTGCATCGGACAACACATGTGGATTGGCCTAGATTTCTGAGAGCCCTCTGTGGAATAAACCTGTCGTGGCGAACTGCTATGGTAATCATAGGAGAACAACTTTCGGGAAGATACTCTCTAGTACACGGGTAGTTGGGTAGTACGAAGCTGAAGTGCGGTCTATCCTCCTTAGTTAGTGCCACGGAGATATTGGGCCAAGTACTTGTTTGACCCCACCATTATATCGAGTATAGGGAAAACACTTGTTTGTAGAACCCTTGAATACCTAACCCTTGGGAACATAAACAACAACATAAACAAATTAAACCCGGTGAGATCTATTAACCATACGTATTAGGGTTTGCTAAAGTAAAGCTACTCTCTGATTCGAATTTGGGAGTTCGACCTTCTTGACATTCTTGGACCAAAAGAATTATTTGAGACCTATTCAGGCTAGATTCATCTCTTCTCCTTATCGCTTTCCTCCATATCATTTTTCTGCAAAATTTTCTGACCCTACCATACCCTTTTCAGTTCACCCATTTTTTTCACCATTATTTGAGACCTATTCCCTTAGATTCATCTCTTCTCCTTATCACTTTTCATCCATATCATTTTTACGCAAAAATTTCTGACCCCTTGCGTTCCCTTTTCGATCACCCATCATCATAGTCATGCAGTAACCAAGAACTAGAGTCTCACTTCAACAACTTGCAATTTGGTTTACTTGAGACCGAACAAGGAGTGCAACAACTCAGTTCTACTTTTGCCTCCTGTGATGCCTCCCTTGATGCCTCCATGAATGCATCGTAAATGTAGCCGTGAAGTCCCCAATGGAGGAAGTCAAACATGAACTTACCACCACCCTGGCTGGAGTCGTCTTTGAAGCACTTTCTGCACCAGCTCAAGCTCCCCTCTGATTGACTATTTTCACGAGGAACGCTGCTTGAAGGTGAAACTTCTTCCCATTCCTTTCAACCCCATCACTTTCAAAGGGACATGTCGCCTTTGGTGGGTGGATGTAACCAAATTTGATGGCTGGACCCCACTAGTTGGGTCACAAATGAGACATTATTTCTCTCTCTACAACATTCACAGATGACTTGGCCAAACTTCGGTATGGTGTTCTTCATCTCGATCAAGAGCAGTACGGCAATGGTGGCAATGGAGAAAAACTTCCGATCAAGGGTATATTGCTTGGTTAATTTGTTCTTGAGCTTTATGAACGATTTGACCCCGACACCAACCATTTGGGCCATTTGACAAAATTGAGTAATCGAGGCCTGATTCGAAGACTTCATAGGCTGCATTTGGCGATGCGGCACCCCGAGCGGAGGGCATGAGTGATGTTTTCTTTTGAGAGTGTTTTATTTGTGGCCTGAAGGAGGAGATTCGGACCCATGTCCTCATGGCTAGACCAACGACTTGGGTGGGCTACCAAAAATGATAAAGAAGCACAAAAATTGTTTCCTCTCAAAGCTGTAAGCCTTCCTTTATCCCGCCCTAAACCAGTAAACCACACCACTCCCTCCGCCCCATTAAAAGTCAAAATTGACCCGGGGAAGAAATGGATGAAGGCATCCAACTCAAGGCCTCTGTTATGGTGTGATGACAAATATTTCCCGGACCACAAATGTAAGGAACAAAATATCTTTATATTGCATCTCGAGAGATATTGAAGATGATGTTGACAACCCCTATGCTGGGGTCGCATTTCTGATATAAACCCTCCCTCCGAACCTCCAGAAGAGGAACCCATCATTTCCTCAATGATCTCACGGCTTCTCTGCCCCAAACTCTCAAGCTAATCGGTTACATCAAGCACCCGAAAGGTCATCATCTTGGTTGGTAGTGGCAACACCCACAATTTTATTCATCGCCGCATTGCCCAAAACATTGCTATATCCATCTATGCTGTCAATAATTTCCAAAATCATGATTGCCAATGGTGGCTCTATGAAGAATGTGGTATTTGTGAAAATGTGTGTCTCAAATAGGTGACTACAACCTCAAAAACCATATGTTCTCTATTGACGCCTTGGGAGGTTCGCGACATTGTGTTGGGTGTGGTGGCTCGGAGCCAGGTCCCACCTCTCATGGATTTTCAGAACTTAACCATCAGATTTGACCAAGGAGGCCACAAACATAAATTCCAAGGCATTAACTGCGGGTTCTCGAGAAATCATCGGGTTCTCATCATGGAAAATTACTCAAAAGGTCGTTGGTGTCATAGCCCAACTCCCGCCATATACAAGCCACGAGAGATCCACCGTGCCCCAATACCTCAAGCCCTCCTTTCTAAACATCAATAATATTTTCCACTCCCAAGGACTCCCTCCTTCCCATGGTGTCCATGATCATTCCATTCCCCTTGTCGGAAGCCTCCCCAACATCACGTCCTTATCGCCACCCCTTTGCTCAAAGAATGAAATTGAAAAAATGGTCGGGAACTCCTTCTTGCGGAGTCATCCGTCTAATCCACGAGACCTTAATCCTCTCACAATAGTCATGGTACTTGTTGTATGAAGTCGACTCTAAGTGTAATAGAGAGCCAAGCCTTAGCATTTAAAATGAAAAATTTGTTTATCGTTCAGAACTTGACTTGGATTACTTGACAAGCCAAACCCCGAAAATTTAATTTTGAGTGCACTTCTGACCTAATACACTTGGAGGTGAGTTCTCTAGACAGCCAAGGGCTCTTTACTCGGGAATATTCAATGATTACAGTAAGAAGGCTAGATTTCTTATTAGAAAAGGTGTTTATCCAGTGCGGAGGTTGATCTGGGGAGAAAAAAGTCCGTGGGCGTGGAGTCAAGTGAAAACCATAGAGAGGATATCATAACAGGGTTCACATTGCTTGCAGAGAATGAGGCAAGGTAGTCTTTCTTTCAACTATAAATAATCATCATATTTAACAACGAAAAAGAAAAGGAAGAGCCACCATAGTGAAAGCATCAATCAAAGGAGGAATTTTCACTATGACGTTGGAAGAAAAAACTAAAAGTGATAACTAGATGCAGAGGACTTATCTGGAGTGAATTCTGAGCAGTCACCATGAAAACAAAACCTTTGTCAACTGAGTTAAATATGAATTCCAAACATATTTAACTCGATCCGACATGGAAACAAAACCTTTATCAATCTGCGCGTAAGGAGCATTAAAATGAATTCCAAACATATTGAACTCAGTTGACAAAGAGCAGATAGAATATAAGACAAAAAGAGGACATAGCGAAAGAAATGGCCGTCAGGAATCTCATGTCACGAGAAGAAAGCAGTTCTTGAATATAATTCTGTTTTGGTTCTCAAAATAACTCTTTGTTCCACACAGGAGCTCTCTGCTCCTCTGAGCTTCCTCCAGGCTTCCCCCTCCTCTTCTTACAATGGATTATTTCCATATAAATTCCCTCTCAAGGAGGTTAAAACCGTCTCATCAACTAATTTTTAACTGTCTTTTAATTAACATACATTTTAATTTCTAGTAAACTGTTAATGGTTGTAAGTGCATTGGGTCCTCGTCTTGATTCGTCATTCTGTCTTCAGGTTAATGGCTTTTATGATTTGATCTGAATCTTTACGGTGATAAGGCTTGTAACGTGACATACATTCAAGTAATTGGATCATATTTTATAGAATCTTCTCTAACGCTTGTAACATGACATAGTGTCAGTTATTTTAATCGGATCTTGATGTAGTCTTTGCTATAGTTTGATGCACGAGCAATGTAGTGCAACCATCAAAATTACCCGCGATTATTTTCTTTGCACCAAAACTCAAACTTTTTTCCCGTTCCTTCATCGACTAATATAGATGCAAATAGCACTATTATCAACCATGATCGTAGGTCTGATTGTTGAACGAACGTGTTGAGATATGGTCAATCCAAACCCCGACCTGTTTTATTTTTTGCCAATTTTCCCATCGGCTTTCGAGTTTGGGGAGAAAATGATGAATTAATGCAAACTAATAGGTGAAAATGCGAAATTCCGTGGTTGGTCCACGTTTTATACACACGACATTCATTGGTGTAAGCGTTGACGGATTTTTGAAAGCGGATGGGCGAGGAAATCTACCAATTTCCATTCGATCTTCGTAATAATTCGCTTGATATTAATTTGTTTTGCCTGTATACGCCTCCCTTCACGAATTTACCCTTTTTTGTACAAAATCTCGTTGGTTATATTTCTTACCCGTTATTGAGGAATCGGCAAGCAATTATTCTATAAATGCATCTCAGAATTGAGCCTGGTGGTAATTAGCTATGAGACTTGCTGTAGTGCTTTGCTGCCAATAATCCTTTGGGCACATTAAAAACGGACAAAGCCAACTCGTTCACTTCTTCTTCTACTGTAGATCGAGATTTCCCTTGATGTGAATAACCCAACCATTCAGAGGAATATAAACCATTTTTATGAACTAGATAAAAGAATAAGATAGTCTGTTGACCCAAATCAATTAAATTTCATCCAAAACTGTGGCCCACAGCAGGCTTGTAAGTAGTCCTTGAAAGGTGGGGTAACTTAATCACTGCAATAATTCCAGCTGTAAGTGCAAATACAGAAGCCAAGACAAAGGCAGGTACATTTCGTCCTCCAAATAAAGCATCCCATGGACCAGCTCCAAGAGCAACAATCATCTGAGGAATAACGATTGAAAGGTTTAAAACACCAATAGACAAACCTTGACCTCCTCCAGCATCTGTAGTCAACTCGGCAGTCACAGAAAATGGTACGCTGTATGTTATCGCCAATGGAAACCCTAAAGGGCAAATAAAACAACTGATGCAGCTTTGTTAAGATCAAGAATACCATCAACAACCTACTTGACTAGACTAATAAACTTATTTGTTAACAACCCAAGAGAGCCATCATAATGACAGCTATTGATTGGAGTAGGAGCATTGCCCAAAAGAGAACCGATGTTATGAAATAGTAAGGTCTGGTGCATCTGGAAGTTTTTCCATCTGCCAGCTGTTGGCATCAAACCCCATTCAACAGAGATATATAGACCCCGTGTAAACTTATAAGCTTGATGTAATTCGGATGAAGACATTAGGGAGAGAAAAATTCAAACTCTGTTACAACATAGGCTCCATCTAGGGATGGCACTTTCCGGCAAAGCGCCAAGAGCAGTAGACCACGTGCCTACATCAAATAAGTGAACTGCAAAATCCACGAACCTCTACGTAGCACCTTGCAGCGATTGGCGATTGAGAAGGATTTTAATAATGCAAACGATTGGAGTAAGCCATGCTAAAAACCAAACCATCGCGGATTCAAAAGCGGACTGAAACATATTGAAAACCTGATCCTGACTTGAAGTCAAGCTTATTTATATGCATCACCTACTCTAACTAGAAGATTTCAGAATCGGATGATACGAAAATGCGATTGAAGCCAATCCAATAATTGTCTTCTCATTTGAACATTTTTACACTTTCTTCGAGCAGACTGAAAAAAGAAACCAATAACTCCAACTGTCATGTTGGTGATCATGGATTTTCAAAACTTTCATCAATTCTTGTGACCAAATATTCATGGCATAGCATACTCCTCCATTAAAAGAATCTAAAATCACAACAAAAGGGTCTTGGAAAAACATATGGTCTTGAGTTTTTACAACATCCATGACTTTTTTATGTTCTGGTTCATGATGTTCAGGATCGTATAACATGGGCACAATTTCTTTTTCATGAAGTAAAGTAGAGTCTAGAATCTGCTCTTCTGGTGGGGAATCATCACAAATAGGTTCATTAACACGCTGTAAAATTTCATGAAATACCTGACTGTCGCCATCTAACAATAGATTCACATCTTCCTCTTGAGTAAGTTCACAGATCGGTATCTTCTCATGAGCCAATTCTTCCTCATACTGATCGTTTTTATCAACTTGGGAAATTTCTATTGTTTCTTCCTCCTCCTCCGGAGGACTTGTATCACAACAATCTTCAAAAAGGATTTCGGCAGTATACATTCTCTTGCAATGTTGATGGAAAAGTGTGTGAAAACTTTTTCGCTGAAGGAATACTAGAATGGGGTAAAAGATTTATGCAGTCTAAGCGTCTTTCCCAATGTAAGCATGAACAATTTCATGAGGGCGTCTTCATGATGTACGTTAACTCTTGCATGAGCTTGTGGAATTTGAATAAATGTTGACCAGGATTGTCGTCTTCATCTTCTCTGAATTTAGGAAGGATATCCCCCAAACTTTAATGCGGAAGAGTAACAGGCCACAAACATTTGCAAAGTCGAGGAGGAGCAAACCTTGCAGCAATCCGTGCAGCGAATGAGCTCGTCATTTGGGATCAGTGGAGTCGCCAACAAAATCATATAGAGTCTATGAACCAAGGAGTCGCCATGGTGAATGGTCACATCCAACTGAACGCCTATCCCTTGTTCACCATCAAGAGGCAGATCTGAACTTTGTCGTACCACAGGGAAAGTGCTTCGTCACTCAGATCCCGACAGCGGCAAAAATGTTATGCATGAAGTCGACTCTGGGCTGTAATAGAGCCAAGCCTTAGCACATTTAAAATGAAAAATTTGTTTATCATCAGAACTTGACTTGGGTTGCAACCGTAGGAAGACCTGAAAATTTAATTTTGAGTGCGCTTCTGACCTAATACGCTGGAGCGGTTCTCTAAGCGAGGGCTCTTTACTCAGGAATGTTCAATGATTACAGTAAGAAGGCCCGATTTCTTATTAGAAAGGTGTTTAATCAGGTCTGGAGGTTGATCACAGGGAGAAAAAGACCATTGGGCATGGAGTCAGAGTTAAAACCATAGAGAATATGCCAGGGGTTCACATTACTTGCAGAGAATGAGGCAGGTAAGTCTTTCTTTCAACTATAAATGATCATGATTTAGCAATGAGAAAAAGAAAAGGAAGAAGAGCCACCATAGTGAAAGCATCAATCAAAGGAGGAATTTTCACTATGACGGAAAAGTAGCCATATCAGGCGAGTGGGAGCATTAAAATGAATTCAAACATATTTAACTCAGTCGACGTGGAAACAAAACCTTTATCAACAGTGCGTAAGGAGCATTAAAAATAAATTCCAAACATATTTAACTTCCGGTTAACAAAGGCGGAGATATAATATGAAAAAAAGAGGACATAGTGAAGGAGATGACTGTAATGAATCTCATAATCTGAAGAAACAGGTTACTGAATATAATTACGTTTCTGGTTCTCAAAACAACTCGCGTTCCACACAGGATCTCTCTACCCTCAGAGCTTCCTCCGGGCTTCCCCCCTCCTCTTCTTACAATGGATTATTTCCATATAAATTCCCTCTCAAGGAGATTGAAACGTCTCATCAACTAATTTTTAAGCGTCTTTAATTAGCATACATTTTAATTTCCTAGTAAGCTGATGATGGCCGGTCGTAAGTGCATTGGATCCTCCTCCATGAGTTGTCATTTTGTCTTCAGGTTAATGGCTTTTATGATTTGATCCGAATCTCTACGGTGACATAACTTCAAGTGACTGGATAATCGCTTCTAACAAAACATAATGTCAGTTATTTTAATCGGATCTTGATGTAGTCTTTGCTATAGTTTGATGCACGAGCAATGTAGTGCAACCATCAAAATTACCCGCGATTATTTTCTTTGCACCAAAACTCAAACTTTTTTCCCGTGCCTTCATCGACTAATATAGATGCAAATAGCACTATTATCAACCATGATCGTAGGTCTGATTGCTGAACGAACGTATTAAGATATGGTCAATCCAAACCCCGACCTGTTTCATTTTTGCCAATTTTCCATACGGCTTTCGGGCTTTCGGGGAAAATGATGTAGTGTGCAAAACGATAGGTGAAATGCTGAAATCCCATGGTTGGTCCACGTTTTATACATCTGGCGTTCATTGGCGTTGACGGGATTTTGGCGGATGGGCCGATACCAATTTCCATTCGATCTTCGTAATAATTCGCTTGATATTAATTTGTTTTGCCTGTATACGCCTCCCTTCACGAATTTACCCTTTTTGTACAAAATTCGTTGGTTATATTGCTTACCCGTTATTGAGGAATCGACAAGCAGTTATTCTATAAATGCATCTCAGAATTGAGCCTGGTGGTAATTAGCTATGGTTGCCGTAGTGCTTTGCTGCCAATAATCCTTTGGGCACATTAAAAACGGACAAAGCCAACTCGTTCACTTCTTCTTCTACTGTAGATCGAGATTTCCCTTGATGTGAATAACCCAACCATTCAGAGGAATATAAACCATTTTTATGAACTAGATAAAAGAATAAGATAGTCTGTTGACCCAAATCAATTAAATTTCATCCAAAACCGTGGCCCACAGCAGGCTTGTAAGTAGTCCTTGAAAGGTGGGGTAACTTAATCACTGCGATAATTCCAGCTGCAAGTGCAAATACAGAAGCCAAGACAAAGGCAGGTACATTTCCTCCTCCAAATAAAGCATCCCATGGACCAACTGCAAGAGCAACAATCATCTGAGGAATAACGATTGAAAGGTTTAAAACACCAATAGATAAACCTTGACCTCCTCCAGCATCTGTAGTCAACTCGGCAGTCACAGAAAAAGGTACGTTGTATGTTATCGCCAATGGAAACCCTAAAGGGCAAATAAAACAACTGATGCAGCCTTGTTAAGATCAAGAATACCATCAACAACCTACTTGACTAGACTAATAAACTTATTTGTTAACAACCCAAGAGAGCCATCATAATGACAGTTGCTGATTGGAGTAGGAGCATTGCCCAAAGGAGAACCGATGTTATGAAATAGTAAGGTCTGGTGCATCTGGAAGTTTGTCCATCTGCCAGTTGTTGGCATCAAACCCTATGCAATAGAGATATACAGACCCCTAGTTAACTTATAATCTTGATGCGATTGGGATGAAGACATTAAGGAGAGAAAAATTCAAACTCTGCTACAGCGGTACTAAGAAAAGTTTCTTGGAGGAATGTGTCCTAACTTCGTTGCTCTCAATAAACTCACCATCAAAGAAAAATTTCCCATTCTTGTCATTGAGGACCTCCTGGATGAACTAGTGGTGCCCAATTCTTCACCAAACTTGATCTTTGCTCGGGCTATCAGATACCTATGAAAGGTCTGACATTCCCAAGACGTCCTTTCTCACTTATGAGGGCCACTACGAGTTTTTGGTCATTCCCTTTGGTTTGTGCTCTTGCCCCTCCACCTTTCAGAGCCTCATGAACCATGTCTTCCGCCCTTTTCTCCTTCATTTGTCTTAGTTTTTCTTTGATGATATCCTCATATATATAAGACATGGACAGACCATCTGACTCATGTGGATCAAGTTCTCAACCTACTCTCTCAGCACCAAATTTTCCTGAAACAATCCAAATGTGCTTTTGGTGCATCCGAAGTAGAATACTTGGGTCATCTAGTGGGCAAGGATGGCGTCAGGGTGGACCTGAAAAAGATTGAAGCTATGCAAGATTGGCCGCACCCTAAGACTCTCAAAAGCTTGTGTGGATTTTGGGCCTCACAGGGAATTACCACAAGTTCGTCAGAACTAGCGGAAATATTGCAGCACCTCTCTCGGCTCTCCTTAAAAAGAACTCTTTCACTTGGACCCCAGCAGCTGCTCAAGCTTTTTCAAACTTTGAAGATGGCCGTGTGCACCCCTCCGGTTCTGGCTTTTTCCGACTTCACAAAGACATTTGTATGGGAATGTGATGCACAAGGGGAAAGGAATTGTAGCACTGTCCTTATTAAAGAGGGTTGACCTTTGGCCTTCACTAGAAACAACTATTTAGCAGAAAGAATCTGGGCAAACCCATTTTATGAAAAATAAATGTTGGCGATTCTGCATGCAGTGAATTATGGTGACCCATCTCTTGGGGCAACGATTCCCAGGTAAGATAGACCATCAAGCCTCCAAGTACTTTATGGAACAACACATTTCCTCCCAGGAGCAACAAAATGGGTCACTAAGCCCTTTGGATATGATTATGAGATCATCTACAAGAAGGGGAAAGACAATGTCAAGTAGATGCACTGTCAGGAAATATGAAGATGAAGGATCCATTTTTCTCTTTCCTTCATTGTACCTGATTGGCTGCAAGCTGTGCACCGGGAATGGCTACAAGACCCAAAGTTCTCATCTGATCCAGCAACTGCAGGACAAGGCGCAGGCGCTTCCCCGAGGTACTCCTGGCTTCAGGATGAGCTTCGTCACAAAGGTTTCTTGTATTTAAGTAAACAATCCAACCTCAAATCTACGGTACTCTCTGAGATTCATGATACACCCACATCCGGGGCACTCCAGGTTCACTAAAACATATGACCAAGTTAAACGTTCTTTTTCTGGGAGGGTATGAAACAGGACATACGTAAGTTTGTGGCTGAATCTGAGGTCTGTCAACACCAACAAAGGAGAAACAGTCAAATCTCAAGGCACCCTCCAACCGCTTCTGATTCCCCTGCTGGAAGGATATCTCTATGGACTTTATTATGGAAATACCCAAATCGGGGAATAAATCAGTGATAATGGTGGTGGATCGCCTTTAAGTATGCTCATTTTTGTGCTCTTCACCACCCATTACTGCATCCAAAGTGGCCCAAATTTTCATGGATCAAAGTCTTCAAGCTTCATCGCATGTGAAACTCTATTGTTTCTGATTGAGACCCAACTTTCACAAAATTTTTGGCAAGAACTGTTTAAGCTACAAGGCTGAGTACGTAATCTCCCAGCTTATCATCCTCAGACAGATGGTCAAATGGAAGTCGTCAGCAAGTGTTTGGAAACATATCTGAGGTGCTTTGCCTCTGAAAAAAAACACCAGTGGGCTCAATCGTTACCCCTCGCCGAATGGTGGTACAACACTACATACCATACAGCCACTCGCATGACTCCTTTTGAAGCAGTGTATGGACAGAAGCCACCGTCAGTTCTCTCATACTTACCAAGGTACCTCGAAGGTCTAGGCGGTTGACCAAACACTTACAGTCGAGGATATTCTTCGTACCCTTAAAAGAACTTGGTCATGGCCCAGAATAGAATGAAGCAGGAATCAGATCAAGGTCGCTCGGAACAACAATTTGTGAAGGGGATGAAGTGTTTCTACGACTGCAACCATATAAAGAAAAACTTCCCACTCAAGGCCGAGCAGTGTCAAAAAATAGCACCCAAATTTTGCTAAGCCCTTACACAGTTCTCAAGCGTGTGGGACGAGTCGCATATCCGGACTAGCTCTGCCCAGTCAGTCGAAGCTACATCCAGTTTTCATGTTTCATGCTTGAAGAAGATTGATTGGAACCAGGTGCCAAAATTAAAACCAACCTTCCAGAGTTAGCTGAAGAAGGATCCATTTTGGCTACAACCAGAAGCAGTTTTGAGACCAGGGGGCGTCGCCTGCGTTAGAGAACCATCAGGAAGTGCTAGTACAATGGAAAAATATGACTCCAACGAATTGCGGGAATCAGCTACAATTCTGCAGCAGTTCCACATCTCAAGCGCCCGAGGGACAAGGTTGTTTTTAAGGGGAAGGCCATGTTAGGGTCCTAGCAGACATAGGTATATCAATGTATTCCGGATGTAATAAATGTCAATATTAATAAGACCTTTCAATAAAATAGAATAAGGCGGATGTAAGAAGACCTAATGAAGCTTCCACTTCTAGAAGGATCTTCCTCTAGATGCTTCTCTTAATAGACATATTAGTATAAATGAGAGTCGAGGGTATGAAAACCCTAGATTGAGATTATTGTAACAGAGCACTGCTCGACTAGAGTTTGCCCCCTCGAAGAGGCCTGAACATTGCTATCTGATTCAAAGTGCTATTTCTGTTGCTATTTCGTATATCATTTCTGTGTATTGTGAAGATTATGCTGGATATTTTACTGTTATTTGCATGTTTCTAGCATTTCATTTATGTTCTTCATATTTTATATATCTAGTATCTTGCAGAGATGCAACAATGGGGAATTTTGTGAAGATGGTGTCTTTTCTAAGACAAAGGCACTAGTAATGCACAATCCCATCCCAATGTATGGCGCTTAATGTTAGTGGTGCGATGTGTAGTTTTAAATGCAATGTACATAGTGCTTCCTGTTAATACATAGGAAGCATTGTGTTGCTATTTCGTATATCATTTCTGTGTATTGTGAAGATTATGCTGGATATTTTACTGTTATTCTGTCATTTCTAGCATTTCATTTATGTTCTTCATATTTTATATATCTAGTATCTTGCAGAATGCAACAATGGGAATTTTGTGAAGATGGTGTCTTTTCTAAGACAAAGGCACTAGTAATGCACAATCCCATCCCAATGTATGGCGCTTAATGTTAGTGGTGCGATGTGTAGTTTTAAATGCAATGTACATAGTGCTTCCTGTTAATACATAGGAAGCATTGTGTGTGGTTCTTCATGTGAATTCATAGGATGCACCAACCACTATCTGGGGTGAGTCAAACGTGCAAAGAACACTGTGACATTTATTTTAAATTAAAAAAGGACAAATTTAAGGCCAATTCTTAATTTTAATCTGATGAAGATTATAATAAGGAGGTAGAAAACATTTTACCTAGCCACTTTTCACCCGAGGAAGCATGGTTAGTCCGTAAAGGAAAAACAAAAATTTCAAAAATTTTCCAAATTTGGAGATTTTACGAAATCTACAGGGGCAGTGAGGAAGGACCATTCTAGAGAATTACAAATGGGGAAGCCATAGAAGGAAGGCGAGCATCAGTTTCTTGTGTCAAAAGTTGGAAGCACATAGGGAAATGTGATAATGAAGTTTGGTTTGGTAATTTTTATTTTTATTTTACCCTTTCTTAGTGTGTCTAATAGTAAGATGCATCAGAGCATTCTTTGTACTTGAATGAACATGTATGCTTGTTTTTTTTAACCTAAAATGGTGTGCCATATATATGGACACAATAATGCATTTTGGTATGAGTAACACACCATACATTTTTTTTTATAGTAAAAACAATGAGACTATATTATTATTAAGTGCATTGTTATTGTTTTCCGGTGCACCACTATTATAGACACATTGGGGATGTATGGGTTTCTAAGTGCATTGTGGAAGGTTTGTGGTTATTAAATCAAATTTTTTTGTTGAATAATCAATTGTTTTTACCTGTTCCGATGCGTTCATTATACATGCACCAATGAGCTTTTGTTATTGTGGAGCACCATGGTGCATTTTATTTTTTATAAAATAAAAAATAATATTTTAGTATTTTTATTAATAATGGTTATCAATGCGCTTCATTTGTTACACATCAGGGCGTTATGTTGGTAAGCACATTGGTGCAGTCGGTTTATGCGCACTGATGTTAAAAACCTCTAGTCGTCCACCTCTTCTATAAACATATAAGGGATAAATATTTCTCGGCAGGTCAATAAAACCCTCTACTACAAGGTGTTTTCCTTGTAGTGTGTGTACCTACTTTACTCTTGTCAATTGAAATACAACCACTATTTCAACTTTTCATTATGGAAGGGTTGAATGAATATAATCCCTTCAACTTGCAATTAAGAGGATCCCTTCAAATTTGATCATTGGCAGGGAATACACAACTTTACTATTATTATGTTTGTTTTAATAATGATTATATAACATACTTTACCACCTTATTATCAAAGTGATAGCAATATTCTTGTCATTGATAAATATATGTGGTATCACCCAACACTATTTTTTATTGTGAACTTTGTCGTTACATTTATAAAGTATTTTTAGGATTCCTTACTAGCCTCGGGCTTCCATCCATTAACATCATTCTTGGAGAATAAAAGGATTAGGTAATTTAAAGAACTGGTATTCCAAGAGAGAAGGGTTTCTAAAGAGTTCACTAAAACACTTAAGTACAACCAATCATAGCTCAACATACATAACAATGTAAGAAACTAAAATATTTCCATACACTACACATATCACTTGTCCTACATATACATATAAACATATACACATGTACACATATATAGATTGGCCCATAAGACCATATTATATAGCACCAAGATGTAACCAACTCCTTTGAAGTGAGAAATATGAGGTCCACATAGATTGGTAAGTGTACATAATAAAAACATTTATTTTTCCTCATTTTCAACAACAATTGATTGCTTTGCTCTAATTATTTGACTAGTTGAATGCCTAGTCAACTATTTAGTTGATCCCTTAGTCGACCATTCAGTTGAATGCACAATAAATTCTCCTAATCAATAATTTATTATTGATTGATTGTCTGTAAAATATCCAGATGTGTAATGAACCTATAGTCTTTTGTTCTAGCACCTCTCCATCAACACAACCCTTTAGAGAATCAAGAGGTGGAATTACTTCTATACACCCCCCCATAATTGTAGCTTCCCAAAGCTCAAGCATATCTTGTTTTTTAACAAGATTAGATTATGATAGAGGATTTGTAAATATATTAGGAACCCAATAATCTCTTCTGAAATATTAAACAATATTTACAACATTACCATGTATTGATTATCTCAAGTAATGAGCATGAAGCTGCACATGATTCATCTTATTGTGTGTAACGAGGATGATTTTAAGGATGGAAATTTATTTTAAAATGTAGAAACCTTGGAGAATGTTAGTAATCCTTTATATGCCAACTATAAATGTTTGGCGATATTTTTGTAAAAATATTCAAATTTCTAAGGAATTTATATAGTTTCTATAAAATTTTGGCTATTTTTAAGGTAAAATAATTTTATCCTATAGAATTTGGGTGAATCATTTTTAGAATAGTGAATATTTTTTTGGGAAAACCAAGGAAAATTAGCCCATGAGCGAAATTTAGCCCCTAAAATCATCTATGGTGTGTAACATAAATATTTGCAACTTATATCACAATTTAATTTTCACAATACACCACAGTTGATGTCTCAATTAGAAAATCATGTGCATGCATTAGATGTCAAATCCATATATGTGATACCACTAAAGGAGGTAGTGTTTTTAATAATTAATATATGTGTGGTGCATTTAAGTTTTTAGAATGCAACAATGGGAATTTTGCGAGGATGGTGCCTTTTCTAAGACAAAGGCACTAGTAATGCACAATCCTATCCTGACGTATGGTTCTTAGTGTTAGTGGTGCGATGTGTAGTTTTAAATGCAATGTACATAGTGCTTCCTGTTAATACATAGGAAGCGTTGTGTGTGGTTCTTCATGCAAATTCATAGGATGCACCAACCACTATCTGGGGTGAGTCAAACGCGCAAAGAACACCGTGACATTTATTTTAAATTAAAAAAGGACAAATTTAAGTCCAATTCTTAATTTTAATCTGATGAAGATTAAAATAAGGAGGTAGAAAACATTTTACCTATCCTCTTTTCACCCGAGGAAGCATGGTTGGTTTGTAAAGGAATTTTGTTTTTTCAAAAAATTTCCAAATTTGAAGAACTCTATAGGGGCAGTGAGGAAAGAACATTCTATATAATTACAAATGGGGAAGCCATAGAAGGAAGGTGAGAATCAGTTTCTTGTATCAGAGGTTGGAAGCACATAGGGAAATGCGATAATGAAATTTGGTTTGGTAATTTTTTTATTTTATTTTACCCTTTCATAGTGTGCCTAATAGTAAGATGCATGACAACATTCTTTGTACCTAAATGAACATGTATTATTGTTTTATTTTAACCTAAAATGGTGTGCCATATATATGGACACAACAATGCATTTTTGTATAAGTAACACACCATACATTTTTTTTTATAGTAAAAACAATGAGACTATATTATTATTAAGCGCATTGTTATTGTTTTCGGTGCACCACTATTATAGAAACATTGGGGATGTATGGGTTTCTAAGTGCATTATGGAAGGTTTGTGGTTATTAAAACATTTTTTTTTGTTCAATAATCAATTGTTCCTACCTGTTCCGATGCATTCATTATACATGCACCAACAGGCTTTTGTTATTGTGGAGCACCATGGTGCATTTTATTTTTTATAAAATAAAAAATAATATTTTAGTATTTTTATTAATAATTGTCATCAGTTCACTTTATTTGTTACACATCGGGGTGCTATGTTGGTAAGCACATTGGTGCAGTCAGTTTACGCGCATTGATGTTAAAAACCTCTAGTCGTCCACCTCTTCTATAAACATATAAGGGATAAATATTTCTTAGCAGGTCAATAAAACCCTCTACTACAAGGTGTTTTCCTTGTAATGTGTGTACGTAGTTTACTCTTGTCAATTGAAGTACAACCACTAGTTCAACTTTTCATTATGGAAGGGTTGAATGAATATAATCCCTTCAACTTGAAATTAAGAGGATCCCTTCAAATTTGATCACTGACAGGGAATACACAACTTTACTATTATTATGTTTGTTTTAATAATGATTATATAACATACTTTACTACCTTATTATCAAAGTGATATCAATATTCTTGTCATTGATAAATCTATGTGGTATCACCCAACGCTACTTTTTATTGTGAACTTTGTTGTTACATTTATAAAGTATTTTTAGGTTTCCTTACTAGCCTCGGGCTTCCATCCATTAACATCATTCTTGGAGAATAAGAGGATTAGGTAATTTAAAGAACTGGTATTCCAAGAGAGAAGGGTGTCTAAAGAGTTCACTACAACACTTAATTACAACCAATAATAGCTCAACATACATAACAATGTAAGAAACTAAAATATTTCCATACACAACACATATCACTTGTCCTGCATATACATATAAACATATACACATGTACACATATATAGATTGGCCCATAAGACCATCTTATATAGCACCAAGATGTAAGAAACTCCTTTGAAGTGAGAAAGATGAGGTCCACATAGATTGGTAAGTGTACATAATAAACACTTTTATTTTTGCCTCATTTTCAACAACAATTGATTGTTTTCTATAATTATCTGACTAGTTGATCCCTTAGTCGACCATTCAGTCGAATGCACAATCAATTCTCCTAATAAATAATTTATTATTGATTGATTATCTGTAAAATATCCAGAGCTGTAATAAACCTATAGTATTTTGTTCTATCACCCCTCTGTCAACACAACCCTTTAGAGAATCAAGAGGTGAAATTACTTCTGTACACCCCCCCATAATTGTAGCTTCCCAAAGCTCAAGCATATTTTGTTTTTTCAAAAGATTGGACTATGATAGAGGATTTGTAAATATATTAGGAACCCAATAATATATTCTGAAATATTAAACAATATTTACAACATTATCATGTATTAATTATCTCAAGTAACGATCATGAAGCTCCACATGATTCATCTTGTTGTGTGCAACATAAATCTCTACAACTTATATCACAATTTAATTTTCACAATATACCACAGTTGATGTCTCAATTAGAAAACCATGTGCATGCACTAGATTCCAAATCCATACTAAATATGTGAGAACATGCACTACACCATGATACTCTAATTTTGTGGGAGAAAGAGAGAGAATATTAATGATATCACTAAAGGAAGTAGTGTTGTTAATGTCATTAGGAGCACTGGATTGTTTATTACATGTATTCACACCGATGCATAATTCACATTTAAATGAATTGATGTGTAAGTTTATATTAAATTCACCATCGAATTCAAATGAATACAATGCAATGATATGTTTTGGTGCTAACTTTTATACTTTGCAAGTAAACAAATGCAACTTGTTTTTTTTTTAACAAAAAAATGAATTGATCATTCGAAAATCAAACTTTTTTAGAATAATGTTGTTTTTATATTTTAGTTATTTTGTTTGGATATGATCATTGCATTAATGTGGTGTATCATTTAAATAAATATACCAGTTGATTACATGATCATCATTCATTCCTCTAACTATTATCAGTTATCAAGTTGCTTTAGTCATTTTTGCATCACTTGCACGGGATATTGTACTTGGATTATTTGGAATGTTTTTGTTGATTGGCTTTATTTTGACATTACACCTCTTCATGTCCCAACTAGTGCTTCATAAACAATACAAATTATTTTGAAACAATGATTCATTCCATCTCTCAAGATATCTTCTATTGGTTCAACTCCATACTTTGTTTCCTAGGAGTTTTATATGCCATGGGAAAACATAGATATAATTAAGGTTTATTGTTTTTCATTAATTATAAAATAAGAGAAGTAAAACAATATAGCTACTTACACATTGTTCAATTAACCATTGATACTCTCAATATATACTCACAACTCATACCTAATACAATGTCAATCAAAAATTTGTATGGCTCTTCTTTGTATGTTAGCACTTGTTAGAAAACATCTATGAATTATTGTAAATCAATTAAAATATATACATCAGAACCAATATGAAATCCTAAGTAAGTAAAATGAATTAAGTACTTACAAACTTTGTGATCAACCCTTTTATGCCTTGACGTCCTGTCTTATGTGTTGAATGGGTTCCATTTTGTTTTCTTTTATACAACAACAAAATTATTGAAAATTAATATTCCATGCAATAATTGAACTCTTTGAACATAGAAAAAATCAATGAATACATATGTTTGTTGCACATTGTTGTTGGGATGGTTCCTCCTGCGATGCAATTATGGTTATTTGTTTGATCATCTCCTTATACACTTTTTTGACATCCCTATCTAAATGTTTCAGATATCACATCGATCATCCTTTGGAATTTGATCATTCTTCCTAGAAAATTAAAAATATAATAAAAAATGATTAATATTTATAACAAAATTAATAAATATAGAAAATTATTGATGTAATATTTTTTTGGACTAGTGTATGCATATTAAAAAAAACATGTTTAGAAATAAAACTTTTTAATGATTCCTTTTTGTTATTATATATATTTTCTATTGCAAGTTTCACAGGCATCATTAACCATTTCTCTGAAAATACTTACTATAGTTTATGTATAACTTGATTAATGCAATCAATGGATTGATTTTTGTACATCAATGAAAATAACATCTATATGTTCTTTCCACTATATCCCTAATAGTTTTATAAAAGTCCCCCCCCCTCCCCTCTCATTAACTTTTTACACCACTCACTACAAGGAAAACATCTTTAGCAAAGTTTTTGTAGAGGTTTTTAATGTTACAAGATTGGGAAAAATGATCAAAAATTACCTACAATTGGTAGTAGATGTTTTAATGAATTTTCACTATAGCTAAATATTTTTGGTTGTTAGAGGTTCTAGTTGAGGATTTTTTGATGGTGCACTTATATCAATAATGCATATTGATGCACTGGTTATATATAATATGCACCAGTGTGCTACATAATGATGAGGCTTCCAAATATATTTACTAAACATCGATATGGATGATACAATTTTGAAGCCTAGTGCTCAATTTAGCTATTGAAATCACCAAGGCATTTTTTTCAATAATAGGCACTGACACACTAGAGCTTGATATGTTGTAGGGAATTTCTATCAATAATAAGCACTGATGTGCCTCAACTTTATGTGTGCCAAGGATTTAAAATTATATTACATACCATTGCGTATGATATATATTACGAAGCCCCAGTTCTTAGTTTATATAATAAAAGCACCAATGCGTATATCATCTTGTGCACCATAATTTCTCATTATGGTAATGCCAATAGTAACAATAGAGATAAATATATCATTGAAGGAAGCTATGTTTTTGTTACCATTAAGAGCACAAGTGTTTTTATTACATTTATTCTCACCCATGTGTAATACTCATTTAAATTCACTAGTGAGTATATCAGAATGAACCACACCATTGAGTTAAATAATACAATGCAAAGAAATTTTTTAGTGTTGATTTTTTCCACGTTCAGGTATGCAAATTCAATTTCTTATTTTCTTTTATTAAATTTCAATTAATCATGAGAAAATATTTTTTTCTAATAACAATGTTGATTTTTATGTTTTAATTATTGTGTTTTATATAATCACTGCATTAATGTTTTATATAATCACTGCATTAATGTTTTATATAATTTAATATACCAACTGATTACACCTGTGTTCATTGCAACAATATAAATCATTCATATCTTTAATCAACAATATAATATTTTATGACACTAGATAATGTAATATAATAAGAAATTTATTTTATTTCATAGAAATAAGGGACCATTCATTATACAAAATGGGACAACATAAAGGTCCATGATTATCAAAATGTCAATAAATAATTGTTATAGTGATTGGTAACATGTTGTCATCCAATTGGAACAACATGTCCACATTAAACAACAAATTTTATTTTCACAAATAAAAATTCCAAAATATACAACTTGCAACATTCAATTTCAACGATCATCATTCAACGTTCAAAATATTGTTATTGCTCAAATTTCTTGCATGCCTCATTTCTTCATCACTTACATGGAATATTGTACTTGGGTTATTTGGAATGTTTTTTTGATTGGCTTGAATTTTACATTGTCCTCTTCATGTTCCATCTACAAACATAGAAATAAATTGTAATGGTTATATCTACATTTATAGTATAATATACATGAATTCATAAATAAAAAAGAATACCATAGCAATGAGTGCTTCATAAACAATACACCTTTCAAAAGCATAGTTCACATCGTATCTTAAAATATCCTCTATTTCCTTTGTACACTCCATACTTTGTTTCCTACGAGTTTTGTATGCCATGACAAAGTATAGATACAATTAAAGATTTTTTATTGTTCCATTAATTATAAAAGAAGAGAATAAAACAACATAGTTACATGAAAATTGTTTAATTAACCCTCAATATTCCAACGTATACTCACAATCAATACTTAATCCAATGTTCGAATGACTCTTCTTTGTATGTTAGAACCTATTAGAAAACATACATGGATGATTGTAAATCAATTAAAATATATACATTACAATAAATATTAAATTTTAAGAAAGTAAAATTCAAATTAAGTACTCACAAAATTTGTGACCAAGTTTTTCCTGCCTTGTTCCATGTTATGTGCTAAGTGTGTTCCATTTTTTCTTTTTGCAACAACAAAACAATTGAAAATTAATATTCCATAAAATAATTAAAATTTTTGTACATACAAAAACATCAATGAATATATACATTTGACACACAATGTTGTTGGGATGGTTCCTCCTATGATGCAATTATGGTCATTTCTTTGACCATCTCCTTATACATATTTTTTGACATCCTTATCAACATGTTTCATATATCATGACGATTGTCCTTTGGAACTCTAAAAATATTCTTGAAAAACAAAAAACACAATTAAAAAATTAATTAATATTTATACAAAAATAAATATAGCAAAAATATTGGTTCGGTAATTTTTTGGACCAGTGTATGCATATCTAAAAATACATGTTTAACAATAGTACCTTTTAAATGATTCATTTTTTTTTATTGTGTGTTTTTTTCTATTATAAGTCTTACATGTCTCATTGGCCATTGCTCTGGAAAAAATTGTTGTATTGTATGCATAACCTTATTCTTGGAGTCACTAGATTGATTTCGTATTGTAAACAAAAAGAACATCTATACATTATTTATATTATATCCCTCATAATTTTATAACATTTTTTTCCTTTTCCATTAACTTCTAGCACCACTATAGATGAACTAAGGACCAATTTTTTATCATTTACATCCTTCATGATTTTTATCTTCTTAGGATGAATTTCCATTCCCTCATTGTCGGTTGCTACACAACATTCAACAAACACAAAGTTGAATATTTGAAGTATATTAATGATTATTGTTAAGAAGTACATTTATAATAAAAAGTCAAAGAAAAAATTCATATTGATCACCTTCTGATCCACCTAATTATTCTCTTTGCGACATGTTCATAAAGCATTTATGCTCTTTTCCACTCAGATTATAAAAACCATTTTAGTTTTTCTTCAAGTTTTTCCTCTCCATGACACACATTATCCAATACACATCATTTAAATTTACATATAATTCAAATATATTACTTCTATATTAAAATTTAAGAGAAATTTCCATGTTCTCATCTTGAGATCTACTTATCTCTCCTTTAATGATATACGTTTTTTTTTAATCTTCTATAATCTATTTTCTATGAATAAAATCTGTCCATAATGAAATACCCAAATTATTGTTTTACAAATGAACTAAATAATTTCAAGCTAAAACTATTTTTAGTTTAAGTAATGTGTATATTCTAGTGGCATGCACCAATGTGTTTTGTACAATGCGCACCACTAATGTTGGTAATTTTTATTGAAAAGTCACGCCAAATGGTGTGGTTTTTTTTTTTAAATGTAGTAGTGCGTCGCTTTGATAAGTGTGCACTTTGAACCGCGAAAACGTTTTTTTAGTAATAGTGTTACGGATCCAATGCAATGGTGGTACCAATTCAATATATATGCAAAGCCCCATATTTAAATAAACAAAACCAATACATTTTCATTGCTAAAAAAATATCATCATTAAATAGTAGAGGATAAACCCCCAATGCTAGAGTTTGCAACAACATAAAACAAAAGAGAATAACAAGAAAATAACAATGTCAAATATTCTTCTGGAAGAAAATTGTGTGTGGAGTTTTGAAACGTCCAACATTTCGAGTGAACACTCCACCCATATCTAGGGACCTCAAAAGATGATAGATCATAAAAGAGTGTTGAGGTTTGGGTATATAGACTCGAATTAGATGGTTACCAGAGTGTTGAGGTTTGGGTATATAGACTCGAATTAGATGGTTACCGTTAATGCATGAAATAGTCGTTGGAACGGTCTTATATAGTTATATTCCACTTGAATACTTGATGGATATTATCTATAGGTTAGCAAGATGAAACAATAAGTTATGTCAGTTTTCCCTTGAGTATACACCATCATTTTTCCTGGTTGTGAGCTGTACTTTTACAGATCGTGACCCAAATTGATGGTCACACCTTGCTCTCTTGAAAATCACGTCTGGTCGAATCTTGCAAGAATGTAGGGTGCGACTAGGTCTTTTACTCTCAAATTAGGAATGGTTACAACGATAGGGATATGTCAAAACTATCCCTAGAAACCCATGCTGATGACATGATATGTTCCACAAAACTACAATCTGCAACCCAATCGACTGAGAAACAAGGCAATTCGACCTCCACCCCATCCTCATCCCATACTAGTACTAATACCACATTCCCTCTTCTTCAAGACAAACCTCTAAGGTTAATGTGGTTCAATCCACTTCATCTCAATATGGTGAATAAAAATAAGGATAAATCCAAAAAACATTCTAACCAACAGGAGAGTACAAAAACCCAAGACCCCATTGAAACCAAAGAAAGGAAAATATCTCCATGTTATGTAAGGAGGACCACTTCACAAAATAATTCTCCACTTGCCAAGGTTCATCACACTTCTGAGGGGGATCTCCTTCCCGGCTATTGGTATTAACCAATCCACCCCCGCCCCAACAAAAAATGGTAGCACAAGCTCTTTCACTCCCACCTGGGGGAAATGAAGAGTCCTCAATCATGAATATTATGATGGTTAAATATATGGTGGCACTATCCACCAGAGAAAAGAAATATGAATCCCAAGAAGGGGAACCTTAATCTAAAGACCCCCCATCGACTACACCACATGTTGGTGTGTAGTGGAAGACCTGGGTTAATCATCAATATACCAAAACCTTAGACACTTCCTTTCAACATCACCTAAGAAAGAGAAGTATCACCGGGCATCGAGAGGTTGTAGGAACAAGGTTCTAGTGATGAGGGGAAGTGACCTGTATAATCAATATACCAACAAAACCCCTTAAAAACCAACCCTTTCGACATCACCTACAAAACAAGTGAAGTCTCACCCAAGGAATCTAGAGGGGATGAAAAAACCAAGGTTCTACAGTGATGAAGGGAAGAAAGGAACTCAACATGTTCTTTTTACTTCAACCATCTACCATGTACGCTGCTTCCATTACTTAACAATGACTTAATATGTGACATACCCTATGTGCAACATTCCTTTTATTTGATATTCATTCATTTACCAATTACTTTAGTGTGCAAAATTATAACATCATATATGCATAAAACATTCAACATACTTAATCATTTATCATCATTGCACAGTAACACTAAACATAATAACATGCAAAAAAACCACATCACAACACAAGGGTTTAATGTGGTTCACCCACTTGGTTCACGCCCACAACTAGATTCTTATATTACTCATTGATAATATTCTTACAGTTGCACATTGTGCTACAAAATATGAAACAATAACATTACCCAAACCCACCTAGCCATTATTCTACAAAGGTGGTTTCCTTTTACTCCTCAAAACCACAGCCATAATATCCAAACACTTAGCCAAAACTCAACTCTCCTTATTCACATCCACTGGTCGAACCCTTAGAACTATCATAAAATTTCTACCCCAAAACCCTTTATATATTTATACATCAAAATAGGGATAAGCTCCATATATCTTCTAACTACATTTTATTATTTTGACTTCTTTAAGCCTGGATCCCAAAACTTAACCAAAACATATCCAAAATTCCTATCCAACAAGCCCCCAACACTCACATGTGGTTCATCCCGAGCAACTTTAGGCCTTCTTCCAGTTCACCATGAACTTGTCAAATGTCTATTTTGATGTCGTGGTCTCAAAATTGTTCCCTTTCTGCAAAATTGTGTCAACTATATTGGCAGTAAACCGAGCCTGCATATTCTTGACACTTGTTTCAACTATGTTATAATGTGGAAGACCCAAGGTTGAAATATAACAATGCACCCAAGAAGCCCTAATTACTGGCCCTCCTCTTTTCGGGACAACACCTACCTGAGTAGATGTACCTCACCGGGAGGAAAATAGTTGTAGACATGTGTGTCTACAACTAGAGGAAATGCAAGTGGATCCAGGGATCACAACACACAACAATCTAGTTATTTACTACTCTTAATCTTACCTCGCATGATATGTCTCAGACCTAACACAACGATGAAGTAATAGTATAACATAAAGTAAAGAACATCAACCACAAATAAAAATATTTACGTTGGTTCACCCTCTCCTCCCTAGGGCTACATCCACATAACCGTGTTTCTTGATTTATTAGATGAAAACATACAGCTCTATCTACGCACTTATTCCATGCATTTCTCTCTTTCTCTCTTTCTCTCCCCTCCTCAAGCAAGACCTGCCTGTGTGGTTGATTCTGCACCAAATAAGATCTTACAATACAAGGATTCCATCACAACACAATGCTTCCCTCTCAACAATAACAACAATCAACCAATATTAACCACTTTCAACACTCTTTCTCATCCTATTATACATTACATGACTCTGACAACCTTAGACTGAAGCCTAATTGTCAAAACCCTAGATCCAAAACCATAGGTGTTCAAACCCTAGGTCCACTTGACCTACATTTTTCGTGGTTTTACACCTATCTTTCTTCCTTATTTTCACAGGTGCTCCAAATCACGCCAAGACTTATTTTTCCAATTTCTATTGAGCTGTCCAAGATCCACATTCTCTCAAGGATCTATATTCCTTGATATTCCTCAAGTAAACTGTTCTCTTCCTTTACTTCACCCTTCTTTTCTACTTGACCACTTCTCAGATTCCATACTCGATCTGTGTGCCTTTCACATAGTTCATACTTTGTGCTTCTTCCCACCTCGATTCCTTCCATAATCATAGCCAACAGGCTCCCCAACACTCACCTGTGACTCATCCTGAGTTACTACAAGACTGGACCTTCTATTTTACTTCCACTTCAGACTACATGGAGCAGCCTATGCCTACTCTTTCCTCCCTCATTGTGTGCAGACTATATTTTCTGTGTCTGGTACCTAGTTTCAACTGCACCTGGTACCCAGACCTCTCTTCTTATGCTTTTACTAAGATCTTTGAGGCAACTAGCGTTGTCATAATACAATTTCAACTGACTCCCATTCACTAAACCTTCCTTCCATTTTTCATTCAGGATCTTAAATTGCACAACTCCACCTTCTGTAACATAGGTAACCTCATATGGTGTGTGCCAACGTGTCCTGAACTTCCCTAGATGATTCATGAGCTTGTTGTCATATACCAATACCATATCTCCTTGCTTAAATGTTTTCCTCTTGATATGCCTGTCGGTAGGCCGTTTCATATACCTTTTGTACTTGCTGATGAACCTGCAATAAACCTGTTCTTCCAGTTCTGCCAACTGCACAAGCCTGTATTTCCTTCTTTTCCACGAGGTACTCCAAAGCACTTGTTGACGTATTTTTCCACCTTCTACTGAGTTTTCCAGAATCCATCTTCTTTGCTGATCTGTCTTCCTTAATAGTCTGGTTCAATGAATCACTTTTCGGTTTTGATCAGAAGCATACAGTGTTAATAATAGATTGTTGATGTTTTGGATCCAAATCAGGATCCGAAACAAATTAATAAACCCTAGAATCTTTTAGCAAATAATTAAAATTTATTAAATAATTCTACTTTAAACCTAGCGGACACTGAAAACTTTCCCACACTCCAGTATTTATACCAGCTCTTCCCCTTCTTAACCTAGGCTTCATTGTCTTGAAGATGGATCCTCATTTGGATCCGAAACATCGACAGTCTATTGACAACACTGTGGCTTTTCTGATCAAAACCGAAAATCCCAACCACATCAATCTCACACTCATCGGTCTCATCTCTTTCCATTACTTCGCTCCTTTCTTCTTTTTTTGACCACTTCGACCCATCCTCGGCCAGTGTGCCTTCTATGCAGTTCATACTTCGCACTTCCTTAATCTTCACTTCCTTCCATAGCAAAGGGACAACAAACTGCCTGTTTGATTATACCTCGATTCGTTGCTAAGGCCGTTGTCACCATATATGCTTCTTCGTTTAGTACCTTGATCTCTTGTGTGCGAGCCTGCTGCTCCAATCCTTCCTTTAGCTAATCTTATTTATAATGCTAACTTCCTATTATTTATTCATTTCATTACCACCTCTCGTTGGTGGTAATGTCCCTATGACTTCTTTGAAATTTCCTGTGCCTTTTCCAAAAACCTGTATCTTTGACCGATCTCCTGTTTCTCCCTATCTTCATATAGTTGTGTCTAGACGCCCAAGGTTTCTGTATAAATCTTAGTAAATTATACTTCTAGATTATTTATGTTCTCCATCACTGGTGTCACCATTCCGCCTCTTTTCTCCTTCAGGTAGAGTGCTTGGTGTCATGCACACTTCTATGTTGACTATTCATGCACGAAATCCCTGACTATATTCACTTATTTTATTTACTTGTTCCTCAACTAGGGCCTCCTTCTCTATCTATTTGAGCCTATGGAGTTCTTGGTAGACCTTCCCAAGTTCATGTTGCATCTTTTCAGCCTTTTGCGCATCCTCATCCTTCTCCTTCTTGACTTTTTGAATTCTACCTCCAAGGATACATTCTCGGTTGTAACCTTAACCAACTCACTAGATATATTCTTTGTGCACGAGTTCATATCTTGCATCACGCTGATATGTAGTTCCTTCAATACATATATTGGTAGTTGGGATAAAACTAAGTCAATGTGACCTAGCACCCTTGCATATTCTTGTATCTCTGTTGTGGGGAACTATACCATGCCTATCACTAACTTGATCAATCGTCATTCACCTACTACTGCTAACAACTAAGATATTGTGGTCCCTACCTCCCCATTCTTTGTAGTACTTGTTGTTTGTTCATCCTATCTTTGTCGCATTGGCGTGATGTTTGTTGTTTCTAGAAATTGATGTAACTTGATCATATTCTCCTGCATCCTTCTGTGAATTTCTTCATGTTGTTGTGTCACACACTGAAACATGTCATCTATGAGTTATTTCACTTGATATCCTATCTTCTCCAAATATTCCTCTTTCAAGTCTTGGATAGCCACTTCCTTAACAACTTTGTACTTCATCCGTTTTGGTACAAATCTCCCTGTCTCTGGTTCTTTCCTATTTTTCTCTGTTCACGATACTGTCTTATAAGATGTTTCCTTGGTGCCATTTTGTCCTCCCTTCTCATCTCTGCTTTCTTCATCATAATCTATCTCTTATACCTACAAGTTGTTTTCTCCAAGGGCCCTATTTTTGCTTGTGGGATATTCCACTCATCATCCTAATTGACCATAATATGGCCCATCTCATCCTCCATTAATATATACTAGGTGGGAAACTATTTCTAATCCAATTCCTTTTTTGCTTGTACATACATATGGTCATGCCCTGCCTTAAAGCGCTCTACTTCCTTATATTCCTCGACCACCTATGGTGGTATGAGTAGTGTGCTCTCGATGTTTTCCTTAATAGTTTTATTATAAATGTAAAATGCAACATTGTTGTCCATCTATCGCTCCTTGTGCATAGTATACCATAGGTTATGATATCACGAGGCTAGACATGGATTCTCCCTGACTCCCAAACATTGTGTGTCATTTGGCTTCGTCCACGATGATAAAAATCATAGAATTAGTAACGAGGCATAATGGAACTTGGTCCTTTTATCTTGTGCTTCCTCACAATCAATCAAAATCTCGTTTAGTAAGAATTTTTCCCATTTCATTTGGATGCCCTCAACACACCTTTGCGATTCCACTATGAGTATTGTTGGAACTTGGTCTTTTCTACAATTTTTTAACAATTTACAAGCTAAGTCTTGTTTCACAAACCTTATTGGTGGGTCGCCTATGATAGAAATGTTTGAACCGCATTTTCCATGGTATATATGGAACTTCTCCTTCATGCTCTCAACTAGATGTTTTTCATTCTTATTGTCAAAAAACAACAAAGAGGGGTCCTCCCCCTGCGACGAAAGAATGATAATATGTACGATCAGGTCTGTATCAATGGAAAATTGCATGTTGAGCCACATGTAGCCCCTGTACACACAAATTAGCAACATTTTTACATAAGCATTAATCTTTTTTCTCCTTCCAAAGTGTGGTGTATCAAAGAGGTTCATAATTATTTCCTTCTACAATCCCATAGCCCAAATCTATGGATTTATGACTATCATCTGTGTTTCATAACTAATGTTCTTCTTCAAACATTTGCTGGGAGATAAATCTGGAAATTTCTTCTCATCTGTAATGTCATGGTTGGCATTCTTTAAAGAAAGTATTAGGCCTAACATGTCCCATTCCACAATCGGCCCCTATAGAATCAGTGGCTCCATGAGTGGGTACTTCACATCTTTCTGTAAATTGACATGTTTTGTAGACAACTTTCTTGGTGGTATGTAGTCCCTGGGGAATCTCAATGCTGAGGAGGATGCCTCCTATGTATCTTCAACTACATGAGTAATTGTGGGTTGACCACGATGTTTCTTGGGTACTGAATCTGAATCTTTTGTTTCCTTAGGTGGTTTCATCTTCCTCTGCAACTGGTCCAAATAGGATATGTAACTCGACTCTAAAAATCGTCTCTGAAACTCATCTCTCTATGCAAATTTTAATTGACAATAACCTTCCCTGTCGATCCTTTTCTTTCTTTTATAACTCATTTCCAACTATCATCTTCCCTTCGTTCCTAAAATGTCCATTTAATCCACTAGTTCTTTTCATTCATTACCCATTTTCATGCTTCATTAACTCTGTATCTTAAGTGAATTATCCATTTGATTCTGCAACCTGTCAAAATATTCTTTCCAATATACATTTATTGTTGCACAACGTCACTACTTCACCGTTATGGTAGCTCTTTATTGCAAGTCCCGTCATGGATTGTCTTAAATGCTCTTAACTATTATATGTGCAATATCTTCACTCTACACAATCGATTCTCTCTGCATGATCTCTTCTCTCTGCATGAACTTGCTTCCTTCGTCTGTGCACTCTTTTGCTTGCTTCTTTCTCTTCTATGAAATTTTACTACTTTTCCTTTTTACCTACTACTGTTAACTGCTTGAACTCATCAACTTTCTACTTCCTCCTTGAATCATTTTCTTTCTTTTTCCTATTTTACTTTCTTTTTCTTTATTTTTTTTCTTCCTTTTCTTACTATAATACACTATGATACAAGTTATCCTACACAATTCACCTAATACATGGAAGTACAATTGTCCCTATACATTTTCAGTCGACTCCCATTCAATAGTCCTTTCATGACATGCCCTTCCAACTATTCCAGCAAAACAACACCTTCTTATGTCACATATCTGATCACATATGGCCCTAGAGAGTGCGTCTTGAATTTCCTAGGGTGATGTAAGAACTTACTGTCATATAGCAGTATGATATCTCTTGTCTAGAAATTCTTCTGCTTGATGTGTCTATCATGCCATGCCTTTTCACATGTCTTTTATACTTGTTTATCAAACCCTACAACAAATCGATCTTCCTCTAATATCAATAACAATGATAATCTTTCTTCTATTGCACTGAAATCCATAAGGTCTGTCATCACATAAATGCACAAAATCACTACAAGAAATTCCATGGGCATGACTGCTTCCTAACCATACACTAATCTAAAAGGTGTCTGACTTGTCAACTTCTTTCATGTAGTTCTATAATCCCTTAGCACTACATGAATTCTCAAGTCCCAGTCATCCTATCCTACATTACATATTTTGGTTAATGCATTCTTCAGTATCTTATTGAAGACCTCCACAGTTCCATTAGCTTGCAAGTGATACATGGTTCTCTTTTGATGTTGAATATGGAAATATTATGTTAATGATGCAATTGTATTGTTCAAAAAGTGAGTCCCATGATCGCTCATAAGTACTCTAGGACACACAAATCTTGTAACTATGTTCTCAAATAAAAAATGCACAACTATCTCCACGCTGCAATCTGTAACTGGTTTTTCCTTTGCCTATATTTTCAAGTAGTCTGTCATGGTAAATATGTACTTGACTCCTGTTTTCCTTGCTCGTGGATTAATTGGTCCGATAAAATCCACTGCACATTTTTCAAACGCCTCCAAGATGAATTGCGGATTGAAAGGAATATGATCCCTTTTCTACGACCTTCCTACTCTCTGACAAACATCGCAACTATGACAATATTCCTTAGCATCCTTATTGAGAGTGGGCCACCATAACCCTGCATGCAAGATCTTTTGCGTTATTTCCTTTCCAGTGTAATGACCTCTTGTAATTCCATCACGTGCCTCTGCTAGGATCGTTAGTCTTCGAGTAATTATTCTCAACATTCAACAACTTTCTGCTATTAAACAAAATTGGATGGTCTAAGTATCCCCCTCCTAGCTGGGCTAACACTACATCGAGCATTATCGATGATATGTCCACATGAATGTGAAACTCTTTATTCTAATATGGGAACACCAAAATGGGTGCAGGTAATAAATTTTGTTTCAATACATCCAGACTCTACTAACATTCTTCATTCTACTAAAACTTAGCTTCTTTCTTTAGTAATTTCTCCATCAGAGTTGTAATATGTGCATAACCTTTAATATATTTTCGGTAATATCTTGTATGACCCAGCCTTTCTCTCAATTGTCTCACTGATTCTGGTGGTGGAAAATTAACAATCACTACTATATTTGCAGGATCAATCAACAAACCTAACAATATCCCAAACAGTGCACATGTCCTAACAAACCAAACAAACCACCTGTCCTAACAATATCCCAGACAGTGCATAGAAAATACATTTCTTCAAATTTAATGATATTTGATATTGTCTATAGCTATCAAGCATCAACCACATAGTTTCTATGTGGTCTTTCAATACGATAAAGACAATACAATCATCTAAGTACACTTCAAGAAACTTATGAATAAACTCCCTAAAGGCTGCGACAAATAATATAGAAAACACAACAGGTGCATCCTTTAACCAAAAATACATCACTATGTATTGGAATATTAACCATTCTATATTTGGTTCTTAACACAATATTTATCCAATGGTATCCTAAAAATCCATTAGTGAATGAGTAGGCCTCCTTCCCTCCTATGTTTTCTAACACTTCGTTAGTAAAAGGGGTTGGAAAAGGGTCATGTAAACATGCATTGTTCAACTTACTTAGGTATACACAAATTCTAATACCCCCCATTTTATTATCTTTCACTACCATTGGTCTTATCCATTTGGACTTTGTGACGGGCTCAATGATGCCAACTTCTATGATTCTATCAAGCTCTGCTTTGACTTTTTCCTTATACTTCGGATTCAATCTGTAAGGTCTTTGTCATACTAGATTAGAATCTAGTTTCAATGGGATTTTCATCTCACATAATTCACCATTTATCCCCTTAATCTATGAAAAGGTTTTTGGAAAGATATCTTGATACTCATGCAGTAGGTCTGCAATATTTTCAACAGTCTCATCATTCCAATAATCACTAATGTTTGTGAACTTAGTTTTCTCTTTCATTCCAATAATCACTTTGCACTTTGTTAATGACTTCGCATATGCATCAGATTTGAGTTATGGCCCTACTAATGTGCGATCCCATTTAGTCTCGAGTAATTGCACATTTATTGGATCTTCTTCCTCTTGATATTATTCATTAACATTGTAACATTCTAGTAGTTCATGGAGTGTCACAGATTCTCTATGCACTCTACACAAAGGAACTATTTCTATATGATCGTCTTCCATAAAAATATTACTTCTAATGACTTACAGAGATGTATCTACTAAGGGTGACTCAACTTAAAAACTAAATGTTACCTTGAAATTCTGGGTGAGATCTTCCTAGTCCGTTTTCCCTCTTTGTATTTCTAGCTCTAGATACCAATTCTTGGGAACCATATCAAGTGTATGTATGAACATGTGCGTCCATTCCTCCTTTGGAATCTGTCTCTAAGTTTTCATACACTGCGCAACATGATCTTTTAGACTTCTCATCCCTATATACTTGTGCATAATTTCTTATGTTCCAAATCTAATCTGCATGAACCTTTTAAAGTGTTGCCAATCCTATATTCCTTCCTTGTGTGTTTCCCACCATCTCATTGGGGTTTCTCTCAATGAAACATCTAATTACAACAATATTTTTTGTTTGGGTATATGCAACTCAAATTATTTGACAAAAGAACTTACCTCAGTTAATCCATCAAACCTTGGTGTATCACATACCTCTGTTCCGATCCAGTGCAAAGAGTGAGTAATGTGAGTACATCTTCTGGTCGATACTCTTTGCAGTCGGTGTTGCCAATGTTCAAGTCCTTATGAATATGATGCAAAAGAGCTAATTCTTCTCCAACTACGTGCACCATCTAAAGTGGGATTTACGTAATCATCCACATGTGCGGTCATATTATACATGTTATCAATTTATTTTCTCGCGAGTTCCACATATCTCCTTGCTTCTGTGGGTTCTAATGGTCCAGTGACCTTTAAGCATACTCCTTTAAAAATCATTTATCTCTTCTTAAATTTAACAATCGTATGATTATCAAATGCCCAATCTAGTTCAAGAAATGATAGATACAGTTGAATTTTATCCACAATCTCAATGAACTCAAATTAGGCTATGCTAGGCACTCCATCTATGTTAATATGTACTCCTATCAATCTCCCAATAAATATTATATTATGCTAGTTTTCCAATATCATTTGAAAATTTGACCAAACTAACTTTGGTTTCCCCATCATTTCCCACATTTTTCTTAGAAGAACATTTACATCCGATCCTAAGTCCAAGCTTACATTATCCATGTCATACTCTCTTATCTACACACTCAATCTGAATTCTCTATTCGTCCTCTTGTTGCGTAGTATTTGGTTCACTTCTCTTTTTGTCATATGTATTTTTCTGTATTGGGTACACTGATCGATAATTCCATGCAGTGAATTCAAGGTTTCTTCATCCTTCATCAAATATAAAAAACTATTTAGAAAATATTCTAAATTATTCACCTTTTCGACTGACTTTCTGGAATGGTTCCATCATAAACTGATGGAATATCATATACCAGTGGAGTATTTGATGTTGATGCTATCCAGTCTCGTCCTAGTATCTCCTTCTTGGTTTGTTGATATGTCTCTTTCTTTTTCTGTGGATTAAATGTTGGCATGGGATCACCTTCTTTCCTTACCCATTGCTCTATCACCTTTCCTTTTTTTGTCACATCCACTCTAGTTCTCATTCCACCACGCGTAACGGTTGCTACTTTGGGTTGATCATCATGCTCTTGAGATGCTATCATTTGTATGTTCTGGTTCTGATTCCCTCTTTCATGCTATTTTTCTATCAGTTGAGGGAAATATTCTGTCGCATGGTCCAATGCTCTATAGTACGTGCACGTCGTGCAAGTATTTAGATAATCTCTTGCTAAATGTCCCAGTTTTTTTCAATTATAACAAATGACTAGCCCTTTTCCTCCTCTAATAAATCCTCCTTGTCATCAGCCTCTACTGAATCCTCCTCATCCATCCTAGTTAAAGCCTCTCAGAGTATTGTACTGTGGAACTCCACCTTCTTCTATGAAATTTTATTCTTGGATTATGTATGCATCTGAAGTGTGCTCTCTCATTAAGTCAAATTTTCAAAAATTACAGAAAAAAAATTCTTGGGCATACTCTGGTACTTATGAAATAATGGATAAGTCATCGGATGATGTCCCCATGTATTTCATATTTCACAATACCCCACTCCTCCTTTCAATGGGTTCGCTGCTCCTATAGCCATATACTGCACAAATGTTGGGAATTATTCCTTATGATGGCCTTCTATATTACATGTAATACATTAAACTTGTTCATGATTTTCCTTTTCCATCATTATTTCTAACAACTGAATCCTTAGAGAAACCAATTGTGAGTGAACCTGTGCCATTCCTATGCCATCTCCTACGAGAGATTCTTCTAAATTCATCACGATTTATAATGGTTCTGGCTGTGATGTGACCTTCTATTGTGTCAATGGATAGTGAATGTGCAACAAAAGACCTGCAATAAACCATTCTCGATTTTGTTCATCAAGAATCTGAAATTTTAATTTACCCATCACATATTTAAATCTTTGATCGTAGTCTCAAACTATCTCACTTTATACTTGCTTAATTTCTTTCAGCTCTATGATATACTAGGATTTGGACATCAGCTTCCAGAATTTCATTAATAAATATTGTCCAATCTCTTCCAATGCCCTTAATTGTACTGTCGGTGTAGTTATGTGTGATCTAAAAATGAAGAAGACTTGTATTCTTGAAAATATTTGCAAGATTTAATTCATGTGTTAAAATGAAAATGGATCAATTTTACAACACAAATTTTATAGAAATTACTCATTCAAGATGCATATAAACAACAACAATAAAAAATGAATAGAAAACACATAACATAACAAATGATAAAGGAGTTCACCCCTCTCTTGGGCTACATCTCCTGGTCCAGCTTCCAATGGATCTTTTGTATTATTTGCTCAAAGTTCTCAAATACGTGCTTTACAATGTTCAAAATGACAAATAGATGGCTCTAATGGCTTTAGAACATCCTAAAATCCCTAGCTGGGATTTTTCAGCACCTCGTTTGGCCAAAAATTGAAGAAGATAGGCTTCCTGGAAGTTCCCCTTCAAACTTGTTGTCTCTGGATCGCCAAAATGCACCCTTGTTGCCTCAACCTAGCCCCCACACGTTTTTATGTGTTAAAACTCAGCACCGGGTGCAACCGCACAAACGGTGCAAACTGTAGGACGATTATGGGTGCGCCTAGCCCATAACCACCAAGGCCCGTGGGCACATGGCCACCACATGACCACACACAATACAAACATGGGTTAAGTTTTTTAAACCATATATTTAACCGTGGGTTTAACGCGTGCACACCACAATGGTCACATAACATATATATAACCGTGGATTTAACCATGTGCACACCACAATGGTCACATAACATGGATATAACCACGGGTTTAAACACCCAAAACAATGGTCATATGCCATATATATATAACCGTGGGCCCGGGCTTAGCCCCGAGCCAGTCCGTGCCCCATTTCACATTATTTCAAACTTAAATAAATCAAATGCATATATATGTTAAGTAATACATGTGGGCGCACCGATTGGGCGACCCTTCCCAAGGCTTTACCCTGCCCGGAGGTTACGGGGTCGAATCCGGCCAACAACATAACTTTTAAACTAATATCCAGGGGACACGTGGCAACCATTTATTGGGCCACGTGTTTCCATCCCATTTGCTGCAAACAAGCCACATCATACACCAACTATCCACACGACTGCCTGCCATGTGTTGTACGGCCCTGTCACGTGTCATACGACCTGCCATGTCAGCATTCATACAGACTGTACGGACTGTACAGTCAGCACAATTTTTTTTGCATGTTTATCATTTTGAACAGAACGCGATATCTCTCTAAACCGACGTTCGTTTGAACCCAAATGAGTTGCGTTGGGTTCATGATTACGAGACCTACGCTCTTGTTTGTTTGGAAGCAATTCCAAGAACTTTGAATTTTGAGCAAAATTTGATCCCCTAGATCACACCTCCCCATTGGAAATCTTTTGGACCTCCAAAAGACTATTTTCAGTCTATCTGAAGATGAGGGTATATCTCCCTCACCTTTCCAACCTCAATCCACTTGGCTTTGCTTAGATTTGTGCCTTTAAGACCAACTCGAAGATACTCCACATTTCCTCGTTTTGAAGTTCTCATTCTCCTATCAAGGATTGTGTCTTCATGCAGTTTTGTAAGATATTCTGGGGAAAAATCATTTATAGAAGGAATTTGAACATGCTCTCCTTGATCATCAATCAAAGGAGGCTCACACAATTTTAAATTCTCAACATTAACAACTGTATACATTTTCATATAAGGAGGCAAATCTAAACGGAAGGCATTGCTACCAATCTTGTCAATAATCTTGAAAGGACCATATCGAATTGGTTTCAATTTTTTACCTTCTCCTTTAAGCCTCTCCTTACTAATGTAAAGCCTATTTCAATTTTTTACCTTCTCCTTAAGCCTCTCCCACAATGTGCCAAACTTCATCTCCAACTTGGAAACTCAGGATCAACATGATGCTTGTCATGTCTATCTTTGTGAGATTTCTTACTACTCTTTTCCAACTCAAGCCTTGCACCATTTGATGTATCTATTGAATTTGTTCAATGAACCTTTCTTCCCTATCAATGTCATATTGACCTATCAATAGCAATATCCCAAAGATAAAATATAAAGGAGATTTGGGCAAATAGATTAAAAACATGCTTCAAATGGCTATTATTTGAGTTGAAGAGTGCTTAGCTCGGGTGTAAGTACGGAATGTAGTGTAAATTTTCATCCCTAAGTTTAGGATGCTCAAGGTAACAACCAATGCAAGAAGATGCACGTTTATTTACCACTTCTTTCCAACCATCGGTTTGCGGATGAAAAGTTGTGCTTCTTTTCAGTTTGCACCATGAGTGCCCAACCCTAATTGCAAAACTTCCAACAAATCGAGAATCCCTACCTAAATAATGGATTTAGGCAATCAAAATGTACCCAAACATTTTGAAAGAACATTTGTAAATGCTTTGCCTGGCTGTAAACTGCTTATTACAAGGCATCAAATACACATTTTTCTAAATCGATCAACCTACAACATAAAGATACAATCATGATTTCCCATTTATTACAGGTAGTCCTTCTACAAAGTCCATAGAAATGTTTCTTTTCCAAGGATCTAGAAGGAACCCAAAGGGAGGTAAACCCAACTTTTGATTGTTAGGTTTGTTTGTGGCTCATAAATCTAACATCCCTAACATATCTCTCAACATCTTCTATTCCACATTTTAGGCCAATAGCGATTCTTTGCAAATTAGCTATTGTCTTGCCTACACTAGTGATCTCAAAGAATATGAGAAGAATGGCTTCTTTATTATGTTGGATTCTTTCACCCTGCGGAATACATATCTTGCCAAGATGATACAAAACATTATCATGCACATGGTAATCCAATTCCTCAACATGGTTAGAACGAAACAAAGTCTCATATACTTCTTAAAACCAAGTATTCAAAGCATATTTCTCAACATAACTCTCTTGCATGATAGGACTATGCTTAAAAAATAACTCAAGCACTTAATAATAGCCTTGGAAAGCATATCAACAACTTCGTATTATAAATGCTCTTCTTATACCTAATAATGACCAAGGGAAAACCCATCCATCCTAAGTGCCTAGCTTGTTGTATGAGCAGATTGTGCATTGGCAGTTGGCTGATGATCTGTAGGACAATGGCTTTTCCTTCAACAAATGATGTTTCCATTTTTCACACTTTGCACCAATGCATTACAACTCCTTATCATAAGTAGATTAATTAATCACGACACCATTAAAAATTTCGCATCAGAAAACAAATGTGTTTACCATGTTGTAGCAAGACTGCCCCATTGCATACCGTTTTGCATCTGCTTGGATTTCAAAAGGTTGTCTAAATTTGGAAGTGCAAGAACCTGCAATCGGAATCGACTTTCTATTTCAAAGTATCAAAGCCTTATGTTGCTTGCATCCCCATTGAAAAACTTGCTTGACATTTGTCATTGCATGTAATGGAGCTGCAATAGAAGAAAAGTTAGCAATAAAATTCCTCCAACATTGGGTTGCTCCCTAAAACTCTTTACCTCTATCACATTGTTGGGTTTGGACCATTCCAATATGATTTTGACCTTGAGGGATCACTTTATTCATCTCCAACAACAATAATATGCCTTAAGTAAATAAGTGAAGTCTTTCCAAACTCACATTTGACATCTTCAAAACAACGCTTTCTCAAAACATCCAAAACTTGTTTCACGTGATTAACATGCTCTTCATGAGATTTGCTAAAGATCAAAATGTCATCCAAGTAGACAATAACACAATCATCACAGTGCTGGGCCTAAGACATCATTCATAACTCTCATGAAAGTAGCAGTATTGTAAAAGTTCAAAAGGCATTACCATCCATTCAAACAAACCTGCTTCATTTTGAATGATGTCTTCCATGTGTCTCCTTCGGCAACTCTGATCCGGATGATAGCCACTTCTCAAATATAACTTAGTAAACTATTTAGCATCTTTCAATTTGATCAAGCAAATCATTGATTCTAGAAGGTAGATAATGATTCTTTACCAGAATCTTGTTCAAGGCCCTGAAATCAACACACATACGACATGTACCATCTTTTTTTGGTACTAACACAATTTGGAGATCCACATGGCGCATGTGCTTGGTACAATGACCTCTTTGTCGAGAAACTTTGGATTTGTTTTTTAATTTCAGCATTCTCCATGACCAACATCCCGTACATACCAATGTTTGAAAGAGGACAATCTTGTTGCACTAATTTCATGTTGATACCCCTTTTTGGAGGTAACTTTGGTTCCTTAACATCTCATCATATTGATTAACAAATCTCATATAGATCATATTTTTAAATTTTCATCACAACCTTGGAAAACTTGTTTTCAATATCATCTTGGGTTTAATCATCAAGAGAACAAAATTTTACAAGCATTGACTAACTTCTACCTATCCCAAGATTTTACAAGTGATAAATTCATCTATTTTTATGGGCTCTAAATAATGTACTCAACTCATTTCTTAAACACTTGATACTTATTCCTAAGTGATTTTATGAAAAATAACTTTACTCTTACATAAATATATGGGCTTCCTAACACAATACCAACCAGATATTCAAAGGAATAACATCAAGCTCTACCTCATTAATAAAATTTGCAAAGGATAGCAAACCTAAGTTTACACCTTCCTTTCTTGTCACCCTCGTAATTCTTAGTATTATCACATATCCAACCAAGAGGGTATGGCTGAGATGTGGAATTGTTTCAATTTTAATTTCTTAATGTTAGTTTCTCAGATATAAGGTTTGCTTGAGATCCTATCAAATTATATCTATTTTGGTATGCTTTGAACAACCCTCTTATGTGAAAAAGTTTGATTCTTTTTTTTTCTGGTTTGTTACATTGATATTATTACTTGAAGAACTAGGCATTGCAATAGAACCATTACCTTGATAACTCCTGATGTGATATTTGCTCTACTCACCCGAACGTAACTCTAAATCATGTTAGCGGGTTACAAATAGCCTTGACTTCCCTTTGTTGCCAAACTTTTTTGTCTTTCAGATGAAGTTTCCAACAATGGTCTTCATCATGGCCATCTTTTGAACAATGTTTGCATGTGACTTTTCCTCCCTCTTTCTTAACAAAAACATTATTTTTTCCATTGCCCTGAACTTCTTTCCTTTGTCTCCATGACTCAAAGGCTTTGTTACCTCATGAGTTTCATTCCTTCCTCTTTGCTTCCAAATGAGTGGTTTGAACACAAACTTCATCTAGATTTAAGGATTAAACATGAGTATTGTATGTCTCAAAATAACTATGTAAAGCTAAATGTATTTGAGTAAAGTCTCTTGAGAAGACAAATCTATTCCCAAAATCAAATCTCTTCTCCTAAATTCCTTGAGTAAATCTTTGCACATTTTTTCCTTTAGCTTGTCTAAAATTTTCCAATCCATAGTAGTTTTTTGCATATATGCCAATGGGTAAAATTGTCTTTAATTGCAACAATAAAATCATCCCCAAGAGGTTAAAATTTTTACCATGGTTCTTCATGTCCTCTGAGTCTTGGCTTCCACCAAATGAGTGTTGCACTATCCAATCTTTAAAGAAGCAGTTGAATCTTAGTTTCATCATCTTTGAATTTTTTTAGATCCTGCCAATACACCCTAACGACCTAATCCAATTATCTAATTTTCGACATTTACTTCTCCATTGTAACATTGGCAATTCGAATTTAATATCGCTTTAACAAAGGAATTGTGTAGGAGTTTTACCATGTCTTTTTTGGAGAATTTGGAAGAGGTATTGAACCTGTAGAAGAAGAAGTAGAAGAAGATGGAGGTGAGGGCGGTGGAGAAGCACCATTTCCATTTGAGTTTTGACACCACTATCTCCCCTTGTGCTTTGAAGGGTTGGAGCTTTCACCTTTTCAACTTTGTATTCCTTTCTTCCATCAAGAGCTTCATCATTTCTCTCATTTCCATGAAATATTTTCTGAGATCTTCATCTTTTATAGGAATATGTTCATGACACTCCTCATGAGCCATACTTGGTGGAATGCCTCCTTGAAACTCATAACTTGCGGTGATTATATAAGCTTCCTCCTTGAAGGATGAGAACTTGGATCTACAAGTTGACCTTCTCCTCTTGTGATTTTCAACCTTGTGAGCATCAGAAAACAAAACACTTGCAAATAATCAAGTCTTCAAAAACCTATGCTTTGATACCAACTTGATCTAAAAATGAAGAAGACTTGTATTCTTGAAAATATTTGCAAGATTTAATTCATGTCTTAAAATGAAAATGGATCAATTTTGCAACTCAACTTTTATAGAAATTACTCATTCAAGATGCATATAAACAACAACAATAAACAGTGAACATAAAACACATAACACAACAAATGATAAAGGAGTTCACCCCTCTCTTGGGATACATCTCTTGGTCCAACTTCCAATGGATATTTTGTATTATTTGCTCAAAGTGCTCAAATATGTGCTTTACAATGCTCAAAATTCCAAATAGATGGCTCCAATGGCTTCCGAACGTCCAAAAAACCCTAGCTGGGCTTTTTTGGCACCTCTTTTGGCCAAAAATTGAAGAAGATAGGCTTCCTGGAAGTTCCCCTTCAAACTTGTTGTCTCTGGATCACCAAAATGCACCCTTGTTGCCTCAACCTAGCCCCCACGCATTTTTATGTGTTAAAACTCAGCACCGGGCACAACTGCACAAATAGTGCGAACTGTAGGACGGTTATGGGTGCGCCTAGGCCCTAACCGCCAAGGCTCGTGGGCACATGGCCACCACATGACCGCGCGCAATACAAACAGGGGTTAAGTTTTTTAAACCATATATATAACCGTGGGTTTAACACGCGCACACCACAATGGTCACATAATATATATATATATAACCGCAGGTTTAACCACGCGCACACCACAATGGTCACATAACATGGATATAACCGCAGGTTTAAACGCCCAAAACATTGGTCATATGCCATATATATATAACCGTGGGCCGAGGCTTAGCCCCGACCCGGTCCATGCCCCATTTCACATTATTTCAAACTTAAATAAATTCAAACGCATATATATGTTAAGTAATACATGTGGGCGCGCCAGTTGGGTGGCCCTTCCCAAGGCTTTACCCTGCCCGGAGGTCACGGGGTCGAATCCGGCCAACAACATAACTTTTAAACCAATATCCAGGGGACACGTGGTGACCATTTATTGGGCCACGTGTCGCCATCCCATTCCCTGACAACAAACCACGTCATACGCCAACTATCCACACGACTGCCTACCACGTGTCATATGGCCCTGCCACATGTCATATGACCTACCACGTCAACATCCGTACGGACTGTACGGACTGTATGGTCAGAACAATTTTTTTTGTCTGTTTGCCATTTTGAACAGAACGTGATATCTCTCTCATCCGACGTATGTTTGAACCCAAACAAGTTGCGTTGGGTTCGTGATGACGAGGCCTATGCTCTCGTTCTTTTTGAAGCGATTCCGATCACTTTGAATTTTGAGCAAAATTTGATCCCCTGGATCAATGTGATACTCCATGTACCACAATAGTGCACAAACTCTAAACATTGTGGCCAAATGCACAATCTTTTTTGCCTCATCCTGGACATTCTTTGCATTCCATATTGTTTCACATACAACTAGATGTTGTTATGGGTGTTCTAACCCTGCTCCCTAAAATTCAGGCATTCTTAATCTATTATCTATTCCTACCATTGTATTATGAGTAGTACTTACCTTCAGTGATGTTGAATGACTCTGGTTCACTGTGTTGCTTCCACTGTTTTGAATATTGTTCTGATTTTGTACACTAACTACAATTTCTCTCGATTTTTTTGTTGTTTTATGCTTCAGATCTAGGTGACACAGACGAGGTTTTGGGTTCGACACCTATTATGATAAGAGATGGACTTTTTTATTTTGTCGGACTGAAACGAGGATCCTTTTCTTTCTCTTTCCTTTCTCTATACGATGTGCTCTGAAGTACTGGGCATGGATATCTTTTATCAAATAATTTGTGATACTCTTCTCTGTCAACCACAATGTCCTTCTTACTATACCTAAACCTTTTCCCACAACACAATACTCCAATCTCTTCATTTGAGTCCATGTTTTCCTCTCTTGGAATCCTTAGTCCATATGATCCTTATCCATCCTTTTAATCTCTCTCAGACCATCCTTTGACCATCCCCCAGTCCCTCTATGTGCACAAAGGCACCTAGCAATATGATTCCATTTGCATAAAATTCTTGTCGCACAACAACATCTTTATCCAAATAGATAGTGAATTTAGATACCTTCTGTGTGAACCCTTGAAAAAGTCCCTTTCTACAACACTATAAGACTGGGTAAAATCTATTGAAAACTCTATAATGTAACCCCCTAGTACATTATTAAACCAAAAATCAACTGTGCGAGAAAATTTATTACTTATTGTATTCAACTGTCTAATCAGTTCATGGGTCTAGTTTCTCAGAGCTTCAACTCGATATCTTCCACATTCTCAACTAGCCTTTCTAACCATTCAGTCAAAATTATCGGAAATTCACGAAAGAAGATTTCATGAATATCTGTGAACACATACCTTTGCAACCATTTTTCATCATTGAGCCATGGGTTTCTATTTTGTTCTCTAGTAAATTCTCACTGCTTTCTCTCTAGCCATTCTGTGATCAATTCCTTATTCATCCTTAAAAAATTCCCCATATTTATATTTGTTGGTCCCGACAATGGAACCATTTGTTGACGCTTAGGGGGAAGACCCAAGGTTAATCATTAATACACCAAACAAATCCTTAGAAATATGCCCTTTCGGCATCACCTGCAAGCAAGTGAAGTCTCACCCGAGGCATCTAGAGGGGCCATAGGAACCAAGGTTATGCAGTGATGAGGGGAAGTGAGGTATTCAACATGTCTTTACTAACCATATACTCATGTGTGCAATTTCCATTAGTTAAAAATTACTTACCATGAAACATACCCTGTGTGCGACATTCCTTTACCTGATATTCATTCATTTACCAGTTACTTCAGTGCATGACATTATAACATCATATATGAATAACACATTCAACATACTTAATAATTTATCATCATTGCATAGTAAAAATAAACCTCATAAGATGTAAAAATACCACATCACGACACAAGGGTTTAACATGGTTCACCCAAATTGGGTTACGTCCACAACAAATGGATTTTTATATTAGTCATTAATAATGTTCTTACAACTGTGCACTGCGCTACAAAATATGCAACAATAACATTACCCAAACCTACCTAGCCTTTCTGTTGCAATGCGATCCTTACTCCTAAAAAACCCCAGTCATAACATCTGAACACTTAGCCAAAAACTCATCTTGCTCCTCATTCATACACTACAGTTCGAACCCTCGCAAATCTCAGAGCCTTTTCTACCCAAAAACCCTTTACATATTTATACATCAAAATAGGGATAAGCCTGTTACAATCTGGAAAAAATATCCCCAAAATCCTAACTACTATCTGCCTTTTACATGCTGCTCTGTCATGCTTCCTTCTATTGCACGCTCTGGTCCATATTCTAACTGTCTTTTATTCTTTGACTTATTCTGGCCCAGATCCCAAAAATTATCCAACACCATCCAATGGACCTCTCACTTTAGAGAAACCATCTTTTGAACCTACAATCCACCATCCAAAAGGGGCACTTTGACGAACTACCCATAATTCGAATTCTCAGGCAACTCAACACTATAACATAGTGGAAGATCTTTCCCATGCACCATGTGCCATTTCAACACTCAAAGTATTGCAAAGTTTTCCTTCACAACGAAAATCATTACTATCATCCATAAGGGGGAGTTGACCCTTTAGAGTCAAACATTGTTTCCTTTGACACAAAACAAAGTGAGTCGCGTCTCTCACACCAACTAGCATTGAAAAACATAGTTAGATATATCAAAAATAATGTATTTCATATGGTGATCGACGAAGGAGTTACCACTTGCATTACATATTTGTCACGTTGGAAATCCCTTGGTTCTTCTCAGATCACAACATATCAAACCATCTTAAAATATTTTGATGGACATTTTTTCAAACCCCATGGAATTATCACCTCCTTATCCATTGATCTAGGGGGAAATATTGTCTCCATAGAATTTGAAGTGGTGGATGCCATACTTGACTATAATATGCTCTTGGGTCCCACTTGGTTCTACTCAATGAAGGTTTTTTCATTCACATTATTTTGTGTCACATTTTTTCCTGATCAAGGAAAGATAGTTACCATCAACCAACCTGATTATTGCACACCTGACTTGCGAGCTAATAGTAGCACCAACATGCCTTTATAGGTGATTCTTCTGGGGGGTACGAAAGTATCAGAGTAGGTATGTTCAAAGATTCATCTTTGATGGGGATATTCCCCCTTCCTACACCCGATACTACCCATATCACTCCTATAACCATTATTTTCTCATCTACCAGTAGATCCCTTAGGTCACTTGATCCTTGGGTAATACCTCATCCTGAGGATGTTGACTCATATGGAGCATCCATCCCACTCACCCTAGTCAATATTTTTACTCCTACAATCCCATCAACATTTGTTGATACTAGTCAATAACTCCATCCTTGTGTGGAGTGTGATCAACCTTCTCCACCTATACGGGTTGTTGAATCTCTCAGTTCACATGATTTCCTAGATACCAAATTCTGTTCAGAAGAGGCCATCCTGGAATTCATGGATTCCATTGATAATCCCAGAGAGGATGAGTATCATCAAGAATACATCCTCCCTGATTTGGAACCGATGAGATTCATAATAATGAGCTTCAACCCAATACTGGGGGAATTTTCTGGGGCATCCAGTGAAACCCCTAGTCTTCACCCTTTTCCTCCTTGAATTTCATCTTCAGAACTTGCCAACAAATTCCCTACCACCCCTTCCATAAAAGATCCAAATTTCATGCTTCCTTCATCTCTTGATGGATCCCATCAAGGATCCTTTGTATTTCATGAAACCACTAATGATGAGTATCTTCTCCCACAATGATCCATTCCTATCTGGAATGGACCCGACATGGTGATCCATATGATGTCGACAATGGCTCATGATTTCATTGATTATGAAAAATATCCTTGTTCTGAGCCTAGACATAGGCTCTACTTTACATAAAAAATCAAGATGCATATTTCCTTGTACATAGGTGTGTGGTGTGAGTGCTTTATCTTTGCATATATCATATACGAAAAATCCAAAAACATTTTATTTTTGGAATTTCACTATGCATTTTGACCCCAAAATCTATTTTACATGTGTTGACAAGATTCTAGGCGCGTTTTTATTACAATAATGAGGAAATCCATTGAAATTGAGTTACTTGTTCCCAAAGTGGAATATAGGATAGGTTCTTCCCTTTATTTCCCACCTTGCATTATTAACCATCCATACTACCATCATTGTGCCTTAGGTTCAAACCTGATTAGTTGTGACATTAGACATTATTTATGCACATCATAACTAGGTTGGTAGTGCCTATCCTTCATGGGCACCCTTGTTATCACCCATATTTATATTTGGTGTCCATGTTGTGATTTTCCTATAGGCCTAGGAACCCTCCATAGTGCTTCACCCCTCAAAATTAAGCCACGTTCACTATGTTTCCATATATGTTTTTAGCTTGCCTAGAGGGGTTTTCTACCATTTTTTTTGTTTAAATGGTAACACTTTATTAGTATTATTGTCTCACTTATTATTGTTGCTACATTTCCATTTTATTCCATTTCTTATCACACCGCAACCATGCTCCCATTTTATAAGACTCCTAGATGAGAACTTTTGTTATCAGTGGTCATCATTTTCCATGTTTATTTTTGTAGTAAATTGCTTAAATCATGTTACATGCTCATGGAAATTCATTACAAACCCATTGTTCTCTCCAACCGAGCTTACTATTACCCCTTTGTCAAGCTCGGTAACTAACCATGACAAAGGTACACCCTGGAATCTCCTTTAATATTTTCTCAGACTCCCTAAACATGAAAATATTGTCGAGTGAGCTTGTTTCCTTTCAGACTCGTTAAATGGATTTGAAAGGACATATATTTGATGTAATTTTAACCCTTTTTTGGATTGGATGGACTTATTACAAAAAAGGAATACTCTAGCCAACCTTGGCTAGAAGAGTTTTCACTTGTATTGTTTTATACATTTTCAGGCTCGGGGGGCTAAATTTTTGAAAAAGAATACCCTTGGAGTCTTATTTAAGTTATTTTCAAACTCTCTAAATGTGAAAATACCACTAATTTTACCTTCTCTGGACTCGTAAAATTATACATTGAAGGATCCATATGGGATCAAACCCCTCCTTTGTTAGCTTCGTTAAACATATGTTGAGGGACTCATCGAAGATTAGCTATATCGATCATTTATTATACTCCTCAAGATCATAAAAAAAAAGGGGTAATCATAGTTCATGGTGGGGGAAAATTTGAGGGGTTTTTAGTCTAGTCATATTCCCAAATGGCATCCGTCTGTCCAGTCACCCTTGAACAACACACCTGTTTTATGTTTATGTACCAAAATTATATTATTCATTGACTCTGTATCACTATCATATCCATGATTTTTTAGACTCCATCGACTTTTCACTCTTCCAGTATAACATGGAATTGTTTTTGGTCATTATCGAGTCAATGCTGGCAAGTCAAGTTACTTGTCGTGTCATTTTCTTCAAGGGAAGTTCACATGTGTCAGTCATTTTTAGTCCTTCATCCCATTTATCTCAGCCACCCCTGAGTAAGTTATTCTCTACTTTTTACACCATATACCTTTGTCAATTGATGGGGGATACATCAAGGCCATCCTAGGAAGGATTTCGTCCCTTCGACACCAAATCATTATCCAGGATCAAAATATAGAAACTAGTTAGTACCTTGGGTCTTGTAGAAATTAGTGGCAAGTTCTCTCACATTTTTAGCAATGGGTTTACATCATTGGCTCATGTTGAATGAATCTATGAGTGTTCCACTATAACTCATATCTTCACACTTGCTATATTGTACTAGGTATATTGGGGTCCATCATCATCATCAGTGGATTCCCTCGTGTCTGTTAACAATATCCATAAATTCCTGGGAATCATAATATTTATACTATACTCGACATCAACTCATATATTTTCATGTCCATACCATTTGGGGTTTAAGATCAATACATTGGGTTGGGGCTACATCATTCATTTACAACATCTCCTCCCAAGTTGTGATGGAGTTATTCATGAGTTCTTCAGAGATTTCTCAGACATCGAGTCTTCTCAGTTCTCACTAATTTGTATACTATGACATAGGTCCACATTTGTACTTGGCCATGGCTATGTTCTCACTTTTGATATGAATCCACATTGTATTATTTTGTGGCCATGATCTAGTTAGTTGCGTCATGCATGGATCCACATTGTACTCTTTTTGGCGGCTATGCTTAGTTTCTATTACCAAGCATGGGTATTCCTGCCTCTGGGATGTTATTATTTGTGCATGACTAACGCTATATGTTTCCCATCTTCCTTCACCTAAAGCTCCATAACTTTTGTTCTTAAAGTATTTTGGCCATCAGACACCTCTTTTGACCTCATACTTTAGGGGGAATCTATTATACAATTATTTTCCACATGATTACCTGATGGATATTCTCTAGACATTAGTAGGATGAAACACTGAGTTCTGTTACTTTTCCCTTGAGTATACACCATCATTTTGTCTGGTCATGAGCTGTAATTTTACATATCGTGACCCAAATTGGTGGTTGCGCCTTTCTCTCTTGTAAATTGTGACCAGACGCATCCTGCAGGAATGCAAGGGGTGACCAGGTCTGTTACTCTTAGATTAGGAATGGTTACACTGATATGGGATCAAGCTCGTATTTCTCATAATTCGACCTCAAAAATATTTTTAATTTGAGTGTCTAAAAGTTATCTAGAGTATCATCTCTTTCATCCTATATATTGAGGGTCTCTCATGGGAAAAAGGGAGGAAAATAAAGATTAAACTTATAATGTTAGATTGATTATGAAGCTTGGGAAAGGAAATTGGGAGAAGCTTCATCAAGCTATTTGTTTGCAAGTTGCAATATTTTTTCTTCATTAATAGAAGATGCACATGATTTTACCCTCTAATTGATTAGATATGATGATTATAATCTTTATAGAGAGTTGATATTTTCATTCCTTTATGTCATATTATTAGATCTATGAGATATTGATACATGTTACATTTGATCTTGTGAGAGGTGTTTTTTGGTGTTCTTATGTGTGAAGATATACGTTCATGAAAGTGAAGGACATCTTCAAAGGATTGAATGACCAAGGAGCGTGCATGGACAACCATCAAATTACCGAGTAAGTCCTTTACTCTTTCATCTCATAGATTGCTTCATGTATGATTTAGATGTAGGAAAGTATTTATCTTGCATCTCTATTATCTCTTAGGTCTAGGAATATCCTAAGGGAGGTAACTCCTACATGGTACTTTTATCCTACAACAAACGGTAACCCTCCAATTCAACTCTATATAATCAAACCTCAACACTCTTTTATGATATATAAACTTTTGATGTCCTTGATGATGGGTGGAGTATCCACTCGAAATGCTGGACATTTCATAACTCCACACACAATTTTCTTCCAAAAGAATATTTAGCATTATGACTAACTGTGGAAACCTCAATCCACAAGAAAAGCACAGTTTGCAACATTAAAGGTGTGTCTGAAACCCTTCTATTTTCTTGAAAATACGCTAAAAATACTCATAGGAATAAATACAAGACTTACAAAATATTTAAATCAATTGAGGATAAATTTGAGATGAATAAAATGAAGCTACATGCATTAAATTTATCCTATGTAAATTTGTATGTGATCTACTATGATCTCTTGTGAATTCGAATCTTTAGAAAAATCTCATTAGAGAAATGTTTAAGTATTTAATGGACCTCCTAAGGAAAATAATAATAAATATAGTTAAAATAATGAAATAAGAGTTATGAATTTTGAAAGGACAAGAAAAAAACTACATTTTTAATCATATTTTTGACTTATCTCCTTATATATTTACTTAAATTTCAAGTGTAGGAACTTGTTGGATGAAAAACTAAATTTTGCATGCAATGAGTACCCATTCTACATACTTTTGATAAACCCACAATGAAATAAATTGGAAATATATGAAGAAGATGTGTTTATTTGAAAATAAAAACATTTTTTTCATGTATTTCTAGTTTATCTCACCATGGGTGTATCAAAAGTATGCAGAGTGGGTACTCATTGGATGTGAAATTTATTTTTTCATCTAATAAGTGCCTACACTTGAAATTTGGGTAAACCTATAAGAAAATAAATCAAAAATAAAATAAAAATGTAGTTTTATTTCTTTCCCTACAAAACTATTTACCCTTATGGTTTATATCATCATCTTGAATCCTCTTTATTCTTTTAAAGTTGATGTTGATAACATATTGTTTTGGGGTCCATTTTTTACCTCACATTTTTTCTAATGGCCCCTTCCAAAGTCTTCAATGGTAAATATCTCTTACACAAGTCTTCCCTCTAACTTTTGGAAAAAGTACGAAATAGGGACTAGGGTTTTCTTTTATGAACTTACTTTTACAAAATGAATCCCTCACTCATTTTTTTAATTAATATTTTCACATGTTGATAATAAATGCACACTCTTTTTTAATTCGATTTGTGGTGTGAATTACGTACTTAAGCGCATTGATGCACTCTGTTGAATTAAACAGATTGAATACAAAACTTACAATGAAAATAGAAGTGCACTAGTGCATTCAGTCTGTACATACACATCAATTACTTAAAAATACCTCAGATGTGTTTTTATAATGTTACATGTATCTCAAACTTTCTTTTAAGAATCTAGACATGTATTCATTATGTTTTTAGCTCAAATGTAGGGGAAAAGGATGATTGTATTGAATGACCAACTTTTCATATTTAAGTTATTCCTTATTGTTTCAAGTTCATTAATTTCTCACTTGCAATATACAGTAAGTCCAAATTTTATTTATACTTGAATGATCTCATTGAATTTATGATATATTTTGATCCGAACCGACAAATGGGAATAAGAATGAGTACTTGCAGTGGAATTTGGAAATTAACGAAGTTTAGAAGACATTGTAAACCAATAATTGTTGATGAGAAAATATGAAATGAGAAGGAAAATTATGATAATTAAAAGATAAAAACTGAAAAATAAGTAGGAGAGAAGGTTGAGGAATGGGAAGTGAGAGGCCATGTCTATTGGCCTTCCTTTACCCCAAGATATCCCTATTTATTCCTTCACTCTCATTCTCAAATGGGTCTTTTGGCCAAGGAGAGGAATATGCACAAAGAACATCAACTGCATTGTAACCAAGGCTTACCGGAATGAAGAAAATAAGTCTCGTTCGAAGCTAGTTTTTCCAATTTGGTTTCCAGAGTAAAATATTTGTCTTATGATGTGCTTAAATTACTGTATGAAATACTAGTTGTATGATCAAACTTTATTTCTTACTTCATTTCTTAGCTAATTTGTAGTTTCCTATTAAATTATATACACAATACCATTTTCCACTATATTCCAATGAATCCGAACAACTCTAAGATCACCTCCATCCATTTATTTCTGAATTGGAGATCCATGATTGTTATCACTTAACTATTGCACTTATACAAAGAGTTTCTATTTCAATTCATTTATAGCCATTAANTTTTCCACTATATTCCAATGAATCCGAACAACTCTAAGATCACCTCCATCCATTTATTTCTGAATTGGAGATCCATGATTGTTATCACTTAACTATTGCACTTATACAAAGAGTTTCTATTTCAATTCATTTATAGCCATTAATATGAATTTATCACTCCTCTAGACTTCAATTCTCCACCATAATCGATTCCACTACCTAGATCAACTTTAATCTTCCCTTGGGATGAAATTGTTGTTCGGCTTAATCCATAGTTCACTACAAGGGAAAGACCCTATAGAAGAGGTTTTTGTGGAAGCCTGATCCAGATTTATGTAGGAACACAATGAAATACAGAAATACACATAAACGAAGATATGCAACAGAAATAAGACTTCATTTCATTAATAACAAATGACTGAAAAATGCTTACAGACAGAATGGAAATAAAATAGCTAGGGCGCTGATAGCTTATCTCTGAGAAGAGATGTGGTGGCTACTGGCCTCTGAAATTCCTATTACAATGAGGCTCGAAGGCCTATATATTATTGAGAAACAATGGAAAACCCTAAACATCCAAAAACCTAACCCTAGGAGATGAAATGATAGAATATGGGCCTTGTTGGGGTAAATTGGTACATCAATTTCCCGGGGTCGTAACTTTGGCATACTATCTCTGTTTGACGCCCATGATACATTGTTAGAAATATCTATCCAAGGACTACACTGTTGATAGAGAATATCGAGTCCGCAACGCACTCATATTCGTCGCAACATTCATGCCCAAAAAATGTCGTTTAGGGCCTCAAAAGAGCTCCAGAAGTTCAGGACCCAAAGAACTACTAAAAATAGTAAATTGTGCTACAATTAAGGAAACTGAAAAACTGAAAGAAACAATAGTGTGGGTCCAAGTGGAATAGGTGGGTGGCCACCAATATCCACCTGGATCAAAGCCCCTATAAACATAGACAAAAAATCTGTTTGTAGCGGAGATCACTAGCGGAGGTGCACATGCATATGTTTTAGTGAAAGTTTTTTTAACAGTGCATTTATAAGACTATACCGCATTGATGCACCACCAGAAAAAATGCACCAGTGCTAATAGATAATGGTGCACCATTGCAAAGTTATTTAAAAAAAATGGAAAACAACGGTGCACATCATATAAAAGTAGCTCACAAGCACCGATGCACATCATATAAAAGTAGCTTGCAAGCACCTGTGTGCATGACGTGAGCGCACCAGTGCACAACAAACAAGTGAACCGTATTTAAATTTTTCCTTCTAAAAATTCATACCAGTGTGTCGTTGTCCATTGGGCAGACCAGTGTGTTCCAAACTGGTGCATCGTCGCAGGGTTTTTTTGAAAAAAAATAGTGTGTTCTTTGTAGTGGTGCATCACCAGAAATCAACGCATTGGTGCGAATAGACAATGGTGCATCGTTGCATAGTTATATATAAAAAATAAAAACGATGGTGCACATCATATAAAAGAATCTCATGAGCATCGGTGCAAAAGAAACGGGTGCACCAGTGCACAACAGACAAGTGCACGGTCTTTGTTTTTTTTTTTAAATGCATAACGATGCGCCTTTGGCCTCTAGGCGCACTGATGTGTTCCATATGGTGCACCGTCATAGGGTTTTTAAAAAAAATGGTGCATTGTTTTCATCGGTGAGCACCAGTGCGCTTAAAGCGAGCGCACTGAAATAAACATAAATAAAAAAATAACAAGTGATAAAAACCCACTTTTATGATTTACAGTGCAGATAAGCTCTCAAGTATTGGTGCCACCTTTTCCCAAAAGAATCACACTATTGTTAGTTCTTCCATTGCTTTATTTGTTTCCGTTTAGTGCTCGGTATGTGGGATTCCAATTTTTCCATACCGTGGGAAAATTTCATTTTTTTCACTACATCCCAACCATGCCTCCTCGACGAGAAAATGTTTGGGTAAATTCTCTATTTATTTATACATTATATTTTTACCAGATTAAATTGTGAAATTGAGTAAAAATTGCATTGTTTGTCATTTCTTTTTGTACTCTATGTGTTCGAGCCGTTCGACTCGCACCGCGCTCAGTGCACCCTGTAAATTTTACAGGGTGCGCTGAAAATGTATAGTTCATTTTCTCTGGCGCATCGTTATATGGAATGCACCGGTGTGTACTTATAAATGACACACAAGTGCGTTCACAATAAATGACATACCGTCGAANTCTATTTATTTATACATTATATTTTTACCAGATTAAATTGTGAAATTGAGTAAAAATTGCATTGTTTGTCATTTCTTTTTGTACTCTATGCGTTCGAGCCGTTCGACTCGCACTGCGCTCAGTGCACCCTGTAAATTTTACAGGGTGCGCTGAAAATGTATAGTTCATTTTCTCTGGCGCATCGTTATATGGAATGCACCGGTGTGTACTTATAAATGACACACAAGTGCGTTCACAATAAATGACATACCGTCGAATATAAATAGTTTCCATTAAACGGTGCATTGTTTATAGTGAACACACCGGTGCGTTCATAAAACTATACACATTGTTTAATGGAAACTATTTATTTTCGATGATGCATTCCTAATAAACACACCAATGCATTGTTTATAATGAACACAATGGTGCGTTCATAATAAACGACACACCATCAAAAATAAATAGTTTCCATTAAACGATGCATTTTTTATAGTGAACGCACCAATGCATTCATAAAAATATACGCATCATTAAAAAGAGATAGTTGTTCAAGCGATGCATCCTTGATAGTTAACGCACCGATGCATACACAATAAAATACACACTTTGGACATTATTTTGTTTTTCAATTAGTGCATGTATTATACAGAACATAATGGTGCTCAAGCATGGATTTGGTGCACCATTTAAAATGAGTGTCTATTTTAAGCAGTGCGTCATGATGAATGGAACGCACTGGGGCATTGTAGTATCTAGATGCACTGAGATTTCATTGTGTGTTGTATACAATGGGGTGCGCCAGTGCGTTGATAATTAATACGCACTCCCTAAAATAAATTACATTTTTCATGCGGTGCGTAGGATATGTGTGCGCACTATGGGCATTGCGTGACTATTTTACAGGTGCATTCAAGGTTGATTCTTTTTTTTTTTGAAATACATTTAAGTTTTCATATTTTAAAATAAATTTATTATTTACTGAAAAAAAGTTGTGTTCTTATGTATTATGTTGATTATTATGCAGATATGTCAATGCATGGATCAGGAGAAGCAACAGAGAGTGGACCAGTACAATATGGTTTGGCAGTGGGAGGTTAGAGATAGGGAGATGGATTTGTAACCTCATCCTAGTACTGCATCTACCCAGGTCCTCTTGAGGAATGAAGGCCTCCTCAAGTACTATGAGGAGGATACATCCCTGAAAGAGAATTTTGTCTTTCTTGCGAAGCTGATCCGTCGATGGGATTCCCATCAATAGGCATTCAAAGTTTGTCCTCATCAGTAGTACCATCCTAAGGATATGTATTTTATCACTAGGCTATCTAGGAGAGGGGAGGATTTTCCCTAGTTTCCTAATGTCCCAGTGGGTGTTGCAGCTGAGATTCAACTTTCCTACTATTAGAGGTATATTGCACATGATATACCTTCTTCTGTTGATTTCCAGGTGGCTGGTGGAAAATTACGTATCACCTCGTTCGGTGCATAGGATTTTAGCTGCCTCTCACTGGTACTTTCGACCATTTCGCACTTTACTAGTGATGGTCAACACATTAGTTGCATGATTTTATGTTATGTTGATTCTTTGATACATAGGCCACAACTTATTAGGTGGTCTTCCATTTTCTTGAGGCAGTTTTGTATAGCAATGGATAGATGCCATGCTATGATAGATGGGAGGGAGAAATTCCCATTTGATTCAAAGCTATTTTTTTCTTTGATGTTTCCAAAGACGAGAACTATTTTTTTCTGTCGGCCTTCTAGGCTAATGACCGAGGTGTGGATGCACATGTGGGGAAATATGATACCCACGAGGGGCATGCCCAATATTCCATCTAGGATTTATAGGGAGGCACTTCAACTATTAGCCATTGAGGCAGATCACATGTTCATGATGGTGTCGTGCCATTACACGGGGATGGATTGGCAAGGATGTCCCAACATCCTCTTCACAATAGATGATCCAGTGGATGATCGAGGTAATATTTAAATTGATCTTGTGCTTTCATTTTATTGTCTTACTTAATTCGAATAAATTTTATTCTAGCATGTCCGTTAACGTATTTTATTAAATTGTTTAATGAAATTGTCGACTAATTATTAACTTGTGTTATATTTTGTATATATTGACACATTTGTTGGGGACATGCATCCTCTCA
>SNQJ01S0004335.1:278503-290686 GCA_010110895.2 Picea sitchensis
AGCTCGGGTTCACCGGTGGGCCTGCACTTTGTAGACAACCTCAAAAGGATTAAACATTTTGCAATCCCATGGTATCAGGAAAAAAAAATAAGGGAGAAAAGAGAACTAAAGCACATAGAATAACAAATTGATATTCTCTACCAATCAAAAGACATGGGGTTCTTAACTGAAACATCGTGGGAAACTCTAAAGACCTTGGAAACTTGATGCATACAGTTACTGGCTGAACAAGAGGAGACATGGAGAATAAAAAGTAGGTCCATCTGGCTCGAAAAGGGGATGAGAATACAAAATTATTCCATGCTTTCCTGAAAGGTAAGCTTCAAATACAATTTGGAACCTGCATGAACAAGATGGTAGAAAGGTATCTTCATTCAAAGGATTTGCGAAGATGGGAAAAAACTACTTCAAATTATTGTATAAGGCAGATCAAAGGAAAAATATTGCATATATTGTACGAATTTCTCTCTATTATCCCAACTTTGTAGAAGAGGAAAATAACAGAGAACTCTTCATGGAAGTTAATGAACATGAATTAAAGGAGACACTCCATAGCATCTGGAAGGATAAGAGTCTGGGGCCAGATGGGTGGCCGATAGAATTTTGTATGGGGTTTTTTGATATGTTGGGAGTTGATCTTCTCCATGTGTTTGAAGAATCTCGACGGAATGGAATGATGCATGCTCCCTGCAACTCAACATTTCTATCTCTTATAAAAAAAAAGGATGAACCCCTCTCCTTTGATGAGTTCATGCCTATCTCCCTCTGCAATTTCATTTACAAAATAGTGGAAAAAATCATAGGAAGACGCCTAAAACCTATTCTCGTAGATGTTATCTCACAAGAAAAATTTGGGTTCTTGGATGGTCGTCAAATTCATGAAACCATTGGAGTGGCTCAAGAAGTACTTCACAACCTTATATCATCGAGGTCAAAAGAGGCGATTATGAAAATTGATCTTTCAAATTCTTTTGACCGAGTTAGTTGGTATTTCATCAGGCTGCTTCTTACTCATTTTGGGTTTGAGGTTCCCTTATTCAAATGGATAATGGCTTGCATCTCCTCTGTCTCCTTTGCAGTTCTTATAAATGGGACAACCTCTCCATTTTTTACCGCAGAAAGGGGACTGAGGCAGGGATGTCCCCTATCTCCTCTAATCTTCCTCTTGGTAGCAGAAGGCTTAAGAAGGGCCATTGGATTGGCCACGTCCTCAGGAGACTTCCAGGGGAATTATACTTCCAAAGACTATAGAATTAATCATCTACTATTTGTATATGACGTTCTAATTTTTTTTAGTGGAAGACCCAGGGATGCAGAAAAATTATTTGATATTCTCCAACTCTTTCGGGCGGCTACAAGGATGGTTATTAATTCTAACAAATCCTCTTTAACCCTAATCAGATTGGAAGCCACAACAACAACCATTTATAGAAATCACTTCCCCTTTCCTCTTCAGGACCTTCAATTGGGGATAAAATATCTGGGCTTCCAGCTCAAGGCAAACAAATATCTCTCAGGTGACTGGCAGTGGCTTCTGGAGAAACTCAAAAAGAGATTAAACATCTGGATTTTTTGGTGGCTCTCTAGGGCAGGCAGACTAAAATTGACAAAAGAGATGCTTGAGTCCATTCCAATTTACTAGATTTATATCTCATGGATCCCCAAAGGGATTCTGGAAAAAAACTGACGGTTATGCTTCCGTTTCATTTGGTCAGGCTCAAAGGAAAACTTTACCATGCCATGGAAAAAATGGGAATACTTGGCTTGTCCAAAGGTGTTGGGAGGATAGGGACTAAAGAAAATTTTCATTTTCTCTAAATATTTAGTAGCCAAAGTCTGTTGGAGACTATTTACAACTACCAACTTATGGATACAAGTGGTGTTTCACAAATATATCAAGCCAAAATCGGTGGGAAAATGGATTCGAAGGACTGAAAATAACTTTTCAAGATTCTCAATCATTTGGAAGGCAGTGGTTAAATCCTTCCATGTGATAGGTGATGGTTTGGATTGGAAAGTAGGAAGGGGGGATGAAGTATGCATTGGAACATATCTGTGGTATGCTAGTGGAAACTCTCATATTCTACCACAAGCCATACTAGATCACCTACACCAACAAGGCTTCCACAAACTAAATAAAATTGTTGACCCATCAACCACAAATATCTGGAAACAAGGGTGGTATAGCTCTGCTTCTCTTGAGTTGGAGGGAGAACACAAATTAAATTGGGACAAATACACTTTTACACTCCAATAGGGTCACATTAAGCTCTTGTATAGGGATGATGAATTGGTCTGGAAAAATGCCTCACATGGGGAATACACTCCCAAATTGGGCTACATAGAACTTAATGTCGATCTCCTTCAAAGAGAACCGTTTTGGTGGTGGATCATACTATGGAAACTCAAAGCCCCTTTAAAACCAAATACTTTCATGTGGTATTCTCTAGCAAACAAAGTCTCCACCCGAGACAAGATGACAAAGCGTCAAGTCGAGGGGACTGGATGGTGCCCTCTCTGCAAAGAGGAAAATGAATCTATTTATAATATCCTAATTTCTTACCCATTCACTTTTAAATATTGGGGGGAAGCATCCCCGTTCCTGAGACAACTTTGTGATTGGAACATGCCTTCACTCGAACCAACTTGGAAAAATTGGCTACAAGGCCCTACCCACAAGAAACTAAAATCTTTTCCTCTTATCATCAACTAGGGTATTTGGCTGGCCAGGAACTTGACTATTTTTCAGGACAATGCATTAGTTCCTGGACATATTTCACCCAAAAGTATCTCGATCCTTGAGCACTTTCCCCAGGAAAATAATATGTCTGTCATCCATGCCTCTCATCCTGAACCCATTGACCCATCCTTTCCTTGGCCTTATTTTGATGGTGCTTCTCAAAATCTCCTCTATTTGGGGGGGCAGGGGGTCGCTCTGCATATTTTCGACTCATTCTTTCAAAATAAAAATGGGGTTGGGAAAAGGTTCAAATAACTATGCTAAACTCATGGATCTACTTTTGTAACTTAAATTTACCATTGAACAAGGGCTCCACTCCATCCAAGTTTTCGGTGACTCCATGAATGTCATAAATTGGGTCCAAAAAATTCAATCATGTCACAATATTATACTGCTGCCCATTTTGGAGGAGATTTATACTATGATGGTTTCTTTTGACACTTTTGTATTATGACATGTCTACAGGAACATGAACACAATAGCATATTCTCTTTCAAAAGAAGGAATTTCTCTTCCTTATGGACATTGGCACTTTTCATAATCAAATGGGGATATAGTACAAAAATTCTACCACTGACCTTTCATAGAAGACCTAGTTCAAGCACAAGCGCAACTTTAATATTATGTTTTACTCCTACAAGTTATTTCAGCTTTGGATTTGTATAGTTTGGAACCTTATCGACCTTTTTTGTTTAAACACTTAAATTGCCATAATGTACCCTATAAGCCTATGTGGCAGGTTATCAACAAATTGTTCTACACAGTCTGAGCTATTCTAGTACCTGTGGATAATTCTATATATGTTCTGATAAGAGCTCCTTAGTCTCTTGGGTTAAAACGCTCACACTTTTTCTTCTTTTTTGAATTTTCTCCACTAGCACCTACAAAATGTAATTTTGTCTCTCCAGATGAATAAAATTACGCTTTTTTTCCGAGGAAAAATCACAATTTTACAAACTAGTTTACTTGAAAGTACGATGTGAAAATTGGTCCTCATTTCAAAAATATTGCTTTTTTTCATAAGTTCATAATGAATAATTAAAAATATTTATGATAAGCTAAATTAGAATTTATAAAATCTTTGTGATATTTTGACTTCCTCTTAATTGTAATTTGGTCATATTTTTTTATATTCCCATAATTAATACAAGTCTCAAAATCTCTAATTCAACATTTTTTTACTATACTATAAGGATGCATGAATGTCAAACTTAACCAAGAAAAGCAAATAAGTTATAAAAATGGGTAAAGATATGTCTTATGTTATTAATTAAAGTTTGGGCAAGTTAAAAGTAAACTATATTAATCTTCAACCATACTTTGTATCATAATTTTACAAACTAGTTTACTTGAAAGTACAATTTGAGAATTTGGCCTCATTTCGAGAATATTGGTTTTGTTCATAAGTTCATAATGAATAATTAAAAATAGATATGATAATATCAATTAACATTTATAAAATCTTTGTGATATTTTAACTTCCTCTTAATTATATTTTGGTCATATTTTTTTATATTCCCGTAATTAATACAAATCTCAAAATCTATAATTCAACATTTTTTTACTATACTATAAGGATGCATGACTGTCAAACTTAATCAAGAAACATGTACAAAAACATAAAAATATTTAATATTCAGAATGTTAAATATTTTAATTTGTATGAATTATCCTCTTTAAATAATTTTCTTAAGTGGGTTAATTACATGTATGTAAGTTTTATGTCATCTTTTTATATCCTATGTTACATGTTATTAATTTTTGTTGTAATAGATATTAAGAATTGAATTAACTATTAGGAGTCGTAAAATTTATATCCAATTAGCTATTAGGAGCCTTAAAATTTCTTACCTACAAATAAAAAGAGATAAAGATACATGATAAGGGATAAAAAATTGTTATGATCTACATGTTTAATTCAATTTTTAATTATATATTTTATTATTATTATATATTATATGTAATATAAAATTAATATATAACTTAATATATTATATTTTATTATGTTATAATTAATATATAATATAATTTATTATACTTATTATATTATTTATTATATTATTATATTTATAATACAAAATTAATATTTATCATAATATATTATATTTATTATATTACATAATATATTATATATTTGTTTTTTTATGTAATATCTTAAGCATATATTATTATATGGGTTTAGAGAGGGACACCTTCATTAGTTATTTAAGGACATCTTGACCCCCCAACAATCCCCCTTGACCATTGAAAAATGTCATTTTCATGACATTCGACTCTATCTTACTTGATCCAAGAAGATGATTTTATGGATTAATTTGGTGTGATAGATGGCTTGTAATATAATAAATTCACAAAATTGTATTGACTGGATTTTTGGTCTTTTGATAGTTCTTTTATCTTTTTCTGATTTTTTCTTATTTGAGCGGTTTCTTTGAATTGTGTGAATATTTAGTGATTTAAATGTTTCCACTGGACATTATTACATTGAATATGATAACTATCGAAATTGACTTTAACATTGGTTCTTCATTCTTATATCGATTATTTTTCAATTTGAATTTTTTGATTTTCAACATGAAAATTCAAAACAAGAGTATGAAGGATTTTGTGACGTCTTTTGAAGACTAGCAAATGGTTTCATAACATGTTTTTATTTCCACTTCTTCTATGTTGGTTAATGAATGGAAAATCTCATTATCATCATCATTTGACAATGGAATCCAATAAGAGATTTATTATTACTTTTATACACTTTTTCTTGTTTTCCTAATACTATTTGATGATATTTCAAAAAATAATGATCTCATTTGAGCATGAGCTAGAGAAACAAGTTTCGATGAATAATCAAGACATGATTTCTTTGGTCTCGGTCTTAATGGTCACAATCCTTATCATGACTTAAAACTATTAGCAATGGTTATGTATTTGGACCTTTCATTTGAATTACACGACATTACAAAGGTTAATACTATAAAATTTCTTATTACTATCATGCCATGGTTTTCAAGTCATTATTGTTATTACTTGGTCATTATGCAAAGTTCTTTGCAATTAATTGTTTTAACGATCGTTTTTAATAACCACGTAATTCGAAAAATGAATTGCTTACATGTTACACTATGTTTAAGACATGAGGCTAATAAAACAATTGAGAATTTCATTGTTTACCATCAATTAAATGGAAAAGTGGCCCAAGATTTGTCCAATAATTTAACAATTCATTTTTGTACATTTGTTTATAGTTTGTTTGTAAAATAAGCATAGACATGAGTTTATTTTTTTTGTATTGTTTTATTATATTAATAATTAAATATTTGATTTAAAGCAATACATAATGGAACATTCCATTGTTATTCTCAATTTTTTTTTTACTATTAGGGTTTGATTTTTTTTAAGCATGAAAGACATTTAAATTATTTGTTTGAGTTTGTTTTCTAGTATTAATAATTGTTTTTATTGTTTTGTTTACATGATCTCATAATCCAGATTTGGAATTTCTTTTTTTGAGAGAATAATTGCTAAATGATTGAAATGAGAAAACTAAAAAATTGCTTCACTTCTCAGGAGGCGAAATAAAATCTTCATTTATGGGAACACGATAACGAATTTATGGAAACACTCAAAAACCCATCTGCAGAACAAAGATTTATATCTTAATCAGGAGGATTTTCTCCAGAAACGACATGGTTTGGGAGATATGGATAGATATTGGACATAAAATTTTCTAGATTTTGTGTTGCAATTAGCCTCCAATTTTTCTTTTGTTTGAATGACCCAGGGATATCAGAGAATGAAGAAATTTAGAGGAGGATTTTTATCCTTTCTTTTGTATATCTTTTTGTAACGAACCCATCGTTACGTCTTCAAGCAAAACAACAATGAATTTTTTTTTTCTTTTTGTTCCTTGTTAAGTTTTCTTCTCTCCAAATCGTGGGTTAGAATCAAGAGCTTCTTTGAAGGGTCCATAAAATGCACTTGCATATTTTTTTGTATATGAAATAATAGACACATCTTGAAAGACTTCTCTATCTAATGCAAGTCGAATGGATACAACATGCCCATCCATCATATCGCTTAGACTTACAACATGAGCTCCTGCCCGAGCCTGGGAAACAACTTGCTTACATAGCTGATGGACTGTTTCATCATTCATAATCACCCCATATTCTCTAACAATTCCATCATGCCCATTAGATGAGTATGGATCCAAAGCAACATCAGTGTAAATCACCAGGTCTGGATACTTGTCCTTGAGAAGTCTTATGGCTTGAGGTACAAGCCCATTTTTGTTGTAGGATTCGTCCCCTATTGGTGACTTCAAAGCATTAGGAATTTTGGGGAAAAGGACTAAACTGTTAACACCAACATCACGAGCCTTATATACCTCTTCAATCAGTCCATGATGCCAACCGAGCCTATAACAACCTGGCATTGCTCCTATTGGGGTATCCTCTTCCCCTTCATGAATGAAAAGGGGAAGGATATAATTTGCCGAAGATAAAGTTATTTCCTGGAAGGTAGCTCTCAGAGTAGATGATTTGCGGTTGCAATGAGGACGTCTCATTAGTGGAATAGGAGAAATAGCTAGAGTTCCAGGTGGAGATTGAGGCTTGGGTGGAACAGTAGGCGTCGCGGGTGGATTTCCTTCTATAACAACCTCCTCACATTCCTCAATAGTTTTTCTTGTTTCTGTAATCAATGTGTTATTCGCAGCCTCTTCTCTTATTAACTTCTTTTTCCCAGTTGATTGACTCTTAACACACAAGGAAAATGGCCGGAAAAAGATGTTGGTATGCCGCAAACCAATATAGCCAACATTATTTATGTGTTCCACTGTGAGAGTGTTAAAAGGTGCATCAAATACTACAAGGGCCATGATCACTGGTATGCTCCAAAAGGCAGAGAGTCACTCACTCTCTTATTAGAAGAGATATCTTGATATAATGATGTCTCTTGTTGTGCTACAGGAGCAAGATATACAAGAAATGAGATGATAATTCACCGAAAATAACAATAGCTTCACATTTGGTGTAGGGTTCTCGAAAATGGCACAGTACTCAACCTGATATGTGTAATAACTAGCTGCAAATCTGTTGTCTGAAGTTAATCCCCTCCTCACAGCCACCAAAACTTACCCATGTACGCAGAATTTAAATTTAAAGTAATGACTATGCACCCAACACTTCTTATTTACGCCCAACCTCTACAAAATGTTCCCTGAAGGAGGATACACGACCCACATAACAGGTTACAGCTTCAACAAGAGAGGAAATGTGCCCAACAACTAGAGAACGCATCCACAGTGGAGGAAATGCGCCCTACAAATGATATATCGAGCTTCAATGGAAGATATACGCCCAACATGTGTTAATATGTGCCACAATGGATGAAATGCACCCAACACCTGAAGGAATGCACCTAGGTAAGAGGCAATGCACCCAGTAATGAAGGAACTCATCCCACACTACCGAATCGACCCCCACAACAGAGAATAATTCTCAGAGATGAGAGAGCTCGACCCTCTTGAACTAATCGACCCCCCTAGCCAGAGATAGCTCAGTCGCCACCACCGAAACTCAACCACCAATGAATATTCGTCTGTGCAAGGAACCGAATATGAGGTAAGGAAAATATCATCATCCTGGGAGATGACATAGGGAGTCATGCCCCAACCTAACAATTAGCAGACCTATCCCCAAAAAAACGCAGGCTAAAATCGTGAAGGGACGTTGTCAATCGGTGAGGTTAATGCGTCCACATAAGTCACAGGAAGGCTATGAAGCGACTGTCCAAACCTAAAAAGGTAGGTTGTCTTAACCATTGTCGGAAGGGGGAGGGGAAACCCATAGAATCAAGAAATACAGGCACCTGGTCTCCATTCACAAGCGTAGGGGCGAGGTCAAGACAACCATCAACATTACCATCAATCGCTACAAGAAATTGCGCTATAGGAATGGCTAGGTAAAACGTTCAATGAAAACAAAAGGAAACTCTACTCAACACTAAACCAGAATTATAAATTGTCGGCACCTGATAATTATAATCACTACGTCAGAATTATTGAAGAAGTACCAAATGTGATAGTTCATATATAATAATTACCAATGTTTAATAACAGAGAACAAAACCTCTTTTGTGTAATCTGTGAAATCGATGCCAGGGTGTCTATGAACAACGCAGTCAAGTAAATAAAGGAATAAAATGACTATCTGTGAGATGTAAAGAGAAGACAGACCATAATTTAATCGTTCGTCCACTGCCAGGATACCAATATGCAAAAATGCAGAGTGAGAATTAATATTTTCATTTTCAGGATATCAATAAAAATATTGCAGGCTAAAATTTAATTCCTTGCCTTACCAGGATGCCAATATGTAAAAATGCATAGTGAGAATTAATCTTTTCATTTTCAGGATATCAATAAAAATATTGCACGCTAAAATTTAATTCCTTGCCTTACCAGGATAACAATCCAATGCAACCAAAAGTAAAGGAACGCAAGGGTCCATAGGGATAAGTCATTGAAATGATCGCAGGGACAACCAACACGGACTCAAGAATTCCATATGCAGAGGTCGTTGCCAGATGGAGAAATCCACAATCAGCCAAGGACAAACATCAAGGGTAACTAGCTAACAGGTTCATCCTTTGCTCATCATCCTCACATAGAAAGCAGGGCATTGAGATCCATAGGTCTTTTAACGCTAAGGCGACGACCGTAGATCAAGCTCCTGATCGACTGCTTAGGCGAGGACTGGTGAGCTAGGGACGAAGGATAAACAACCTCAAGGTCACAATCCACACACAGGGCGGTCACGACATGTGGGAATATGAAGGCCATGGGAGTTAACAATCATCGAGCTAGGCTCAGAAAAGTTTAGTCATCAATCTAAACATCCAATCTACTTACATAATCAACATGCAGATCCAACCATAAAACCTACAACATCTATTATACAAATGAAAATAGAGTATCGTTTCCTAATCGCCTGCTCTGAGTGACGTCCGCGTGCTCCATGCAACTCCCGCTCGCCGACCATCCAGACTTCACCGGTACCTCCCGACCAATGCTAGGGGTACTCTTCTTCCCCCTTAGCCCCCCGAGATGCAAAGTTGCCACACACAGTATCCAAAGGTCTCATCTAGCTCCCAGCTCGCCTCCCAAGGCCGAGATACCACTCCTCTCTGAGTTGGGTATCCCAACTCCCACAAGTAAATCAGTCAAGTAGATATTTCTACAGCGTAACGTTACGCAAATAGAAGATGATCCAACCTTCATCACCTCCTTTCATTATATAGAGTTTCGTGGTTCCTTACCTTCCAAAAATTCTCTTTTAGTTAAGTTTTTATAATTAAATTCCTAAAATTTCCTCCCCATACAAGTGTCACCCATCCCCTTCATTCCTCCATATATTGACTTCTTTAATTAATTAATTATCTTTATTTCCCTCACCCACCTAGAGTTACTCCTAGTATCACTCCTAGGTGTCCCCAAATTCCCTTACAGGTTTTAAAGGCTTTCCCTATTATTAAATTGTTAATTCAGTTTAAATTAAAAAGCTCTTAAATGGTAGATTCTTCACTAAGTTTGACTTTCTGCTTTTTCCCTTAAGTTCCCCTTTTTCCCTTTTATGTTTACCTCTTTTCCTAGTTTCCCAATATTATAGATTTTTCCCTCTTTCCCCTTTTACTTAGAACTCAAAAAGGCAGGTGTGGAAATTAACCCCTTTTTCCCTTTTCTTATTTAATTAGTATATTTTAAATTATCAAAGTAAATAAACAATTAATTCCCCTTTTTAATTTTAACCCAACAGATGTTTTTTGAAACAATTAATTTCTTACTCCCTTCATGTTACAAGATTTTACGAAGGTCATATTTATTATTCATGTGGTTTTTATTTTTATCATTATTATTATTATTATTTTATAGAGAGACAAAATTTGACCACTAGCATAGTTTAGACTTAACCTTAAATTTTGTACTGGGTGACATTTAATTAGGGAAATTGTTTTAAAAATACTTAACACATTATTCATCCTAATGCCATCTAGGTTCATTCCTCTATCATAAAAAATGCGACGTTCCCTTTAGGATGCACTAGGTGCTCCAAGGGTGCCACTCGCCTCATCTATTCCCTTGCGCGACATGCCCTTCAGGACACACTACGTTCTCCAAGGGTGCCACTCGCCTCTTAATATGTTTCCTTTGCGCGACGTGCCCTTCAGGATGCACTACGGGGTCCAAGGGTGCCACTCACCTCTTGACTGATTTGGTAGACATCAATAACCCCTAGAGTCAACACTCCACTAGGTGAACTTATTGGAGACTAAGGGCCTCTGAGGAATAATCCCCCCGCCTTATTGCGTGCCACTTAGAATCATCGTGAGCGACTTTTGCAGCCTGCCCTCACGACATCGTGGGTCCTCTCGAACTAGGTAATTGTTAACCTACAGTTCGAGCCATGGTGGGAGTGCTAGTAGGCTGTGGAAGGGTTGTTGACCACACCTCTCCCTCAACATCTCTGGTAGTCGTGTGTGACCCCTTTAATCCACATGTGTGTTTGTTCGACAAGCTATCATTAGCTTGCATCATCAACAAATAATGCCAGAACATATCCATATCATATCATATAATCAGAGGCACTAAAATAATAGTGAAACAATCAAACCCCAATAGTACACTCCCTTACTCGATTTGGAGTCCAAGGGGTTCCAGCGATGCCTCGACATCCTCTAGGTCCATAATCCTGCACACTCAATAAAACAGAGTCAATAGAACCTTTCTATGTCGAGGCGGAGAAAAACAACATGTCATCATCACATGACGCCTCATAATCAAAATCAAAAGTTTTAATAGCATAAAAATCTGGATCACTTGCGAGCAAGTGTCCTCAAAGAATAAGTTTGCTCAGTGCGCCAAAGCGGGATGTTACATATTTATTTTGTAAAATTTTTCTTTTCAAGAGGATTAATGGATGGTTGGAATTTTGGGAGAATGGACCAGTATTTTCGAAGAATAATATGAAATTCCAGATTGCTTAATGGCTTTTGTCCTGTGAGTAAAAGGGTTTTGTTTTCATTATAATATCTTTGATTATGGTTCATATTCTTTGAGTAATTGATTATGCATTGATTTAAATTAGCTTTGGTTTGTTTGATCAAAACATGGTTAATTGCTATCATTTATGTATTAATTTTTTCAATCTTTAAGAGTCTATTATCCCAATTATCTTGGTCTTGGTGATTGTATTATTTTGATACAAATCTTGTATAATATTGAGTTTATTCATGTAATTCGGATTTGTAAAGATATAATTGTTCAATTGAGATTTTTCTTATTGTTGATTTGTCTATTATAGCTTCACTAAGGATCATGATTTGAAAGTTGTTTTTTCTACATTTTAAATAAGATTTAAATTGTCAGTCAAAGTGATTTTCATCCT
>SNQJ01S0004336.1:31749-58041 GCA_010110895.2 Picea sitchensis
AAGAGATCCACACCAATAGGAAGCTCTCCACCAATATTCCAAAAGATATTCTCACAAGAATCTCTCCATTTATCCACAAAAAGGATTCTCACCAAATGTACATTTCACAAGAGATCCTAGCTTCTTATTTATACTTTCATCTTCTAGGTCACTTAACACATTTCTAGGTCACTTAACCCATTTCTAGGTTATTTAACCTATTTTCCTTATTTTAGGGTTAACCACTTTCCATGAATATAAAGTTCTCCAATACTTTATCATTTAAATATTCCTTCTTGATTTTGTCACTTCCTTTTATTATTTAAATAATCCACCTTGACTTTGTCACTTTACTTTATCATTTAAATAATGATTTCTTCTTTTCAAGCACTTTGACTTCTTTGACCTTGGGAGCTTCAAGCCTTCATACGAGGGTCCTTCAACTTCATAAATCCATAACTCTCAAACCGTGAGGATTTATGTGACATTCCACATACCACCGGAAATGGAATGACAAGCACTATCCATCTAGGATAGTTTCACCAACAACTTAATTGATCTTCATCTCATTATTTCACATACAATCATGGGTCCTCCAAATGTTCTTCTAGGATAACTCAATCTGCAAATCATCTTCCCGTGAGGAATTTCACCATAAGGGTACCACTTTGGAGTTCATCCATTTGTGCACCTCATCAATCATGATAAGACAATAATGAGTCATCTTTTCATCAAACAAACTATGAAACATCATGTATCCATGAAAACTCATTGATCCATCTTCATCTAAGCATCATATCAATGATCCATCTTTATCAATTGGTTTCCACTTTGAAATCTATCATTCTCATAAAGGAAAATACATATATATTGTTCATCAATAATCAATCAATCAATTACTTGACATCAATAAATCAAACCATTTGCATCAATGACACATGATACAACAATCTGCCAAATAATCAAACCATTGGCATCAATGACAACATGATCCAACAATATGAGCAATGCTAAATGTTGATGAAATAAAAAAAACACAACTAATAGTTTTAGGTACAAAAATGGGTATCCATTATCATATACAAAAGGGGTATCAACTACCCTATACAGAATGTGCTCCTGAGCCTATATATACAAAACTCAACACTCATGATGCCCTCAAATCTCCCCCACTAGGTTCTTTGTTATCTGGAAGTACCTCGCCAGTTGGGGGCCCTCCAGGTCCAAGAGGCAGTCGACTAGTCATTGCTACCCCCGCTACTGCCAGTAGGTGGATCAGAGTTTGCCACTCCACTGGTACGCCCAAAAAATTCTCTAGGACCTCCTCGTCCTAGTTATGATCCCACATGCCCTGAGGTACGCCCTGCAACACCCTCTCGAAGTAGAAATGCAAGTCCTCTAACATCCCTCCAACCTCTTCCTGTGGCTCATTTGTTGGTCCAACACCAACGTCATCTCGTCTCTACACCTGTCCTACTCTCACCTCTATAGGCAATGGTCCCACTGGTCCTCGACTTCTTGACTCCCTGACTCCCTGACTCCCCGACCATCTTTGCTTCTTAGCCTCGGTGTCCCACATCTGCAAAATAACACCAAAGATTGTGTTAGAATCCATATATACATATATATTGAAATTATAGCTATAAAAATCACAAAACATAATCCCAAAACATACCTCTCTGATCCCGATCCTCCCAAGGAGGAAACATCATATATGGGTCATGTCGGTATTCCATACCAGCATATGGATACCTCAATATCACCTATGGAATTTGTCACCAAAAACATGCCATCGTGGTTGTGAAATAGTTTCCACCCTCTCCACCACCATGTCAGGCTAGTACATGGGCCCACCGCATCAATCGTGGCTCTCATGGCCCCGAAGGCTCAAACAAAATCCTCGAGTGCAACAAAGACACCCTCTCTAGAAACTAGGTCACCAGAATGGACCCAAAATAAAAGTCATTGGAGTCGGATTGCCGACATTGGTTCACCTGTCCCATCATCTGGGTGTGCAAAAGCAGACCCCATGCCAAAATGTCCCCATCGAGGACACGCTCCACTATCCTCATATGACCTCTAGTGATCCACTGAGTGCCCAAGGATCCGTATATCCTCACCACCATAGAGGTGATGCACTCCATCAAAAGGTCATTGATTTCCTAAATCTGAATGACTGAACCCGACATCGGGTTTGGCCTCGAGAAGTGGAAAATCACCAAGTCACCCACTCACTTGTCCCCCGACAAATGGGGGTCAATAGGAAAAACCATCCCACATAATGGGAGATCCATAAAAAAATACACATCCTTGACGACCGAGAATGTCAAATTTTGTCCTCTCACTATGAAATACTTTAGATCAGTTCTCCACATCGCAATCAGATATTGAAGTAGGAAATCCTGCGATTGTATCAACGAGAAGTCGAAGAATTTGAGCATCTCACAAGATGCCAAGTGTCTCCGCATGCTCGACTGCTCTCTCACCACCTCCCATAGATGGTCCCAATCACGCTCTCTCCAGTGCACTAGCATCGTAATATCTGGAGTATGTTGATAACCTACATTCACACATAAACACTTGATCAGCCTCATCATCCATAAAAATCATAAAAAAATCACAAATTTCAAACCCCTTAGCCTTGCCTTCAGTGCGCATCTTTCACCCAGATAGGTGCACACATATGCAGACATGTTCTTTTCACAACTATGTACTAATGCACAATTGTCTGAGAAATAGCCATGCATCACATGCGCAATGGTCACCCAAACATGTGTGCACATGTGCACGCATGTTCTTTGCGCGTACCTATTATTTGCACAATTGCAGACTGATGCACAACTGTCTAAGAAACAACTGTGCATCAGTGTGCAATTGTTAGTCAGACAAGAATGCATCTCATGCATGCCTGTATTTCCCTCCCCTGGGCCCACATGAGTGGTTGTCTCAAGCACAACTGCACACTATGCGATGGAAAAGGGATTATACCTGCGCACATGTGCGTGTGTATTCCTCCTTTTCTCATTCACTGGTGGGCCCCTACATAAAATATCCCCTGGACGGCCCTCCGTACAACCACTACCTACATTCTACAAATTCCACATGATGTAGGAGCATAGGAACACTAACCTGTCTCTCGCCACTCCCGGATCATTACTCTCACGCTCCCGCAATCTCTAAATCTCCTAAGAACACTCTCGTCAATTCATTTATGGTGACAGGTACAAATGAGGTGGCATTATGGGCCCACCAGCCATATATATCCCCTTTTGCCCAAATTCTAGACTCTGTTACAGGAGCCTAGAGCCTCTATTTTCCGATCCGTTCTCATCCACAGGACAAGTGAGTTTGATCTAGAATCGAATCCAGGAGGATTCTCAGGTCCAAAAAAGGCTCAAAAATGAAATTTCTCGGAATCGAATGAAACCAAATCCATTGCGACAGAATCGATGCATTGATTTCATCCATATATTTACTTTCTCCAATAGGCGTCGTATGCAAGAGTTATCACACTCTGACCATTTTGCGAAACATGCAAAAAGTCAAACAGGTCAACAGTTAAAAAAGTCAACGCTGACATCATTCTTGCGTCATCATGCTGACGTGGAAATGTGACACATGGAAGAGGTACAGTGGGCAGGCCGTACAATTTATGTGGACCAACCCATAGGTGACACATGTCACCACTAGAAGGGTGACACGTGGCATGCTCGTACAACTACCACGTGGCTCTACCATATAGTGACATATGGAAGATTGCAACAGGTACACGTGGCAGACAGAAGTAGGTACGACATTGACAGGAAAAAATCGTTGAATGAAACATGGCATCGGAGGATAGCGAATGGTGGGGTGCCACATGGCCCAGACATGGGCTTCCATTTGGCACCCATTAGTTTGCTCATTAATTGTTGCAAAAAATTGTGAAGTTAACAGGAATCGAACCCCGAACCTCTTCTCCAATATTAGAACCTTAACAAAGAGGAAGATTACCATTGCGCCAAAGGTTTTACATGTGTATCATAATTTTTTTCAATTTATATAAAGTGTTTTATATATTAAAACGAGGCAGAAGGGGGTTGGGGCTAAGCCCCAGCCCGCGAGTTCTTTTAATGCATGTGACCATCGTGTAAAGGGGCGTGGGCGCCATTCCTTTAACCACCCAAGCGCACAAATGTAGCACCCTTCTCCATATGCTTAGGGAGATGGAATTGTGGGTTAGGCCTGCACACTAAGGGATCGGTCCTATTGTGAGTGCATGTGACCAATTATTTCAGGATGAGGGCCAGCACGGATCCCCTAAGGGGCTGGCGCTTGGCTACATGGCATCAATGTGATTGGGAAAGGGGGAGTGCACCATTCAAAAGGGGATTATCCCCTATAATTAAATGAAAATGGGTTTTTACCCTATGTTATTGGATTTTTTGTTGATTTTATGCCTGTAATAGGAGATTTTTGCCCATTTTTGGGGGATATTGGGCCCTTTTTGAGTCCAACCCTTTTGGGAGGAAGTTGGGGGATGATAAACAACTTCAAATATATATTAACCAGGCCTTCTTGAGGCCATGGGAGGAGATTCAGAGTAGATTTATGTTGAAGGAAAGCCAAGCCAAAGTCATTTTTATGTAGGGAAGTTGTTGAGGAGCGCACCTTTGGGCCATTTCTGGGAGTTTTGATCATCCGTTTTGAGTGTCGTTTCTTCTGTTGGGTTCTAGAGATCTGGGAGAAAAAGAACAGATCATTATTATAGCCTTATGGCACTGCTGTGATGTACTTATTGAGCTTTGAACAAAAATAAATAATCTTCATCCACTGAGACAAAGACCCAGAGACATAAGCAAGATTGCCAAACTCCATTATCACTTCTCTTGTTATGGTTTGTTGTTATTCATGCTTATGTTTAGATCTGTAAATTGTTTTATGTCTATGATATATTCTCATATCTTCTTCCTCTTTCATTAATCTTCTTAAATGGTTAATAAACACATGCATAATAACTCAACGACAATCATTTAAAAGATCTTTTTGGATCAAGTGGTATTAGAGCTAGTTGACATTTGGATTTGAGTTTTGCATGTTAACCAGGGAAAATATATAGTGTGGTGAAGGAGAGATTTCTAAACAGAATCCATTAATTGGATTGAGAAAGAGAGATTCTCACACCGAGAAGATGGCATTGGAAGAGTGACTTTCTGAGGATGAGAAAGAGTTTTGAAAAGCCTTTTTCACCATGTTAGAGATGATGAAAGTTTTGTACGAGGATTACTTGGAACATAAGAAACTAGTTTTGGGTGAATATTCAAAGGGAACAAGTGAAGAAGGAGAGGATCCTCCTCATATTCCTCCTTCACCTCCATCATCACCTTCTTCTTCTCGTTCTTCTTCAAGTTCAAGTTCTAAATCCAATGCAAAGAAACATGTTCATAAACATAAGAATGAAATGCCATTGTTAAAACTTGATGTTAAATTTGAGTTACCCATATATGATGGTGAAATTAATGCAGAGAGAGTTGACAATTGGGTGAGGTAGATGTAGGTTTACTGCAGTGTGCAACAGATCAAGGATGAGGCCACACAAATCAAGTTGGCATGTTTGAGACTTGGAGGCACAACTCTCATCTGGTGGCAAAGCAAGTTACAAAATGGAACACAACAAGTGGGTAATGTATTTCCATCATGGCAAAGTTTCATTTTTGCACTTATAAATTAATTCTATCCTTTGGGTTATAAAGAAAAAGAATTAATTGAATGACAAGCTTTAAAACTAAGAAAAGGACAAACAGTGCAAGAATACACCTTGGAATTTCTTTCGAAAATGGCATTGATGTTAGATATTCCTTTACATACAAAGGAAACCCTTATGAAGTATATAGAGTTTGCACATATTAGAAACAATGTATTCATGTTTGGAGCCCACTAACCTCGATGAGGTTTTTGTTCAAAGCGACATATGTTGAAGCATGAAAAGCAGTGTATCAGGGAATATTCTTCTGGAAAGAGAATAGAGGATGTGGCACGGAAAAAGGCAATTCGATGTGAGAAAGGAAGATAATATCTCTTGAAAACATTGCAAGAAATAGGGGCATGATGAGGACCATTGTTGGCAAGAAATAGGGGCATGATGAGGATCATTGTTTGTAGTTGCATCCCGAGAAGAGTCCAAAGTGGTTCAAGGAAAAGAAATGGAGGCAAGTAGTTGCAGCGACAACAAGACCCATAGGCTTGGGATCGGATTCAAGTGATGAATCTAAGGTCACATTGGTTGGTATGACAGGTAAGATTGGTGAAGGCATTGATTGTAGAAGTAACTTGTTTCATATAAGGGTAATCATGCGACACACTAAGATAAACACATTAATCGATAGTGGATCTCAATCTAATCCAATTTCAGAAGTATTGTTTAAGAAATTGGGGTTAAAAACACAAGTACATCATAATCCATACACACTTAAATGGATAATCAATCATCATCAAATGCACATAACAAAGCAGTCCACAATCAAATTTGCAATCTCATCTAAGTATGTTCACGAGGTAACATGTGATGTAGTGCCATTAAGTGAATGTGGAATGGTCTTAGGTAGTCCATATTTATATGATCGAAAGGAAATCTTATACAGGACAAAGAATCAATATAAATTAACCAAAGTAGGTCAAGACTATGTGGTTCATGCTCATCATGTTAAGGCAAATAAAACACTTCAAAATATGGAAAAATTAAAGAAGGAAGTTCAAGAAAGCAACAAACCAATAATTGTTTCAAATGAAGTAATAGACCTTAAGAAAGAATAGGAAATTATTGTTGAATGGAAAATCAATCACAGTTTGCTTCAAGATAAGCTCACATCATGCAAATATTACAAGTATATCAGCTCATTTGCAATCATGTTTTTGATGCTATCATTAGTAATGTTGTCTACATGGATGATAGTGGCTTCAGTGAAATGTGACAGGGTTCAAATGGATAAAATTATGATGTTAGTTGTCATGATTGTGTTACAGTTGATTTACTTTCTCAAACAGGCGTCGTATGCAAGAGTTATCGCACTTTGATTGTTTTGCCAAACAAGAAAAAAGTCAAACAGGTCAAGAAAGTCAATGTTGACATCATCATGACACCATGATGATGTCATCATGCTGACATGGTAGCATGAGACACATAATAGGTACAATGGGAAGGCCGTACAACTGATCACCCCTAGAAGGGTGACATGTGGCACACTCGTATAGGTGCCACATGGCCCTACCTACAGTGACACATGGAAAATTGCAATAGGTACATGTGGCAGACAAAAGAAGGTACAATGTTGACAGGGATGAATCGTTGAATGACATGTGGCATTGGAGGACGGAGAATGGTGGGGTTCCACGTGGACCAGACATGGGCTGCCACGTGGCAACCATTGGTTGGCTTATTAATTGCTGCAAAAAATTGTGAAGTTAACATGAATCGAACCCCGAACCTCTACTCCAAGCTTAGAGCCTTAACAAATTAGAGGATTACCATTATTCCAAAGGTTTTACATGTGTATAATAACCATTTTCAATTTATATAAAGTGTTTTTTATATTAAAAGGAGGCAGAAGGGGGCTAGGGTTCAGCCCGAGCCCGCGGGTTCTTTTAATGCATGTGACCACCGTGTAAAGGGGTGCAGGCGCCATTCCTTTAACCACCCAAGTGCACAAATGTAGAACCCTTATCCATATGCTTCGGGATCTGAAACCGTGGGTTAGGCCCGCACCCTAAGGGATTGGTCCTATTGTGAGCGCATGTGACCACTTATTTCGGGATGAGGGCCAACGCACAGCCCCTAAGGGGTTGGTGCTTGGCCATATGGAATCAATGTGACCAGGAAAGGGGGAACACACCATTCAAAAGGGGCTTATCCCCTATAATTAAACAAAAGTGGGGTTTTACCCTATGTTATTAGATTTTTTGTTGATTTTATGTGTGTAATATGAGTATTTTGCCCATTTTTGGGGGATATTGGGCCCTTTTTTAGGCCATCTTTTGGGAGGAAGTTGGGGGATGATAACAAAATTCATATCTATATAAACCAAGCCTTATTGAGGCCATGGGAGGAGATTCATAGCAGAGTTATGTTGAAGGAAAGCTAAGCCAAAGCCATTTTTATGCAGGGAAGTTATTGAGGAGCTGACCTTTGCGGGCCATTTTTGGGAGCTCCAGTCATCCATTTTATGTGTCGTTTCTTCTGTTGGGTTCTAGATATCTGGGAGAAAAAGACCAGATCATTCTTGTAGCATTATGGCACTGCTGTGATCTACGTATTGAGCTTTGAAAAGAAATAAAGAAGCCTCATCAACTAATACAAAGGCCCGAAGATGTAGGAACGATTGTCGAACTCTATTATCACTTATCTTGTTATGGTTTGTTTCTATTCATGCTTATGTTCAAATATGTAAATTGTTTTATGGCTATGATATATTCTCATATCTTATTCCTCTTTCATTAAGCTTCTTAAATGGTTAATAAACACATGCATAATAACTCAACCACAGTCATTTAAAAGATCTTTTCGGATCATAGTTATAGGTGAGTTATAAATGAAGATGATAATTGAGATAATTAAGTTTATATGTGTTACTATAAGGGTTTTAAAGGTTATAATTCTTAATGGTTAGGGCTTATACTAATTGTGGGTTAGATATTTTAAGAGTTATGGGTGATAGTTGTAATAAGGTTTAGGGGTTGTAGAGTTCGGGTGAATAAAATATGCAATTGGTAGTGGTAGTGGTTATGGATATTATAGATTAGCCATGATAATGATTATAAGGGTTTAGAATGATAAGGATGATATGAATTATATGGGTTAGAGGATATCAAAATTATAACGATTAGGGGCTATGGATGATAAGTGATTAGTATTAGAGATTATATAAGATAAATGATTGTGATTTATATAGGTTTGCATTAGAAGACTTAGGTATTAAATTAATTGGTTAGGGGATATAAATGTTGTAGTGATAAATGACTATAAGAGTTACATGTTATATTGACTAGGGTTATAAGGATTAGTGGTGTAGGGGTCCTTATAGTCATTTATAACTACAACATTTATATCCCTTAAGCCATTAATTTAAATGATAAGTGATTAGTACTAGGGATTATACAAGCTAATTGATTGTGATTTATATAGGTTTGCATTATAATACTTAGGTATTAAATTAATGGGTTGAGGGATATAAATTTTGTAGTGATAAATGACTATATTGGTTAAAAGTTATAACTGGGGTAATAAGGATTAGTGGTGTAGGGTCCTTATAGTTATAGGGGTTTTTAGGTTATTAATGTTATGGGCTAAGTTAGTGGTTATACAAATTAGATTTAGAAGTGTTGTCATTTGATAATAGCTAAATATTATAATGGTTGATGGTTAATGATAGAGAAGGTGTTGTAGTTTAGGGGTTATAGGTGTTGAGTGCTATAGAGTTTTAGTGATATATTAGTGTTTATAAATATTAGATTTCATAAGCGTTACATGTAAGGGGTTTTAATACTTAGGGTAAAGGTGATAAGAGTTACAACTTACGAGTTGGTGTTTAGGGGTTATAAGCATTGAGGTTTGGAGATTAAAAAGGTTATGTGTTCATGGTTATAACTATAAAGAATTATAAGGATTATATATACTTAGAGTTAGGTACTATAGTAGCTATGTAATGTAAGGATTAAAGGTTATATGGGATAGGGTTAGAAGGATTAGGGGTGAATGGTTGTAATGTTTAAGAATTATAGATATTTAAGGTTACATTATAAATTATATACCTTAGGAGTTAGATATAATTAGACTTCATTTTAGTTACAAGTTATATAGATTAAAATTTTAAAGTTATACGATTTAGAAGGTAAGAGGCGACTTTTTAATGGTTATAGGATTTAGAATTAAATTTTATTGGTGCATGGAATTAGCATTTTACATGATTATGGATTAAAGCTGATATTAGGGATTATAGTAGGTGTTAGGTTTTAAATTTGGTTTCTCACCTAGGAGGAGTTGGGGCTGCACCATAAAAATGGAAACAAAATTTTATCTTTCTAAATTTCCAATCAGAAGCATATTTTACATGAGCACTTTCCAAGTCTGATCAACAAAGGATCTTTGGAGTGATTGTAAATTGAGGCCATATTTGTATAAGCAAGAAAGTTGTTCCTTTGAAGTGGAATCTAATGAAAGAATTTTGTCTATCCTTTGAGGTGAACTAATGTGAGTCATGCAAACTATTAATTTATGGTAATTGCCAAAGCTCATGTTGTGAGTTTATATCCTAAAATCCTTATCCTACAACCCTTATCATTGAAACTTCTTTTATATAATATATTAATAGAAAAATGTAAAGTTTTTTATATAATATCTAAAGATATATTTTACCATAAAATGTTTTATTATAAATTAGTTACTTTAAGTTAATTTTTACAATTAGAAAATATGTTTATTCCAATTTTATTGAAAAATAATTTCATTCCAATTTTATTTTATTCTCTTTTTTTATTGAAACTTTTTTATATAATATTAAAAATATTTATTTATTTTATTTTATTATTCCATTTTTCTATTATTTTGACTTAAATTAATTGAAAATAATTTACAGAAATAAAAAAGTTTTGATATCCACAAATTCATTCCTCTTTTATTATCTAAAAATACGATATTTCTCATTTATACAATATAAAAATCCATACATTAAATGAAAAAATGCTTTAGCAGAGACTCTGTAATGTTGTAAAAATAATTTGTCTCTAAAATGACAAATTCAAATAATGTGTAGGGAGATTTGTTTTTTCAGTTTTCTATATATATAGAAAATGATACATGTAAGACTTAAGACTTGTTTTTTCAGTTATATATATATATATATATATATATATCTCGTTTCAAACTGATATTTAATAGTACTGAAAGAAACTTATCAAACTCATATTTAATCATCCTAATGCATTAATACCATGGAAACATAAATACACCATAGCAATGGAAATCCAGGTGAAACTAGGTCATGTGACATTCAAAAGACTTGGAATGCTTGCATGTGGCATGGAGATTCATGTGAAACTAGGTCATGTGACATTCAAGAGACTTGGAATGCTTGCATGTGGCATGGAGATTCAGATGAAACTAGGTCATGTGACATTCAGGAGACTTGGAATGCTTGCATGTGGCATGGAGGCCTAATTTTTGATGTTTTGTTCAATGTTGTAGCTACTCAGGTCAGTTAAATTTTGTAGCTACTCAGGTCAGTTATGGAATTTTTTTTTTAACATAAACTTCCCATTTTTCTTTAGGGTAACCCATGAGAGTTCTTCACAAAATACATATACTTCACATAGGTAATTAATGTAGAATTATTCCTCAATTTCATCTAATTTTGGATCTGTTAGTCCTGGATTGAAATTGTTACTCTTGGTGATGTTTGTGACAATTGATTGTGTGTTCCAAGTAACTATATGTTAATAGATTAAAATTGCAAGAGAATTGTATTTTTCAACTTATATTAATACGGATAATTATCATGGTATAAAAGGTAAAAGTGAACAAACTTTCCGAGGGAATTCGTTATACCTTTAACTACCATTTTTTAAGAGTAAATGGAACATATAACGTATTTAGGAAGAGAATCAAGAAATTCGGGGAGATCTTGACTAATCGTCTGAGTTTGAAGTCAGTGCTAATACCATGTCTATAATTTAATAATCAAATATTTTAAGCCCAAGAACATCACAGAGAGAAATATAAGTTTGGGCATCGATTTTGGAATGCTAACTAATTCTTAATAAAGAAATGTAATGCTAAAAATAGATTGTGAAGCAGTCAGTTCAAAATGACCATAACACATTAAAAATATTTTCACATGAATATAGGGTTCCATTTTGGGATACAAAAATCAGTAAGTAATTACATAGGGAAGACCTTGCTATAATATTCACATCAACTCTAAAATTTTCCATCATTGCATTCTATTTAGAAGCCTACACTGACGACACAAATTTATAAAATCGAAACATCCCCCCAAAAGTTTTAAAATTGAAAACTGTAGCAAGGTCCTCCCATGTTTTAACTTACATTTTTTACGCCACCACTACAATTAAATTCAAGAGGCGACTCCTTGCAGTCATGCCAACAATGCTAGCAGAAAATTGCGTCCAATGCACCTGAATCCATTGATAACCACTTTCAACTTCACCACAACGTCTCATTTCGATTAACTAACCTTAACTACAACCAGGTAGGCAAGTGCAGGAAAGAGGCTGAGAAGTCGACTTCATCTCCACAAAATATTTCAACCCCTTTGCAAAGAGGATTGCCTACATTTTGGTGGCACATACAAGGAAAGGTTGATGGGAAAAGACCCATGGAACCAACAGATTTCTGAGCTCTCCAAAAATGGCAGACAACACTAGGAAATACAACTCTTTGTTGCTAAGATTAACCTCCACTTCACCAAATTCAATCTCTCAAGTAGCAAGCAGTCACAAAATCTCAGGCAACCAAAAACGGATGTCGAAAATGAATTCTCAGTTAACAAGCAGTCACAAAACCTCAGGCAGCCAAAAACAAACGCTGAAAATGAATGCTCAAAGAACAAGCAGTCACAAAATTTCAGGCAGTCATAAAAGCTAAAGCTTAGGATTTTACAAATGCTCCAACAACAAGCAGTCACAAAAGCTAAAGCTTAGGATTTTACAAAAGCTCAGGCAGTCACAAAAGCACAAAATCTAATCAACAACCCTCATGCAGTCACAAAAGTTAAAGATTCTAAGGCCATTACAAAAGCTCAGGCAGTAGCTTATAGGGCCGTTACAAAAGAACAAAATCTGAGACAGTCACAAAAGCACAAAATCTAATCAACAGACCGTCGCAAAACCTCAAAAGCTTGGTTTCTTGTAAGAACACTCGAAAGCATAAAATATCCAACGAAGCCACGTGTTTCAAGGAATCCACAAGTATATCGCACATATGTGTTTTGGGTGATGAATACTTTATCGTCCATCACTAATGGTGATACGTAATGTCATCGTCCTTCACTAATGGTGATACGTAATGATGCGAGCAACATGTTTTGATTGAAAATATAAATCAATAATATAAATCAATGATAAGGGTGATGAAATTATTTTAGATTTTCTTTTAAATGAATTTTTATGTGATGTATGAATTATATTTCAAATATTAGAGAAGTAATCAAGTAGACATAATCAATAATTATATATCAATTTCTTATCTAATCTCTTCAATCATTATAATTACTAGAAAATAAAACTTAAACTTATACCTAAATCAAATAATAATAAATCATAATAAAATAAAATATAATTTAACTTTCCTTTATATAATATTTAATTATCTCACTTATTTTAAACTAATTGAACTAATTAAATTGTATTTTAAACATACTATATTTTAGTTCTTTGAATAATATATTATATTATATTTTGTAAATATATCTTATAATTATTATAATAATTATATTTAAAAAAAAATATTTTATGGTATGATATTTTTTTGGAGTGGAAATGGTACGATCGTCGATGCATTCACCATCAGGTCCCTCAATACCTCCTCATTGGAGACATCCTCTATCGACGTGGGGTCAACACCATTCTTCGTTGATGTCTGAACATCGATGAAGCTGACAGAGTCTTGAATGATTTCCATAGCGACGCTTTCAGTGGTCACTTATCAGGTATGTCCACCACCCAAAAAATCATTCGAATAAGGTACTTCTAGCCCACATTGTTTCATGACTGCATCCACGCTGTCAAGCAATGCAAACAATTCCATCTTTATGCAAACAAAGCATGAGCACCCCCAACTATTCTACATCTAATCATCATTGTCGACCCCTTCTACAAATCGGGTATAGAGTTCATGACTTGCCATACTCCATCTAGTAATAGACACAAGTACATTATCATGGCAGTAGATTACTTTACCAAATGGGCCGAAGCCATGCCCACTTTCAACAATACCGCTGAAACAACAACACATTTTTTCCTCAACAATGTCATTACTCGATTCAGAGTCCCACTATAGTTAGTGTTCGATCACAGTAAACAATTTGAGAACGAGATCTTTGTGGAAATCTCCTAAAAATTAGGCTTCTCCCATGAGTTCGCCTCCTCATACTACCCTCAGTTGAACGAACAAGTCTAGGTTGTCAACAAAGTCCCCAAAACCATGCTACAACATTTCGTCAACAAACATAAGACCAACTTGCATCATATGTTGTTTTCCGTGTTATGGGCTTATCACGCGACAATCAAAATTGCCACCAGTTTTACACCATTCCACGTTATCCATGGGATCGAATCCACACTCCCTATCGAATGCAAAATCCCCACGTTAAGCACTTCCATTGAGCTATTACCTGACACTATTCCAATGGAGCAACATTTGACGACCTTACAGTCGCTTAATGAAGATCGTCGATCTTCATTACAACACAATGAGGCAGCTAAAAATAGGTCCAAAGCCACCTTTGACTGCCATGTCAACCTTCGCTCGTTTAACGAAGGTGATATCATGTTAGCCTACGATATCACCCATTATGGCATGGACCCTACATCGTCCAACATTGCCTCATTAAGGACGCATACATCTTGGCCTCTACAGAAGGATACCCTCTTAAAGAAATCATTAACGGGTTGTACTTAAAGAAGTTTTACGCCTAAGCGTAGCCCCCCTACCTTAGGTTTTTCTTTGTACACATTTGTAGATATTTTTAGTGTTACTTTCCGCCACCATTCCTCATGTCTGATATATCATTCATGTTATTGATAGATGCATCATCCATAATCCTACCACATCGGTCATGTTGACGGTGCTAGTCGTTGGACCCAGAATCTCGCTTCTGCCGTTTGGGCCCTCTATACCCCCTCACATGTACTACTCCACTCCCATGAATATGTTTGTTCTCAAACACCAACAACCAAGACGAATACGACGCTATCATTGGTCTCCTCACCGAGGCTAATCATTGCCACATTCGTCACCTTAACGTTCTATTAGATTCCCAACTTGTCATCCTACAGCTCAATAATTTATATCACGTTCATGATCATTTCCTCTTTTGAAAATAACAGCAAGTTAGACTATTATCTCACAACTTTGATTCAATCACATTTACACATATTCCAAGAGAATTTAATCAAATAGCACATAACATGGCTAACCTAGTATTAGATTGAAATTTATCACATTAAACATCATTTTATACATAAGCATCATACATTTGTCACAACACATAGAAAAGATATCATAAGCATAAGAACATAACACATGAAGATATGAATGATCCAAAAAATATAAGTCCATATATATATATATATATATATATATATATAATCACATTGTCATGAGTATTTACAAAACAATACATATACATCGTGCATAGGCCAGTGAGGTTCTCTTTCATCTAGAGGCGCCCCACCAACTGGGGGATCTCCAGGTTTAAGAGGCAACTTACCAGTCATCGCTGCCCCCACTATTGCCTCTCGACGAATCAAAGTTTGCCACTCTGTTGGTACGCCCACACACTGCTCCAGGACCTCCTCCTCCTATATATGGGCCCACATGCTCTCAGGTACACCCTACAACACCCACTCAAAGCGGAGAAACATGTCCTCTAGCATCCTTTCAGTCTCTTCTTGTGGCTCATGTGTTGGTCCAACATTAATGTCTTCTCGTCTCAGCCTCTGTCCTGCCCTCGTCTCTAGAGGAAACAGTCACACCGATCCCCAACGAGCCGACTCCGACCATATCTACCTCTCGGCCTCAAGGTACCACATCTACAAAACAACACCAACGATAGTGTCAGCATCCATATATACATATATAATCAAATGCTAGCTATCAAAATCACAAAACATAATGAAAAAACATACCTCTCTAATCCCAATCCTCTCTAGGAGGCAACATCATATTTCGGTCATGTTGGTAGTCCAGACCACCGTATGGATACCTCCGTATAAAATGTGGAATTTGTCACAACATGCGTGCCACCATGGTCATGAAATAGTGGCCACTCTCTCCACTTCTATTTCAGGCCATCACATGAGCCCACTGCATCAGTCGTAGCTCTCATGGCCTTGCGGGCTCCAACAAAATCCTTGGGTGCAACAGAGTCACCCTATCTAGAAACCGAACCACCAAAATGGACCCAAAAGAAAAGTCCCTATAGTCGAATCGTCGACATCGGTTCACTTGTCCCATCATCCGGGTGTGTAGAATAAAACACTAGGAAAAAAGGTCCCCATCGAGGACCTGCTCCACTATCCTGGATTGATGTCCAGTGATCCATTGAGTGCCCAAGGATACGTAGATCCTCACAACCATATCAGTGATGCACTCTGTCATAAGGTCATTGATTGCCTCAATATGGATGACTGAACCCAAACTCTGGTTTGGCTCTAAGCAGTGGTGAATCACCATGTTACCCACTGGCTCATCCCCAGGCAGTTGGGGGTCAATAGGAAAGGCCATACAATGGAATGTGAGTCCCATCAAAAGATACACATCCTTGACGACCGGGAAATTGTCAACTGATATCCTCTCACTATGAAACACTGCAGATAAGTGCTCCACATCGCAATCAAATAAAAAAGAAGGAAATCTTGCGATCATATAACTGGGTAGTCAAAGAACTTGAGCAACCCACAGTCTGCCAAGGGTCTCCGCATGCTTGAATTTTCTCTCACCCCTCCCTAGATGGTCCTAGTCGTGCTCTCTCCAGTGCACTGGCATCGTAATATATGGAGTATGTTGATGAACTGCATTAACACATAAACACTTAATCAGCCTCATCATCCCTAAGAAACATAAAAAAATAAAAAATTTCAAGCCCCTTAGCCTTGCCTCTAGTGCACAACTTTCACCCAGACATGTGTGCACATATGCATGTCTGTTCTTTGCATAGTTTCACACTAATGGAAAACTGTCTGAGAAACAGTTGCGCATGACATGCGTAGCTGTCACCCAAATAGGTGCGCACATGTGGATGTTTGTTCTTTTCACAGTTGCGCATTAGTGAGCAACTGTCAGTCAGACATGCATGCATCTCATGCGCGCCGGTATTTCCCTCCCCCGCCCCCATATGTGTGGTTGGGTCAAGAAAAGCCGCACACTATGCGTTGGATAAGGGATTATACCCACACACATGTGCACATAAATTCCTCATTTTCCCACGCACTGGTGGGGCCCTACCCAAAAAATCCCCTGTACAACCCTCTGTACAACCCCTACCTATATTCTACAAATTTCACATGATGTAAGAGGATAGGAACACTAGTCTGTCTCTTGTCACTCCCAGATCGGTAGCCTCATGCTCCCGCAATCTCTAAATATCCTCAACACACTCTCACCAATTCAGTTATGGTGACATGTACAAATAAGGTGGCATTGTGGGCCCACCATCCATATATAGCCCCTTTTTCCCAAATTTCACACTCTCTTAAAAGAGCCCAGAGCCTATGTTTTCTTATCCATTCTTAGCCATGAGATAGGTGAGTTACAGGTGAGTTACAAGTGAAGATGATAATTGAGATACTTAATTTATGTGTTATTATAAGGGTTTTAAAGGTTATAATTTTTAATGGTTAGGGCTTATACTAATTATGGGTTAGATATTTTAAGAGTTAGGGGTGATAGTTGTAATAAGGTTTAGGGGTTGTAGAGTTAGGGTGAATAAAATATGCAGTTGATAGGGGTTATGTATATTATAGATTAGCCATGATAATGATTATAAGGGTTTAGAATGATAAGGATGATATGAATTATATTGGTTAGACGATATCGAAATTATAATGATTAGGGGTTATGGATGATAAGTGATTAGTATTAGATTATATAAGATAAATGATTGTGATTTATATATGTTTGCATTAGAAGACTTAGGTATTAAATTAATGGGTTAAGGGATATAAATGTTGTAGTGATAAACAACTATAACGGTTACAAGTTATATTGACTAGGGTTATAAGGATTAGTGGTGTAGGGGTCCTCATAGTCATTTATCACTACAACATTTATATCCCTTAAACCATTAATTTAAATGATAAGTGATTAGTATTAGGGATTATACAAGCTAAATGAATGTGATTTATATAGGTTTTCATTATAATACTTAGGTATTAAATTAATGGGTTAAGCGATATAAATGTTGTAGTGATAAATGACTATATTGGTTACAAGTTATGACTGGGGTTATAAGGATTAGTGGTGTAGGGGTCCTTATAGTTATAGGGGTTTTCAGGTTATTAATGTTATGAGTTATGTTAATGGTTATAGAGATTAGATTTAGAAGTGTTGTCATTTGATAATAGTTAAATATTATGATGGTTGATGGTTACTGATAGAGAAGGTGTTGTATTTTAGGGGTTATAGGTGTTGAACATTATACGGTTTAGTGATATATTAGTGTTTATAAATATTAGACTTCATAAGGGTTACATGTAAGGGGTTTTAATAGTTAGGCTAAAGGTTATAAGAGTTACAACTTAAGAGTGGTTATTTAGGGGTTATAAGCATTGAGGTTTGGAGATTAAAAAGGTTGTGTGGGTTATAACTATAAAGAATTATAAGGATTATAGAGACTCAGAGTTAGGTGCTATAGTAGCTATGTAATGTAAGGATTAAGGGCTATATGGGATAGGGTTAGAAGGATTAGGGGTGAATGGTTATAATGTTTAAGAATTATAGATGGTTAAGGTTATATTATAAATTATATACCTTAGGAGTTAGATATAATTAGATGTCATTTTACTTACAAGTTATATAGATTAAAATTTTAAAGTTATACAATTTAGAAAGTAAGAGGTGGATTTTTAATGGTTATAGAATTTACTATTAAAGTTTATTGGTGCATGGAATTAGGGGTTTACATGATTATGTACTAAAGATGATATTAGGGATTATAATAGGTGTTAGGTTTTAAATTTAGTTTCTCATCTAAGAGGAGTTGGACGACACCGTCAAAATGGAAACAAAATTTTCTCTTTCTAAATTTCAAATCACAAGCATATTTTACATGAGCACTTGCCAGGTCTTTGGAGTGATTGTAAATTGAAGCCATATTTGTACAAGAAAGAAAGTTATTCCTTTCTAACTGAAATCTGATGAAAGAATTTTGTGTATCCTTTAGGTGAACTAATCCCGATCATAGAAATTTTTCTACCCTTTGAGGTGAACTAATCCCAGTCATGCAAACTTTTCGTTTATGGTAATTGGCAAAGTGGATGTTGTCACTTTCGATCCTAAAACCCTTATACTACAACCCTTATCATTGAAACTTTTTTTATATAATATATTATTTTACCATAAAATGTTTTATTATAAATTATTTGTTTTAAATTAATTTTTGTAATTAGAAAATATTTTTATTCCAATTTTATTAAAAAATAATATCAGTCCAATTTTATTTTATTCTCTTTTATTGAAACTTTTTTATATAATATTAAAAATGTTTATTTATTTTATTTTATTTAATATTAACATTGAAAATCTATCCATTAAGTAACAAAATGCTTATTGTAAAAATAATTAGTCTCTAAAATGATAAATTCAAATCATGTATACGAGGTCTCATACACCAATTTGGTGGTGTCTAGCTTGGTCATATATATATATAGAAAGAAGAATTCTAGAAGTTTTGTAACAATGTTTGGCATATTCATATCTATATTGACACATGAATTCAAATTCATATTTAATTGTACTGAAGCAAACTTATCAAACTCATATTTAATCATCCATGGAAACATAAATACACCATAGCAATGGAAATTCAGAAGAAACTCAGGTCACATAAAAAATGGAACCTGAGGGAGACTTGGAATTCTTGCATATGCAATGGAGGCCCAATCTTTGATGCTTTGTTCAATGTCGTAGCTTCTCGGGTCAGTTATGACAATATTTTTTTAACAAAAACTACCCATTTTGCTTCAGGGGTATATGTTTGATCAGGTTGGATCCGCGGTTTTGACGTTGTGGTACACATTATCTCAAATGGATTGCTGCTCAGGGATATGATTTCAGTTTTTGTATGGTGTTTTTGGATGTTGGACTCTTTATTTTTTTGACTGTTCTTCATGCCGAGGCCTCAACTAGAACTTAATCTAAGGAAAATTTTCACAAAAGACATATTCTTCAAGTAGGTAATTAATGTAGAATTATTCCTAGATTCCGTCTAAAAAGACATATTTTTCAAGTAGGTAATTAATGTAGAATTATTCCTAGATTTTGTCTAATTTTTTTGGATCTGTTAGTCCTAGAGTGAATCTGTTACTCTTAGTACTGCTTGAAACAATCGATTGGGTGTTCCATGTAAGTACTCCTAAAATTTTAAGAGACATGTATTTTTCAGCTCATATTTATACAGATAATTATCATGGTATAAGAAGTAAACGTGAGAGAACATTGAGAGGGCTCCAGTTACCCTGTATTTAGGACGTTGCCTTCAACTACCATACCTTAATCACTTAAAATTTCAAGAAACGTGTATTTTCAGCTCATATTTATACAGATAATTATCATGGTATAAGAGGTAAAAGTGAACAAACATTCTGAGGGCTCCAGTTACCCAGTAGTTGGGAGGTTTCCTTTAACTACCATTTGTCAAGAGTAAATAGAAAAGAGAACTTATTTAGGAAGATAATCAAGAAATTTGGGGAGATCGTGTCTAATGGACCAGCTGAGTTTGAAGTGATTGTTAATACCATGTTTATAATTTAAAAATGTTTTAAGGAAAATAATATCACTGAGAGAAAATATAATTCTGGGCATCGATTTTAGAATGGTAACTAATTTCTAATAAAGAAATTTAATACTAAAAATAGATGGCAAAGAAGTTTATTCAAAATGACCATAACATATAAAAAAAAAAATCACATAAATACAGGGTTTCATTCTCTGATAAAAAAATCTGTAAGTAATTACATAACGAAGACATTTCTATAATATTCACATCAACTCTAAAATTTTCCATCATTGCATCTTATTTAGAAGCCTATACTGACAACAAAAATTTATGAAATCTAAACATCTCCAAAAAAAAAATTAAAATTGAAAACTGTACACTGAGAAAGGTCCTCCCAGGTTTTAACTTACACTTTTTACACCACCACTGTCATTAACTTCAAGAGGCGATTCCTTGTGGCCATGCCAACAACGCTAGCATAAAATTGCTTCCCCGAATCCATTGATAACCACTTTCAACTTCCCCACAGTGTGTCATTTCATAGCTCTTGAATTTCCATTCCGACTTCAATTACTTAATTATAGGTATTTACACATTGATTTGTTCAGAACAGGTGAGCTTTGATGAGTGGATAGGAATCAAGATTGATTGGCTGACCTTAGCCACAACCAGGTAGGCAAGTGCAGGAAAGAGGCTGACAAGTCGACTTCATCTCCGCAAACTCTTTCAACCCAATTGCCTACATTTTGGTGGCACATACAAGGAAAGGTTGATGGGAAATGACCCATGGAACCAACAACAGATCTTTGAGATCTCCAAAAACGGCAGACAACACTGGGAAATACAACCCTCCATTGCTAAGATTAACCTCCACCACACCGAATCCGATCGCTCAAGCAGCAAGCAATCACAAAAGCTCAGGCAGCCAAAAAAAACGCTGAAAACGAATGCTTAAACAACAAGCAGTTACAAAATCTCAGGCAGTCACAAAAGATAAAGCTTAGGCTGTTACAAAAGCACAGGCAGTCACAAAAGTACAAAATCTAATCAACAGACCCTCACACAGCCACAAAAGCTAAAGCTTCTAAATCCGTTACAAAAGCTCAGGAAGTCACAAAAGGTAAATACAAAAGCTCAGGAAGTCACAAAAGGTAAACTTATAGGGCCGTTACAATCAACGGACCGTCGCGAAATCCCATGCTCGGTTTCTTGTAAGAACACTCGAAAGCATAAAATATCCAACGAAGCCACGTGCTCTGGCGATCCACGAGTAACGTGGGATACATGTGTTTTGGGTGATGAATACTTTATCGTCCTTCACTAATGACCATAGATAATGTCATCGTCCTTCACTAATCGTGATACATAATGATGTGAGTAATAAGATGTGATTGAAAATATAAATCAATAATATAAATCAATGATGAAGGTGATGAAATAAGAAGGTAGGAAGAAATTAATTTTGATTTTTAAAATTAATTTGTGATGTACTTTTCAAATATTAGAGGTAAGTACATTAGACATAATCAATAATTATATATGAGTTTCTTATCTAATCTCTTCAATCAATAGAATATAATAATCATTGATCATTTAAAATGAGGTAAAATATATTTCGACTTTTATTTTCCATTTGAAAAAACAAATAGGGTAGCGCCGCCTCAGCACTTGAATGAATACATAGTAGAGCCAAATGTTGTGTGTTCTAGCTTGAATGAATATGATAGTAGAAATAATGTTAAATTTAAGATGGAGAGATTTCTTTGAAAATGAAGGAACAATATGACCTTAAATCTTGGAATTTGTGTAATACATAGTTTGTAGTCAAATTTCAGTACAATGTCATTAAAAGTAATTTGTAGTAATTGTAGAAATACTATTAGTCAAAGGTAAATTGTAGTAACCATAGAAATATAGTAGACTAAGCTTAAGGGCCTAAAATATCATCATAACTCATGTATATTTCCAGATTCATGCAATCTATAGTCTCTTCCTCCCATCCCAATTCTCTAAAATGCATTCTATTTGGAGGTTCATTGAATCTTATTCCTTGGAGTCAATAACATGATTTTCTTGCAAGTTTGTTACTAAATTTTTTGATCTAAAAACACCATAAAGTTGAACTTTTTTGAATGATTGGATATTTGATGTACACCAAAGGATCATGCTCTCAATAATACATGTCTTTCTTAAGATTTTTTTTGTCATGTTTATGATGATTTCTTAATGACCCTCTATAATTAATCCCTAGATTCCCAAATGTTGAACAACTAAGTCAATACCTTAAATAACTTTCATATCTTTTACTATTTTATTTGTGAGTAGTAGATTACCTCTATATTCCCTATCAATGTTCAATTTCAGCCACCATTCCTGAAGGTGTTCCCACAATTGCTTAATGGGATTTTGCTTTGAACCCTAAATGTTGAGTATGTTTAAAGTCGAGTCTTCACGTTAGTTCTAGTTCACCTTTGGAAAAGGTTGGCAAGTCTCTTTGATTTCCCTTTGATCGCTTAACCATATGTTATGTAGTGATGAATTCATCTTTGAATATTCTTAGGTTTCTGACCTTCCACAATGAGTACATGATAAATCCTTAGGTTTCTTAGGTTTCTTTGAATAGTAATCATCTAATAGAAGAAGAGGATAGTCATTTTTGACAGAGAACATCTTTGTAATGATTACCAAATTTCATAGCTAGATCATAACTTAGCAAAGTATGTAATTTGTCTCCTACATTCATTTTATCAAGTGATAAAAAATTAAAATCTTCTTTAACTTTCCTTTTATATAATATTTAATTATCTTCATTATTATAAATTAATTAAATTATATTTTAGACATAATATAATAATTTTTTTAATAATATATCATTTTATAATATATCAATTTAGTATCTCCTTTGGGGTGACCTTAAAAATAGATTTTAATGTTATTATTATAAGTATTAGAAAATAAAACTTTTATCTAAATCAAATAATAATAAACTAGCATACCCCCTAAGTGGGCAAATGAGAATGGTGAAGTAATTTAAAAGAAATTTTCATATTAATTAAAATGATTATATTTCAGATTGTTTTACTATTTTGATGAAGACCTCTTATCCCTTTTAAAAAGAGAGTGTGTAAATTTTTAGACTCAAGAACTTATTTATATACAAAATCTCTTTAAAAATGATGATGAAATTTAAAAATAATATAGTTTGGTGGATAAAAATGTAATAATAATATTTGCATTCATGGATTAAAAAATTATAAAATAATATTGGGTTGTTGTAAAATTTTATATTAAAATGTATGATTGTTAAGATCATATGAAGATGAACAAATCAAATTGGTTTATCTAATCTTATGAAAGTTAAGGAAATACTTATTTAAGTTTAAAATTGTATTTCTATATGAAAAAATCTTTTAAAAATACGTGTTTCTTAATTACCATATTTTTTTAACTAAAACAAATATAAATAATGTTATAATAATAAAATAAATCTAGTTAAATATGAAATATTTAATTTCAATACAAATTATATATATAAGATATCTAATTTCAAAAAAAATTACAAATGTTAAATTAAGGATATATAATTTCAAGACTAATTACAAATCTGAAAAAGAAAAAAAATACACTATTTAATTGCAAGACAATTTATATAATTTGAAATAAAAATAGTTTGTTTCATAAAAAAATAGAAATCTAATGAAGATCTCTATTTCTACTGCAAGGCAAGTATAAAAAAAGATATTTAATTATAAGACAATTTACAAATTTGAAAATAAAGATATTTAGCTTTAAAATAAATTACAATTGCTAAAAGAAATATATTTAATTAAGGGAAAATTACAAATCTCCAAATAAAAATATTTTATTCCAAAGAAAATTATAGATGTAAAAATAAAGATGTAACGATAATTAATTGTAGAAAAAATCCTTATTCTGCATCATTAAATTCAATTTATTTAAAAATGCTTTCATAAGATTGAACCTTGCCTAGTAAAAAAAACTCTTTATTCTTTATCATTAAATCCAATCTATTTGAAAAAAAAATTAATTAACTTATGTATACATCCATTATAAAATAGTTGAATATTTCTAATTGAAAAATATAAATTAAACAATAATTTTGATTAACTTATGTATACATCCACTATAAAACCATTTAATAATTTTAATTGGAAAATATGAATTAAACTTAAATTATTTATATGTATAAATGTTATCAAATTATTTAATATAATTTTTTTAAAACAATTACACATTTTAAAATAATATCATAATCTTCACTTCTTATCCTTCTTTACCCATAAATTCAATTCATTTAAACACTACCAAGTTTTGACAGTAGTAGATGTGTTTTCACTAGTTATCTCTGGAGACCTACTCGCTCTACATGGAGCCGTGGTCTAAATGTTTTAAAGATTTTTTTGTGATATTTTCTGGGGACATTTGTTGGAAATTTCTGCTTACCTTTGAGTAGTGATTATTTCTATATAATCCTGATTTCATACAAATTTATATGAACAAAAAAACATTTCATAAAACCATTAAACAATGCCGTTTACAATACTATAAACCTTAAAATAATTTTGGGAAGTGCAAATTAATGCCATTTGCAATGCTATAAACCTTAAAATAATTTTGGGAAGTGCAAATTGTTTTGATAGAAAAAATTGCAATTCTATAATGGTTATAAAAACATAGAAACGACATTTTTAAAATCAAAATAGAGAAAATAGCAAAAATAAAAGTTGACCTTAAAGCACACATAAATGTTCTGTAATCCAATTTGGATTTGACGAGCAAATTGAAACTCGGTCAATGATAAATCCGATCCAAACAGATAGATTACTCTCGAATTCCAAATTTACATTTCCCATCTCACCGCCTTTGGACGATGAGCTGAATGGCCTCTCAAGGGCTATGAATCCATGAATTTTGATCTCCTCTCAGCTCGGTGTCTGCATAATCATTTACCACTCTTTTGAAACATAAAAATAGGCTAATAATCCTAGCCATTGATTACAAATTTCATTTTTACATGAATCTCTCTATTATTTTCTTAGTTGAGTACTGAAACGAAATCCCTTCGGGAGCATGGAATCCATATCCTCGAGAAGATGAAGATCAAGGTGAACAACAGGGATCAGAAAACATTTGAAATAAATTGTAAGTAGACGAGAAGGTGTATATATACAAGGAACATGGAATCCACACGGTGGAGAAATCGAAATCAAGATCAAGATCAGCAACAGGGATTAAAAAACATTTGAAATAAGCTGTAAATGGACGAGAAACTATATACACCAAAGAATCTGCAAAAACCTGTTTAGTTCACCATAAGTTGTCTAGGGCAGAGGAAATTGGAGGAGATCATGTCGATTCCACTCGGTGTGAGTGGCGGCGTTGTGATCCTCCCACATAAAATCTCATCCACCATACCCCTCGACATCTTGTCGGCCTCCCTTGTAAATTATTCCAATTTCACCCGACATTCTCTACCCAACTCGACTTCATCACTGGGACTACGTTCCCTCTTCCCGGTGGTGAGATTTTGAAGGAAATGCTCACCATTAATCTCTAGATTTTCTACAGTGGTACATGAATTATTTCC
>SNQJ01S0004336.1:65200-78734 GCA_010110895.2 Picea sitchensis
AAATTATTTTATTTTTAAGGAATTATAAGTGTTAATTTTTATTTTTATAAATAATTATAAATAAGTTTATTTTTTTTTAAATGTTACTTAGATTATATAATACTATGAAGGTAGCTTCATGGGTTAATTATATGAAGACAACTTAATAGGTTAGTTATAAATAAATGTTAAATTTCAATTTTTTTTAATGTTATTTATACTATATTATAGTAATTAAAAATAAGAAATTTTGTCAAAGTTTCTATAAATATTTGAACTCACTCCATTTTCATTCCCATAAAATATTATACCATAAAAATAGAAAATGATAATTTTTGAATATAATTATTATAATAATTATAAGATATATTTACAAAATATAAAATGATATTTTATTTTAAAAATTAAATGTTTAAAATACAATTTAATTATTTTAATGAGTTTAAATTAAGTGAGATAATTAAATATTTTTTTTTTTTTAAATAAAAAAGGGAGGGTTCTGCTATAATATATTATCAAAAAACTGTATCAGAGTGTACATAGTCAAGAGTCTTAGTAAACCAAAATGCTGCCGGAAACCGGAAACCAGCATAGGTACATAGCTAAAACAACTGTAAACTAGTGGCACCCGTCCTGCCTGGAGGAAACCAGGACAGGTGCCAACAGTCTAAGAAAACATAAAACATAAGCATAAAACTAAATAGCCATGGAATCATGAAAAACCTAGGTGATTGGTGACCTGTCGCCTGCATTTGGCATCCACGTGGAGCCAACCGGGATGGCGAAAGACTGCGCACAGAGGGGACACTTTCGCCGAGATGGAGCGCCAGAGTAGGCATCAAGGAGCATGTCCAGTCGCTGGCCCATGATGAGGGCACGATGCTCCAGGTCAGACATGTGGCCTCGGAGCTCGACCACTAAGGACAGGTGCTCCTCACGGAGGAGAAAGCCATGAAGGTCACCACCTTCATAGTCGGGCTTCACGTCATCCTTCCACCCTTCCTTTCCCGTCGCGCGTCCACCATCAAACACATCTTCCAGGTCCGGCCAAGGAACCTCTTCCACGATGCAACTAGGAGGGTCGGTATCCAAGTCCAGATTGAGCTTGGACTCCCCACTGCCAGACTGCCCTGTATTGCAAGGCGCCACTATTGGCGTCAGTTCCGCCAGAGTTGGGTCCTCCTCTACAATGCAAGCCGGGTACAGTTGCTCAGTGTTGCCCTCCAACATGACAATATCCATGCTGCTACGACCAATTTCCTTTTCGGCAATGGTAGAGAGCAGAGCCTTCTCTTCGGCGCAGACCTTCTTCCTCAACAGAGAGGTAGCCTTGACCAGAGCACGTTCGAGTTGCTCTCTGCGCTGTCGCCGCTCCTTGCGAGCATACCAAGAAGAACCACGGCGAGGCGTTCCTCGTTTCCTCGGCATGTTGCAAAGCGCTCTCCAGGAAATACACACAGGCTGGGACGAGGGTGGAGGCCAATTGTGAACGCAGGCACCAGCATCAATTCTCCACGGAAGGATGGTATACCAGGGCTCAAGGAGCACGGAGCTATACCAGCACCTCCAAACGCAGAGCAGAGCCGAGCCCGGAGCAAGAAAAAACCAATAATTAGATTGCAAATGATATATTATTAAACAAATTATTAAATTATGTTTAAAATACAATTTGATTAGTTTATAACAATTGAGATAATTGAGACAATTGAGATCCATATCTATAGTGCTTTTAAGATGTATAATCCAAAAAGGTCAAGGACTATGACCTCATTCACCTAGAACCACCAAAAAAGTTATGTCAGAAGAGGCTATAAGATAGAGGAGTAAAGCAAACCATATCAGATGCAATGGTTTTTTTTATGGAGGTAGAAGACAACTCACATACTTTGCTAAGTTCTGATCTAGCTATGAAATTTTGTAATCATTAGAAATATGTTTTCAGTCAAAAAGGACTATCCTCTTCTTCTATTAGATGATTACTATCATCCTGAGGTCAATCATGGTGGAAACCTCTACTCTTGAAAAATATTTGGAAGGTAAACTATAAGCCTAGGATTTATCATGTGCACATTGTTGAAGGCAAGACACCTAATAATATTCAAAGATGAATTCCTCACTAGATAACATATGGTTAAGAGCTCAAAGGGAAATCAAAGAGACTTGTTAATGCTTTCCAAAGGTGAGCTAGAACTAATGTGAAAACTCCACAATAAAAATACTCAACCTTTAGGGTTCAAAGCAAGATCCCATTAAGAAATTGTGGGAACACCTTGAGGAATGGTGGTTGAAATTGAACATTGATGGGGAATCTAGAGATAATCTAGGACTTGGAAGTGTAGGGGATCTGCTGATAGACCATGCATGGTTCACAAAACCTACCTAATTTGTATTCCTATAGCAGGGAACAAATAAAAGAGTAGAATATATGAAAGTTATTAAAGGTATTGACTTAGTTATTCAACATTTGAGAATCTAGGGATTAATTCTAGAGGGTCATTAAGAAATCCTAATAAACATAAAAATAAATAAATTAAGAAAGGAATGGAATATTGAGAGCATGATCCTTTGGTGTAGATCAACTATCCAATCATTCAACAAAGTTCAATTTTCCCATGTTTATCGATCAAAAAATTTAGTAACAAACTTGCAAGAAAATCATGCTATTGATTCCAAGGAATATGGTTCAATGTACCTGGAAATAGAATGCATTTTAGAGAGTTGGAATCAGAGGAAGAGACAATAGATTGCATGAATGTAAGTATAAGTACACCAAATGACAAATAAGGAGGTGAGAATGTGGAAATATCCATGTGTTATGATGATATTTTAGGCCATTAAGATTAGTCCTACTATATTTCTATGGTTACTACAATTTACCTTTCTACAGTTACTACAAATTACTTTTAAGTACATTGTCCTGAATTTGACTACAGCCTATATAGTACACACAAAAAAAATGCTTGTGACCATCATGCTTACAAAACATCATCAAATTACAAGATTTAAGGTCATATTGTGGGGATAAAATTTCATAAACTACTCTGAAAGAGAATTAGGTTCCTTCATTTTCAAAGAAATCTCTCCATGTTAAATTTATTATTATTTTCACTATCACACTGGTTCAACTAGTAAATAACACTACCCTATTTTTTTTTTCAAATGAAAAAGAAAAGCCAAAATACATCTTACCTTAGCCATAAATGATCAATGATTACTCTATTACTATATACTATAGTTATATAATTATTGATTATGTGAGATTGATTACTTTTTCAAATATTTGAAATAAAGTTCGTACATAAAAAAAATTATAAAATAATTTCATCACCCATATCATTGATTTATATGTAAAAATTTCAATCAAAAGTAGCCACGAGGAATCATGAACATCTAATTGATCACATCATTACATATCACCATTAGTGAAGGAATATGAAGTCTTCATCACCCAAAACACATATGTGTGATGTACTCGTGGATGCCTCAAAACACGTGGCTTCATTGGGGATTTTATTCTTTTGAGTGTTCTTACCAGAAACATGGCTTTCGAGGCAGTCTGTTGATAAGATTTGGTGGTTTTGTGATTGCCTGGGATTTTATAACTACCTGGGCTTTTGTAGCGGCCTCAGCTTTATCTTTTGTGACTGACTGAGATGGTTTGTTGATTAGATTTCATGCTTTTGTGACTGCTTGAGTTTTTGTAACAAAATAAGCTTTAGCTTTTGTTACTGCCTGAGATGGTCTGTTGACTATTTTTTGTTCCTTTGCAATGGCCTAAGCTTTAGATTTTGTTACTACCTGAGATGGTTTCTTGATTAGTTTTTATTCTTTTGTGACTACCTTATCTTTGTAACTGCTTGTTGATTATTCGTTTTCGATGTCCGATTTTGGCTACCTGAGCTTTTGTGACTGCTTGTTGCTTGTGTAACATCCCTCTCTTGCGTTCCCTGAGTGAACTTATTCTTTGAGGACACTTTCTTGCAAGTGATCCAGATTATTATACGTTTGGGCATTTGATTATGATTATGAGGTGTTATGAATTGATGCTATGGTATTTTGCTATATTGACATAGACAGGTGTTATTAACTTGCTTTTCCTGAGTGTGCAGGATTTTGGACCTCAAGGATGCAAAGGCATCGATGAAACCGCTTGGACTCCGGACCGAGTCGGGGAGTGGAATATTCGGGTTTGATTGTTGTATATATGACATTTTTGCATCTGATTAGATGATATGATTATGGATATTATTCTTACATGATTCGTTGATGATGCAGGCTGACAATAGCTTGCTAACCAGACTCACATGTGGAGTAGAGGGGTCACGCATGAATACTAGAGACGTTGAGGGAGAGATGTGGACAACAACCCATCCACATCCTATTAGCACTCTCACCATGGCTCCAACTGTAGGCTAACGATTACCTAGTTCGAGAAGACCCACAATTCCATAAGGGCCGACTACGATAGTCGCTCACGATGATTCTAAGGGGCACCTAATAAGGCAGGGGCCTTATTCCTTATAGGCCCTTAGTCTCCCAAAGGATCACATGGCGGAGTATTGACTCCAGGGGTTTTTTATGTCTACCAAGTGAGTCAAGAGGCGAGTGGCACCCTTGGAGCACGTAGTGCGTCCTGAAGGGCATGTCGCACAATAAAAATTGAAAGAGGCGAGTAGCACCCTTGGAGCACGTAGTGCATCCTGAAGGGAACGTCGTGCAAGGGAAACATAATGAGGCGAGTGGCACCCTTGGAGAACGTAGTCCATCCTGAAGGGCACGTCACATTATTAATTAATAAATGGATAAATCTAGATGGACTTAGGATGAATAACATGATAACAAAGATTTGAAACAATTCCCCAAATAAAATGTCGCCCAACCTAGGAAAATAAAGTCTAAGTCTAAGTGATACTTGTGATAAAAATAAATTATCTATTTATAAAAATAAATAAATAATAATGATAATCATCATTAATCATGTGATGAGAAAGGGGTAAGTAATTCATTTAATTTATAAAAATCTTTTGGGGGATAAAATTTGAAAAGGGGGAAAAAGGGGAAATAATTGTTTTATCACGTATGATAATTAAAAATTTATTAATTAAAAAGGAAAGGGGGAAAAAAGTTAATTTTCTACACCTGCCAATTTGAGTTTTAAATGAAAAGGGAAAGAGGGAAATTTAAAAAGAATTAGGAATCTAGGAAAATTTAGGAAACATAAAAGAAAGGGGAAACACAAGGAAAAAGAAGAAAGACTAACTTAGTAAGGTATCTAACATTTAAGAACTTTCTAAATTAAACTCAACTAGTAAATTAGTAAGGGGGTAAGTCATTAAAATGTGTAAGGGAATATGGGGACACCTAGGAGCGATTCTAGGAATGTTTTTAGGTGGGTGAGGGAAATAGGAGTAATTAATTAATGAATGAAATTAATTTTTGGTGCAATGAAGGGGATGGGTGACACATGTACGGGGAGGATTTTTATGAATTAAATTATTGTACAAAAAATTAAATGGAATTTTGGGAAAGTAAATGACTTAGAAACTCTATATAAAAGAGGGAGGAGAAGGATAATGGATCTCTTCTATTATGCGTAACGTTACACTGCAGGATTTTAGGCTTGACTAACTTAGCTTGTGGGAGTTGGGATACCCAGCTCAGTGAGGAGTGATAGCTCGGCCTTGCAAGCTGAGATGGGAGCTAGCTGATTCTCTGGTTTAGTGTGTGTGGCCCCTTTGCAGATCGGGGACCTAAGGGGGAAGAAGAGTACCCCTAGCATTGGATGGGAGGTACCGGTGAAGTCTCATCGGTCGGCAAGTAGGAGCAACATGGAGTGCGCAGGACAACGACTCAGAGAAGGCGACTTGGGTTACGATACACTTCCTTTATTCTGTATGGTAGATTGTTATTGACCTTACGATTTCGTTATGTGATTTTAACTATGGAAGAAGGTGTTGACTTAGCATTTTAATTGATCAATTAATTTCCCCATAGCCTTAAGCTCATTGTTGATTGATTCCCTTGGCTTTCGATCTCTGCATGTCGTAACCGTCCTATGGTTTTATTGATTTTTTGATGAGTTTGTGCATCGTACTTCGCCCTCGTCCCTAGCTCATCCATCCATGCCTGAGAAGTCAGCCAGGAGCCAGATCGACGATCATCACTTTGGTGTTAATAGACCTATAGATCCTAATGCCTTTCTTTTCTGTGCGTGGATGATGAGCGAAGGATGTTTCTGCCCAACCATCTAACCCTGTTGATTGTTCCTAATTGATAGATTGCCTTGCTCCTTCTGTGGATGAGTACTTCTGCAATTTTTAGCCTTCCTTCTGCGATCCTCTTATTACCCTCTATGTTTGATGATAGGATCTTTGCATTTTAATGAAATGATCTCTACGATTTTAAATGAATGTCGTCGGAAATTTTAATTCTTTTCCAGGTAAGTTACTGTGTGGTTTTTATACATAAGGTATTTTGACTGCGTTTTTTAATTCTTTTTCTCTGTGTTTCTGAGTTGTATTTTTGCCTACATTTATACTGTGTATTTGGGTAGCAATTGGCGGTGTTAATAGTGGTGGTTTTACTGTGTGATTGGGGGTGTATCTACTGTGCTTATACCTACGATTTATTTTAACCTTTTGACAACAATCCATGCTTTTAAATACTGCGAGATATCCTCTTGAGCGTCTGCATCTTTTTCCCTTGCACAACAATGAAAGTTTACTGGACTGCCTTCTTAAGCTTTTATTGTGTATCAGGAAGGGGAGGGGGGCATAGTCGTTGTCAATAGGGGCACGCTTCTAGGTGTTTGGTCATGCCCTTTGTTTTTGGTGTTTGGGACTGGGAGAAATTACGTAGAATTACTAGCAAATTTACACTTTTGTAGATTTCCATTAACATGAGACAGTCGTTTTCCTTCACATCTTTAAACAACAATTTTATTCTAGTTAACAATGATTTTATTTAATGGCAAATGCGATTATATTTAATGGAAAATTAATGGCGAATGCGATTATGTTTAATGGAAAATGAGACTATATATTTATTTAATGACAATGATTATAGATTTCCATTTTGTTGTGTGTAATGTACAACGATTTTGGAATTGTCAAGTCTGGGAATTTTTCTCATCTTGACGATGTTACCTTCTTTAGGAATATGTTTCCATTTATTTATTGCCCTGCGATTTCTGAAGGCATTTTCATTTCCTGAACTTATTTCTCTGCATTCTTTTTACTTTGAGTGCGTTTCATTGCATGGATATACTACTATGATGATTTTTACCTTTTTAAGACAACTCTCGTTGACTGTGTACCTGGCAATTTGCGCTTTGGACTGCACTTTGTTACTGACTTACCTTTGGACTACATTGTTACCCTATCTAAGAGTGTGGTTTCATTTATTGATGGCCTGTGTTGAATGCGTTTTCATCTATATATTTCCTGTGTTTAACAGTAATTAACTCTCACCTACATTTTAACATCTTTGACAGTGAAACATTAATATTGACTATGTATTTCCTGAGTTTCATGGTAATTAACTCTCACTTGCGTTTTAACATCTTTTTGACAATGAAACATTAATAATGATTATGTATTTCCCGAGTTTAATGGTAAATAACTCTCACCTGCGTGCTAACATCTTTTGATAGTGAAACATTAATATTGTCAGCCACCTTTTATTAGCTAGAAGATAGCATTCTTAGACCACAAGTTTAGTCAATGGAAGCCGTTACAACCTTAATATTGTTATTATGGCTAGATAGCTTCTCGAAAGATAATGTGTTAATAGCATTATAATCATAAGCATTATGCATGATATCGAGAATGTTTTTTTATATATATTGGTATTGCTAAGATTAGATTGTATTAATGGTATATTGATTTGTAATTGTTGTCTAATTTGTAATTTAGACTTGCGAATTAGATTTGTACTTAAGGTTTATTTAGATTTGCAAATTATTGACTAGTAGTCATTTAGACTTGCTAAATTACATATGTGATTAAGTTAATTCAATATATAGTTATTGTCTAATTTGGTAAATTAGAATCACTAAATTAGATTGGCATATCATGTTATGTTAGGTTGTAAATCATCGACTATTTGTAATTTAGACTGGTTAATTTAGATCTGTATTTAACACTAAATTAGATCGTAAGTGTTGACCAGTTTAGACTTGATAAAAGGGTTGGGTTGTTGATGAAGTCCTATATTGGCTTGCGTCTTCCCTTGTTGTCATCCTCTTGCATCTCGTCAACCTATTGTTGGGGTATGGGTGTGGTCTTCTTATCGGTATTCAGCTCCTAACACATCAAATTTATATAGAGTCCTCGGTCCAGATAGGATGTGTTTTGCCAAGGTTATTGACGCATCTATCACTTAGTGATGGAATGATTCCTGATGAGGGAATCATGGCGCACACTATTGGATAGCGGCAAATGCGAACTTTTCCCGAGTAGGTGTCTTCCGTGTGAGTGTTGTCGAGCGTTGTAAGTTTTCTTTTGGCGCGTGGGTGGAACGCCTTCATGAGTTTGGTTCGCGTGCCTTGAGGTTCTAGCCTTTGTTCGTCAAGGTCGTTGTGTCGGGAGGGGGATGTTTTCCTTTAGCTTGTAGGCATGGTCCTGTTGTGTCAGGCGGATAGTCGTTTCTCCTTGTTGTTCTATGCATGTCTCACCCAATTGTTCTTGTGCCAATGCATGGAGTCAAAGTTGTATGCATCCTATTGAATGGGCGTGGTGCCCGCTGTCAGATGTATTGTTTAGCTGTGATCATTGTTTCCGTCTCATTAAAAAAAAAAAAAATAGCACCTTTTTCTTCGCTTGTAGTCATAACTATGGAATCGTTACATATGGTATCAGAGTGGGTTCAACCCACGAGTTGGGAACACTACGACTTTCATTGATATGATATTTGATTATAATGTTGCTAATTAAGTTGACTTGAATTCGTGCAGGTAATATTGGTTAGAGGATGCCATAGAGGCAGATGGCAGGGTGCTAAGGGAGGGGGCGCGATGCCTCCAATATCATCCACACCTAAGGGGTCTAATCCGCAGGGATACGAACAGGCTATCGGGCAGGAGAAGATAGCGATGGGTGATGTGGTTGGACTGATGAGATATTTTTAGTGGATGTCTAAGGCACTGATCAGCTGATTAGACAAAGATGAGGTCAGGGTACCAACACCCCCTGAGGGTCCACCTCATGATCCAGTTGGTATTAGTGGCATTCACCGTGAACTCGAGAAGGTCAAATTTCCCGAGTTATTTGGTGCCCTAGTGGGCGTAGCCGCCGAGGCATGGTGTGAGAATAAGGCAATGTGATTTTCTCTTCGTGACTATACCTCCAACATGAAGGTCTACATGGCGGTCTTTCAACCGAAGGGGAGTGCCCTTCTATGGTGGAAGACGCTCCTGCCACAAATGAACATGGCCATCGAAGACGTGTCATGGGAAATGTTGGAGGAACGGTTCTGAGAGAGGTACCTATCAAAGAAATTCATTTACCATCAAATCAATGAGTTCAATGGCTTATGATAGGGCGGTCATACGATGCCCCAGTACGAGGCTCATTTTATGGAGTTTCTTCGGTATGCCCTGCATCTTAATACTGAGAAACTTAAGTTCAATAGGTTTGTGTTCATCCTTAATGGAAACATACGTTCCAAGGTTATAATTATGATGCCTCAGACCTTGCATGATGTCATCCAGAAGGCCCTCATAGCAAAGGAGGATCTTATCAGCGGGGGTCAGAGCAAGACTCCAGCGAGATCAATAGGGTAGGTGTCATTTGGTGCACTGCAGCATCAAACACCAGCTAGACAGATGCTAGGATATCGTGGCTTCCAGAGAGGTTCCACTTTCACTACACCTCGGCAACCAACGACTCAGTAGCGGACACCTTATCGGGGATCGCAACATCATCAACAACGTCGACCACAACAGTAGCAATTTAGGCCTTTTTAGTAGAACATACCAAGATTCCAGGATGGTGGGATGTCATCTTCTACTTCAGGTACCAGGAGTACTAGATCGAAGAAAGAGTGTTGGACATGTGGGGAGCCACACTACCAACGCGATTTCCCAGTGGAGAGGACTAGAGCGTCTAGATCAGTCGGACCCACTACCATGGGATATTTAGGAAAGGCCCATCAGATTCATGTAGTGGTGAATAACCGGTAGGAAAAGAACCAATCAACTGTGCTTGAGACATCAGGTACTGTCGCTAACCAGACCCTGAGTATTTTAATAAGTCTCGGTGCTACCGAGAGTTTCATTTCTGGTGCAGTGCTAAAAAGGATTAAGGTAATGGCAGTCGAACATGATGAGTTTATCTTCGTAGAGATGGATTCAGGAGACAAAAAAAAGGTTGGAGGAAAGGTTATGAGATGTACCCTTAACCAGGGAGAGTTTTTTATCGGGGATAACCTGTACATCACGATCTTAGGATCTTATGATGTCGTGATTGGTATGGACTAGTTGGAATCACATGAGGCGATACTCAAATGTAAGAAAAAATAGTTGAGCTTGGTTTATGATGAGGGAAAAAGACATGTGATTGTAGGAAGGAACCATGGAGTTTCCCTAAGGTTCATCTGTTCCTTGCAGCTACGGAAGAGCTTGCACAAGGGATGTAATCTTTATGCAATCCTTGCGTTAAATGATAAGGAAGTAGAGAAAGGTCTAGAACACCTTTCGGTGGTGAGAGAGTTTGCAAACATCTTTCCAGAGGAGTTACCTGGGATGTCGCCGGAGAGGGAATTGGAGTTTACCATAGACCTAAAACCGGGGAATGAACCAATAACGAGAACGCCTTATCGTATGTCGACCCCAGAGTTACAGGAGTTGAGAATGCCACTGAAGGAGTTGCTAGACCTGGGACTTATACGTCCAAGTGTGTCACCGTGGGCCATGCCTGTTATTTTCATACGAAAGAAGGATGGGTCATGGAGGCTCTGCATTGAATACCATCAATTGAACAAGGCAATGATCAATAATTATAATCTGTTGCCGAGGATTGATGATCTATTCGATCAGATGAAGGGTGTGAAAGTGTTCTCAAATATCGATTTTTGATCAGGGTATCACCAGTTATGGATCAAGGAGGATGAAGTCCCTAAGACCACCTTTAATATGAGGTTTGGGCATTACGAGTATATTGTTTTATAGTTTGGAATGACAAACTCCCCAGGGGTATTTATGATTTTGATGAATGGGGTGTTCAGCGAGTACTTGGACAAGTTCATCCAAGTATTAATTGACAATATTTTGAGTTACTCTCGGACGATAGAGGAGCATGGTGAGAACTTGTGCTTGGTACTATAGTGTCTGCGAGAGCATAAATTGTATGGGAAGTTTTCCAAATGCTTGTTTTATCAATCAAAGATTCACTGCTTAGGGAACGTCATCTCCGATGAAGGTATCTTCGTGGATCCAACAAAGGTCAAGGATATTATGGAATGTCATGCACCGACGAATGTCCCAGAAGTGCATAGCTTCATGGGTTTAGCAGGATACTATTGACGGTTCATCAAGAGATTTTGAAAGATAGAAAATCCGATCACAGAGTCGCAGAATAATAACAAGAAGTTTGTTTGGACCGAGAAATGCGCGAAATCTTTTTGGAGGGTCAAAGAGATATTGCCAATGACACTGATAATAAAGGTCCCTGACATGGACACGGACTTCTCAATATGAAATGACGCATCCAAGGAAGTCTTAGGTAGAGTATTGATGCAAGACGGTTGAGTGATCACTTACATCTCGAGGAAACTGAGAAGGCATGAGGAAAACTATGCGATGCACAATTTGGAGTTGTTAGCCATTGTATATGCCTTGAAGGTTTGGAGACACTACCTTGTTGGATGAAAATTTGAAGTAAAGACAGACCACTGTGGACTACAACACATATTTATGCAAAGCAACCTGAACGTGTGACAACGACGTTGGTCGAAACTGCTTAGCGAGTACGATTTTGAGATTTCTTACATAAAAGGAACAATGAACCGAGTGGAAGATGCATTGAGTTGGAGACCATGCATATTTTCGGTGTTGTGTCTTCAAACGAATCTACGTTAAAATATTCTAACTGTATAGCGTGACGATGACTCGTACAAAGAGGTCGATTATTTTATCAGACAAAACACAATGATGGTACCAATATTTGAAGGATTTACGTTTGACGACGATGGATTATTGAGGTTTAAAAATTGGATTTACGTACCACTGAACGACAAGTTGAGGACCTTGATCGTAAACGAGGATCATAGAGTAGTATACATGGCTCACCTGGGAGTCACAAAGATGAGGGTGGATCTTAAACCCTTATTCATCTAGAAATGAATGAAGGTAGACATAGTCAACTATGTGGCCAGATGTCTAGAATGTTAGCAGGTAAAGGCTGAACATAGACATCCAGCATGATTAATATAACCAAACGTTATTCCAAAATCAAAATGGGAGGTTCTTTCGATGGATTTTATTGTTGGATTGCCATTGACGGAAAGGAGATACGGCTCGATTTTTGTGGTACGAACACTCTAACGAAGAGTGGTCATTTTATTCTGGTGTGTATGATGTATCAGACACTTGATATAGCTAGATTTTTCATCAGTGAGATTGCGAGGATGCATGGCGTGCCTAAGAGGATTATATCTGATCAAGGATCGGTTTTTATTGGACGATTTTGGACTAGTTTCAAAGAGGCTTTGGGAACCCAACTTAGCTTTAGTACTGCGTATTACCCTAAGAATGACGGGAAGACCGAACAAATGAACCAGACCTGGGAATACATGTTGGGAATATATGTGATGGACCAACAAAAGCATTGGGAAGAATTCTTGCCACTGGTATAATTATCTTATAAAAACAACTACCAAAGCACCATTAAGATGGCGCCTTTTGAGTTTCTTTACGGGCAATCATGTCGGACGCCTTTGAGTTGGGATTGGCTTCAGGATAGGGTCCTGGTGGGACCAGAAGTGATCCAAGAAATGGAAGAGAAAATGAAAATAATAAGACAAATGATTAAAGAAGAGCATGATCGACAGAAGAGTTATGCTGATGCACACTGTGTCGACCGTAGTTACGAAGTTGGCGATCGAGTCTTCTTGCAGGTAAAACTGCATAAGAGTTCGATCAAGTTTGGAAAGGGTGATAAACTCTCTCCTAGGTTCATGGGACCTTTCGATATTTTGGAGAGAAAGGCCCTCGTGGCCTATCGACTAGCATTGCCTAATTCTTTGAGGTGTATGCATGATGCTTTTCATGTATCTGTTTTGAGACATTATATTGGTGATCCTACACATGTTATTGACATGAGTTCCTTGAAGGTATCAGACGAGGGGGAACTCATGGCTAAGCTAATCTGCATCCTTTATCATCTCATTTGACATCTATGGCATCGAACAGTAGATCAAGTCAAAGTCCAGTGGGACAATTATAGTCCGCACTCGGTGACCTGTGAGGATGCATATGATATGCACCAGCAATTTCCATTTTTGTTTGATAGATAGACTTATGATATTGTGATACACATTATTCGACACTTCTATACTA
>SNQJ01S0004336.1:85728-113723 GCA_010110895.2 Picea sitchensis
GAGGCCCAATCTTTGATGGTTCGTTCAATGTTGTAGCTTCTCAGGTCAGTTATGGCGGTGGTTTTTTAACAGAAACTTCTCATTTTGCTTCAGGGGTATATGTTTGATCAGGTTGGATTCCTGGTTTCTGTATGGTGTTTTTGGATGTTGGACTATTTATCTTATGAGTATTTTTATGCCGAGGCTTCAGCTAAAACTTAAGCCACGAGAGTTTTTCACAACAGACATCTGCTAGTCCTGGATTGAATCTGTTACTCTTGATGATGTTTGTGACAATCGATCTGTTCCAGCTAAGTATATAGGTTAATAGCTTAAAATTGCAAGAGGCGTGTACTTTTCAGCTCATATTAATACGGATAATTATCATGGTATAAGAGGTAAAAATTAACTAACTTTCAGAGGGCTCCAGTTACCCCGTAGTTCGTACGTTGCCTTTAACTACCAAACTACCATTTGTCAAGATTAAATGGAACATACAGCTTTTTTTAGGAAGAGAATCAAGAAATTCGGGGAGATCTTGTCTAATCGACTAGTTGAGTTTGAAGTCAATGCTAATACCATGTTTATAATTTAATAGAAAAATGTTTTGAGCAGAGAAATATAAGTTTGGGCATCCATTTGGAATGGTAACTAATTTTTAATAAAAAAAATTAATGCTAAAAATAGATGGCCAAGCAATCAGTTCAAAATGATCATAACACATTAAATTAACTTTTACATGAATATAGGATTCCATTTTGGGATACAAAAATCAGTAAGTAATTACATAGGAAATACCTTGCTATAATCTTCACATCAACTCTAAATTTTTCCATCATTGCATCCTATTTAGAAGCCTACACTGACCATCCAAATTTATAAAATCCAAACATCCCCACAAAATTTTTAAAATTGAAAAATGTAGCAAGGTCCTCCCATGTTTTAACTGACATTTTTTACACCACCACTGTCATTAACTTCAAGAGGGGACTCCTTGCAGCCATGCCAACAATTCTAGCAGAAAATTGCATCCAATGCACCTGAATCAATTGCACCTGAATCAATTGATAGCCACTTTCAACTTCAGGTCACAGTGTCTCATTTCATAGCTCCTGAATTTCCATCATGACTTTTACTTAATTAAAGGTATTTACACGTTGATTTGCTTAAGTGAGCTTTGATGAGTGGATAGGAATCAAGAACAATTGGCTCACCTTAGCTACAACCAGATAGGAAAATGAAGGAAAGAGGCTGAGAAGTCGACTTCAGATCCGCAAACTCTTTCAACCCCTCTGCAAAGAAGATTTCCTACATTTTTCTCTGCAAAGAAGATTTCCTACATTTTTGTGGCATATACAAGGAAAATTTGATGGTCAACGACCCATGGAACCAACAGATTTATGAGCTCTCCAAAAATGGCAGACAACACTGGGAAATACAACTTTTCGTTGATAAGATTAACCTCCACTACACGGAATTCAATCTCTCAACAAACAAGCAGTCACAAAAGCTCAGGCAACCAGAAACGGACACCGAAAACGAATGCTCAGTCAACAAGCAATCACAAAACCTCAAACAGCCAAAAACGAACGCTGAAAACGAATGCTCCAACAACAAGCAGTCACAAAAGCTAAAGCTTAGGTGCTTAAAAAAGCACAGGCAGTCACAAAAGCACAAAATCTAATCAACAGACCCTCACGCAGTCACAAAAGCTAAAGCTTCTAAGGTCGTTACAAAAGCTCAGGAAGTCACAAAATCTAAAGCTTAGGCTGGTACAAAAGCACTGGCAGTCAAAAAAACAACAAAATCTAATCAACATACTCTCAAGTAATCACAAAAAAGCTAAATCTTCTAAGGCCATTACAAAAGCTCAGGGAGTCACAAAAGTTAGAGCTTCTAGGGCCGTTACAAAAGCACAAAATCTCAGTCACAAAAAAGATAAAGCTTCTAAGGCCGTTACAAAAGCTCAAATCACAAAAGCTAAAGCTTTTAGGGCCGTTACAAAAGCACAAAATCTTAGGCAGTCACAAAATCTAATCAACTGGCCATTGCAAAATCCCGAAAGCCCGGTTTCTGGTAAGAACACTCGAAGGCATAAAATATCCAACTAAGCCACGTGTTTCTAGGCATCCACGAGTACATCGAATATACATGTTTTGCGTGACGAATACTTTATCGTCCTTCATTAATGGTGATACGTAATGTCATCATCCTTAACTAATGGTGATACGTAATGCTGTGAGCAATAAGTTTTGATTAAAAATATAAATCAATGATAAGGGTGATGAAAATATTTTAGAATTTTTTTTAAATGAATTTTTATGATGTATGAATTATATTTTAAATATTAGAGAAATAATCTAACAGACATAATGAATAACTATGTATCAGTCTCTTATCTAATTTCTTAAGTCATTATAAGTACTAGAAAATAAAACTTTTACCTAAATTAAATAATAATAAATCATCATAAAATAAAATATGATTTAACTTTCCTTTTATATAATATTTAATTATGTCACTTATTTTAAATTAATTGAACTAATTAAATTATATTTTAAACATACTAATAGTTTATTTTTTTAATAATATATTATTTTATATTTTGTAAATATATATTATAATTATTATAATTATTATATTTAAAAAATTTCATTTTATGGTATGATATTTTTTTGGAATGGAAATGGTACGATCGTCGACGTATTCGCCATCAAGCCCCTCGATACCTCCTCATCAGAGACGTCCTCTATCGACCTGGGGTCCACATCATTCTGCATCGATGTCTGACCATCAACGAAGCTGGCAGAGTCTTGAATGATTGCCATAGCGGTGCTTGCAGTGGTCACCTCTCAGGTATGTCCACCACCCAAAAAATCATTCGAGCAGGGTACTTATAGCCACAATGTTTCATGACTGCATCCACGCTATCAAGCGATGCGAAAAATGCCATCTTTATGCAAACAAAGCACGAACACCCCCATCTCTGCTACATCCAATCATCACTGCTGACCCCTTCTACAAATGGGGTATAGAGTTCATGACTTGCCATTCTCCATCCAGTAATGGACACAAGTACATTGTCGTGGAAATAGATTACTTTACCAAATGGGCAGAAGCCATGCCCACTTTCAACAATACCACTGAAACAACAACACGTTTTTTCCTCAACCATGTCATTACCAGATTCAAAGTCCCACTATAGTTAGTGTTCGATCACGATAAACACTTTGAGAATGAGATATTTGTGGAACTCTCCTAAAAATTAGGCTTCTCCCATGAGTTCGCCTCCCCATACTACCCTCAGTCCAACGGACAGGTCGAGGTTGTCAAAAAAGTCCTCCAAACCATGCTACAATGTGTCATCAACAAACAAAATACGAATTTGCATCATACATTGTTTTTCGCATTATGGGCTTATCGCACGATAATCAAAACTGCCACCAGTTTTACAACATTCCACCTCATCCATGGGATCAAAGCCACACTACCTATTGAGTGTGAAATCCCCACGTTAAGCACTGCCATTCAGCTATTACCTGACAATGTTCCAATGGAGCAACGCTTGATGACGTTAGAGTCACTTGATGAAGATTGTCGATCTTCATTACAACACAATGAGGCAGCTAAAAATTGGTCCAAAACCACCTTCAAAGGCCATGTCAACCTTCACTCATTTAATGAAAGTGATCTCGTGTTAGCCTACGATATCACCCATGATACTCTTAGCCACGGGAAATTCGAATCATTATGGCATGGACCCTACATCGTCCAACACCACCTCACTAAGGGTGCATACATCCTGGCCTCTACAAAAGGATACCCTCTGAAATAACTCATTAACGGGTTGCACTTAAAGAAATTTTACGCCTAAGCATATCCCCCCTACCTTAGGTTTTTTTTTGTACACATTTGTAGAGTTTTTTAGTCTTCATTTTCGCCACCATTCCTCATGTCTGATCTATCATTCATGTTATTGACAGATGCATCATCCATAAGCCTACCACATTGGTTACGCTGACGATGTCGACTGTTGGACCCAAAATCTCACTTCGGCTGCTTGGGCCCTCTATACCCCCTCACATGTACTGCTCCACTCCCATGGAATATGTTTGGGCTCGGACACCAACAACCAAGATGAATACGATGGTTTCATTGGTCTCCTCACCGAGGCCAATCATCGCCACATTCATCACCTTAACGTTCTCTTATACTCCTAACTTGTCGTCCTACAGCTCAACAATGTACATCACATTCGCGATACTTGCCTCTTTCGCAAATAACTACAAGTTAGACTATTATCTTGCAACTTTGATTCAATCAAATTTACACATATTCCAAGACAATTTAATCAAGTTGCAGATAACATGGCTAACCTAGTATTAGATTGACATTTATCACATTAAACATCATTTTATACATAAGCATCATACATTTTATACATAAGCATCATTTTATACATAAGCATAAGAACATAACACATGAAGATATGAATGATCAAAAAAATAAAAATCCATATATATATATATATATATATATATATATATAATCACAGTGTCATGAGTGTTTACAAAAAAATACATATACATTGTCCGTAGGCTAGTGAGGTCCTCTTTCATCTAGAGGTGCGCCACCAACTTGGGGCCCTTTAGGTTCAAGAGGCAGTTGACCAACCATCGTTTCCCCCGCTACTGACGCACAACGGATCAGAGTCTTCCACTCCGCTGGTACGCCCACACACTACTCCAGGACCTCCTCGTCCTGGATAAGGGCCCACATGCCCTCAAGTACACCCTGCAACAACCGCTCGAAGCAACAAAATCGTTCCTCCAATATCCCTCTGGCCTCTTCCTATGGCTCATGTGCTAGTCCAACACCAACATCTTATCGTCTCAGCCTCTGTCCTGCCCTCGTATCTACAGGCAGCAGTCACACTAGTCCCCAACGAGTTGACTCCACCATCTCTTCCTCTCGGCCTCGGGGTCCTACATCTGTAAAACAACACCAAAGATAGTGTCAGCATCCATATATACATATATATAATCAAATGTCAGCTATCAAAATAACAAAACATAATTCAAAAACATACCTCTATGATCCCAATCCTCCGTGGGAGTCAACATCATATCATCTAAATGTTTTAATGTTTTAATTTAATGTTTTATTATAAATTATTTGCTTTAAATTAATTTTCATAATTATAAAATATGTTTATTCCAATTTTATTAAATAATTTATAGAACTTAAAAAAATTTGATATCCACAAATTCATTACTCTTTTATTATCTAAAAATAAAATATTTCCCATTTATACAATATAAAAGTCCATACATTAAGTGACAAAATGTTTGTGTTAAAAATAATTCGTCTCTAATTCAAATCATGTGTACTGGATTTCTTTTTTAGTTATATATATTGATACACTTGTAAAGAATTCTAAAAGTTTTGTAACAGTGTTTGACACATTCATATCTATATTGACACCTGAATTCAAACTCATATTTAATTGTACTAACTCGTATTTAATTGTACTGAAGAAAACTTATCAAACTCATATTTAATCATCCTGATACATTAAGACCATGTAAACATAAATACAACATAAAAATGGGACCTGTGGGAGACTTAGAATGCTTGCATATGGCATGGAGGCCCAATCTTTGATGCTTCGTTCAATGCTCAAGTCAGTTATGGCGGTGTTCTTTTAACAAAAACTTCCCATTTTTCTTCAGGGCTTTAGGAGTATATGTTTGATTAGGTTGGATCCGTGGTTTTGACGATGTGGTAAACATTATCTCAAATGGGTTGCGGCTCATGGATCTAATTTCAGTTTCTATATGGTGCTTTTGGATGTTGGACTCTTTATTTTTTGGTTGTTCTTTATGCCGAGGCCTAAGCTAGAACTTAAGCTAAGGGAATTTTTCACAAAAGATATGGTGCTTTTGGATGTTGGACTCTTTATTTATTTTTTGGTTGTTCTTTATGCTTTTCACAAAAGACATATACTTCAGCTAGGTAATTAATGTAGAATTATTCCTAGATTCCATCTAATGTTTTTGGATCTGTTAGTCCTAGACTGAATCTACTACTCTTGGTGTTGCTTGAGACAATCGATTCCATTCTGAGGGATCCATTTACCCTGTAGTTAAAAAGTTTCCAAGTTAACTACCATTTGTCAAGAGTAAATGGAATAGACAACTTATTTAGGAAGAGAATCAAGAAATCCTGGGAGATCTTGGCTAATCGACCACCTGAGTTTGAAATCAGTGCTAATACTATCTCTATAATTTAATAGAAAAATGTTTTAAGGGAAATAATATAAAGGAGAGAAAATATAAGTCTGGGCATCGATTTTGGAATGATAACTAATTATTAATAAATAAATTTAATGCTAAAAATAGATGGTAAAGCAGTCTATTCAAAATGACCATAACACATAAAAAAACTTTCACATGAATATAGGGTTTCATTTTGTCATACAAAAATCGGTAAGTAATTACATAACAAAGATCTTCCTATAATATTCACATCAACTCTAAAATTTTCCATCATTGCATCCTATTTAGAAGCCTACACCGACAATACAAATTTATAAAATCGAAACATCCCCACAAAATTTTTAAAATTGAAAATTGTACACTGAGCAAGGTCCTACAGGTTTTAAATTACATTTTTTACACCACCACTGTCATTAAATTCAAGAGGCAAATCCTTGTGTTCATGCCAACAATGCTAGTAGAAAATTGCTTCCCCGAATCCATTGATAACTACTTTCAACTTCCCCATAATGTCTCATTTCATAGCTCCTGAATTTCCAGCATGACTTCAATTACTTAATTATAGGTATTTACATATTGGTGAGTGGATAGGAATCAAGAACAATTGTCTGACCTTAGCTACAACCAGGTAGGAAAGTGCATGAAAGAGGCTGACAAGTCAACTTCAGCTTTGCAAACTCTTTCAACCCTCTGCAAAGAAGATTGCCTACATTTTGGTGGCACATACAAGGAAAGTTGGATGGGAAACGACCCATGGAACCAACAGATCTCTGAGCTCTCCTAAAATGGTAGACAACACTAGGAAATACAACCCGTTGTTGTCAAGATTAACCTCCACTACACCAAATTCGATCTCTCAAGCAGCAAGCAGTCACAAAAGCTCAGGCAACCAAAAACGAACGCTGAAAATGAATGCTTAAATAATCTCAAAAGTTCAGGCAGTCACAAAATCTAAAGCTTAGGTTGTTACAAAAGCACAGGCAGTCACAAAAGTACAAAATCTAATCAACAGACCGTCGCGAAAGCCCGGTTTCCGGTAAGAACACTCGAAAGCATAAAATATCCCAGCGAAAATCTCAGGCAGTCACAAAAGCACAAAATGTAATCAACAGACCGTCGTGAAATCCTGAAAGCCCAGTTTCTGGTAAGAACACTCGAAAGCATAAAATCTCCAAGAAGCCACGTGTTTCGAGGCATCCACGAGTACATCGAACATACATGTTTTGGGTGATGAAGACTTTATCATCCTTCACTAATGGCGATACTTAATTCCATCGTCCTTCAGTAATCGTGATACGTAATGATGTGAGCAATAAGATGTGAGCAATAAGTTTTGTTTGAAAATATAAATCAATGATAAGGGTGATGAAATTATTTTAGAAATTATTTTAAATGATTTTTTATGTGATGTATGAATTATATTTCAAATATTAGAGAAGTAATATTAGACATAATTAATAATTGTATATGAGTCTCTTATCTAATCTCTTCAATCAATATATACAGGCATACAATAATCACCAATCATTTAAATGAGGTAAGATATGTTTTGACTTTTATTTATCAGTTGAATGAGTATGAGAGTGGAAATAATGTTAAATTTAAGATGGAGAGGTTTTTGTGAAAATGAAGGAAAAATATGACCTTAAATATTTGAATTTTGAGGATGTTTTGTGTAGTACATAGGTTGTAGTCAAATTTCAGGACAATGTCATTAAAAGTAATTTGTAATAATTGTAGAAATATTATTAGTCAAAGGTAAATTGTAGTAACCAAAGAAATATAGCAGGACTAAGCTTATGGGCCTAAAATATCATCATAACACATGAATATTTCCACATTATCACCTCCTTATTTGTAATTTGGTGTACTTCTACTAACATTCATGCAATCTATAGTCTCTTCCTCCCATCCCAACTCTCTGAAATGCATTCTATTTGGAGTTTCATTGGATCTTATTCCTTGGAGTCAATAGCATGATTTTCTTGCAAGTTTCTTACTAAATTTTCTGATCTAAAAACATCTAAAAGTTGAACTTTGTTGAATGATTGGATAGTTGATGTACACCAAAGGATCATGCTCTCAAGATTACATGTCTTTATTAATTTTTTTTGGTCATGCTTATGAGGATTTATTAATGAACCTCTATAATTAATCCCTAGATTCCCAAATGTTGAAGAACTAAGTCAATACCATTAATAACTTTCATATCTTCTACTCTTTTATTTGAAAGTCCTAGATTACCTCTAGATTCCCTAGCAATTTTCAATTTCAGCCACCATTCCTAAAGGTGTTACCACAATTGCTTAATGGGATTCTGCTTTGAACCCTAAAGGTTGAGTACGTTTAAAGTCAAGTCTTCACATTAGTTCTAGTTCACCTTTGTAAAACGTTGAGAAGTCTCTCTGATTTCTCTTTGAGCTCTTAACCGTGAGGAATTCATCTTTGAATATTTTTAGGTTTCTGGCCTTCCACAATGAGTACATGATAAATCCTTAAGTTTCTTAGGTTTCTTTGAATAGTAATCATCTAATAGAAAAAGAGGATAATCATTTTTGACCCACAACATCTTTGTAATGATTACCAAATTTCATAGCTAGATCATAACTTAGCAAAGTATGTGATTTGTCTTCTACATTCATTTTATCAAGTAATAAAAAATTAAAATCTTTTTTAACTTTCCTTTTATATAATATTTAATTGTCTTCATTATTATAAACTAATTAAATTAGATTTTAAACATAATATAATAATTTTTTTAATAATATATCATTTTATATTTTATAATTAGTACAATTATATCTTATGCATTATTATAATAATTTTATATTTTAAACTTAATATATTATTATAACTGTATTTTAGATTTGATATTCTCTGCTCTTTGTCCCACAAAATAAGGGGGTTTCATACATCAATTTAGTATCTAGTTTGGGGTGACTTTAAAAATTGATTATTATTATTATTATTATAAAATAAAACTTTTATCTAAATCAAATAATAATAACTCATAACAAAATAAAATATGATTTAACTTTATTTTTATATAATATTTAATTATCTCACTTATTTTAAACTAATTAAATTATATTTTAAACATATTAATAGTTTAGTTTTTTGAATAACATATTATTTTGTATTTTGTAAATATATCTTATAATTATTATAATAATTATATTTAAAAAATTTCATTTTATGGTATGATATTGTTTTGGAATGGAAATGGTATGATCGTTGACGCATTCACAATCAGGCCCCTCGATGCCTTCTCATCAGAGACGTCCTCTATCGACATAGGTTTGACACCATTCTTTGTCGATGTTTGACCATCGACGAAGATGACAGAGTCTTGAACGCTTTCCATAGCGACGCTTGCAGTGGTCACCTATAAGGTATGTACACCACCCAAAAAATCATTCAAGCAGGGAACTTCTAGCCCACGTTGTTTCATGACTGCATCCACGCTATGAAGCGATCCGAAAAATGTCATCTTTATGTAAACAAAGCACGAGCACCCCCATCTCTTCTACATCCAGTCATCACTGTCGACCCCTTCTACAAATGGGGCATAAACTTCATGACTTTCTATCCTCCATCCAGTAATGGACACAAGTACATTGTCGTGGCAGTAGATTACTTTACCAAATGGGATGAATCCATGCCCACTTTCAACAATATCGCTGACAGAGCATCGAACTTTTTCTTCAACTATGTCATTACCCAATTTAGAGTGCCAGTATAGTTCACTTGTCCCATCATCCGGGTGTGCAGAAGTAGACCCCAAGAAAAAAGGTCCCCATCAAGGACCCGCTCCACTATCCTTAGCTGACCTCCAGTGATCCATTGAGTGCCCAAGGATCCGTACATCCTCACAACCATAGAGGTGATGAAATCCGTCAAAAGTTCATTGATCGCCTCAATCTAGATGATCGAACCCGACATCGGGTTCGACCCCGAGCAGTGGTGAATCACAAAGTCACCCACTCGTTCATCCTTTGGTTGTTGGTGGTCAATAGGAAGGTCCATCCCATGGAATGGGAGTCCCATAAAAAAATACACATCCTCGAGAATCGATAATGTCAAATGTTGTCCTCTCACTATGAAAAACTATAAATCAATACTCCACATCGCAATTAGATACTAAAGAAGGAAATCCTGCAAACATATCAAAGGGAAATTGAAGAACTTGAGCAACCCACAAGCTTCCAAGTGTCTCTGGACCCCAGACTCCTCTCTTGTCGCCTCCCGTAGATGGACCTAGTCGCACTCTCTTAAGTGCAATGGCATAGTAATATCTGGAGTATGCTAATGACCTACATTCACACATAAACACTTGATCAGCCTCATCATCCATAAAAAACATCAAATATTCGCAAATTGCAAACCCCTTAGCCTTGCCTCCAGTGCGCAACTTTGACCCAGATAGGTCTGCACATATGCGCGCATGTTCTTTTCATAAATGCACACTAATGCACAAATTTCTGAGAAATAGTCGCACATCACATGCACAAATGTCACCCAAAAAAGTATGTACATGTGGGTGCTTGTTCTTTGCACAACTATGCACTGATGCACAGATGTCTAAGAAACAACCAAGCATTAGTGTGCAACTATTAGTCAGACATGCGTGCATCTCATGTGCTCCTATATTTCCCTCCCCCACACCCACATGCGCGGCTGTGTCAAGCACAACTGCACACTATGCGGTGAAAAAGGATCTTGATCCCTTAATGTGATGACCTCTTTTTCAATCTTCTCATGGTATTCTTATTTTTTCATCATCTGGATCTTCATTATTTCTTCCATTCTCTTTGCTTCTTCAAGTTGGGTCTTCAAGAATATGATCTTGTCTTCAAGTGTTTTTTCTTGTTGACTGAATTCTTCTTCAATATTGTTTAAGTCCACAGATATTTCCTTAATATGACTTGTCAAGTTCTCTTCTTTCTTCTTTGCATCCTTTCTTACTATTTCATCTTCCAAATACTGATTTTCTTCCAACTAATCTTTTAGATTTTCTTCAATAACTTAGTTTCTTTCAATTGAACCTTTAGATTTATGATAATATGCTAAAATTCTTCACAGTTTTCCTTCATCTTGATCAATTCTTTATAGAGGATTTTTTTTCTCCCTTTCTCTTTTTACCTCACTTGAGGCATTGATTAGTTATTCTTCAATATCCACTTCACCTTTTTCTTCTTCTTTTGAATATGTCTGACATGATGAGATTATTTCTTCTTGTTTTGTCCCAACATATTCCTTATCTTGATCAATATGCTTTGGCTCTTTGATAAGAGGAGGTTACTTATAGTATATATTATGTATCTTATCCCAAAGTTTTTTGGATGATGAGCATTGCCCCATTTTGATTTTTACCAAGTCAATTAATGCATCCAAGATGGAATACATTTCTATTTTGTTGTTTATTTTTATACCCTAACCCTTAAATCCTAACCCCTACCAGCTTTAACCCTTATTGATATAATCCCTTTCTCCTAACCCATATAACCCATGTAACCCCTAAAGCATTAACCTCTACTCTTAATAATCTGTATAACCATAACACCTCACCCTTGTATTAGCTATTATAACCCCCATTCCCAAATACCTTTACCTCTAATATGTATCCCATATAGTTCCAAAATATTAGTATGTATAACCATTAACCCTTAACACCTATATCCATGATCCATAATTATCACCTATAGCCTATTCAGATACAACTTTATAACCCTTAACTATTATAAAACGTAATAGTTATAACCAATAGCACTCATATCTTCTATATCATCAGATATAACTCTTATGCCCTATAACCTTTTATTTAAATCCTTACTCCAACACCTAGGTACTTTGTTATGCAAGGGCGGGGATTCAAAATTTCTTATGGTAACAATATTGATGAACCACTTCTATGAGAATTCATGTCAATGGTATCATGGAATTTTGAATTCAATTTCATACTTATTTTCCACAACCATTTTGTGTCTATCTCATTACTCTCCAAACCAAAAAAACTCTATTAACAATTAGATGAAAACAATAGAAAATTTACCATTGAAAAAGATAAAAAGAAGAAGAAAGATTATTGTTGATATACTAAAGCACAAAATGGAGAAGTGTTAAGAATCCTAGTTGAATGGAGAAAGAAAAACAATGAATTTCCCATATTTTTAAACTTTAGTTTGTTTTTTCTTTCCTATTTCATGATTCTACTACTCTCATAGTAGTGCATTCTGTGTAGCACTCCCTATTTTGGACGAACTAAACACCTACGATCTATAACTATTTTGGAGTGAAAATATGTAACAATTTGTAACTATTTTGTGGGAGTGATGATCTATAGTGATCTATAACTAGGCATATTAAATGATCTATAATGATCTATAAACTGTTAAATTAATGATTATAATGATCTATAATGATCTATAATGATGATATTCAATGATCTATTATGATCTATAATGATGATATTCAATGATCTATAATGATCTATAAACTGTTAAATTAGTTTATAACAGTTGATATAATTGAGACAATTGAGATCCATATCTATAGTGATTTTAAGATGTATAATCCAAAAAGGTCAAGGAATGTGACCTCACTCACCTAGAACCACCAAAAATGTCATGTCATAAGTGACTATAAGATAGAGGGGTAAAGCAAGCCATATCAAATGCAATGGTTTTTTTATGGAGGTAGAAGACAACTCACATACTTTTATAAGTTATGATTTAGCTATGAAATTTTGTAAACATTAGAAATATGTTTTCAGTCAAAAAGGACTATCTTCTTCTTCTATTAGATGATTACTATCATCCTGAGGTCAATCATGGTGGAAACCTCTACTCTTGAAAAATATTTGGAAGGTAAACTATAAGCCTAGGAATTATCATGTGCTCATTGTGGAAGGAAAGAAACCTAATAATATTCAAAGATAAATTCTTCACTACATAACATATGGTTAATATGTCAAAGGGAAATCAAAGAGACTTGTCAAGGTTTTCCAAAGGTGAACTAGAACTAATGTGAAAAATCAACTTTAAAAATAATCAACCTTCAAGGGTCAAAGAAGGATCCCATCAAGCAACTATGGGAACACCATGAGGAATGGTGGTTGAAATTGAACATTGATGGGTAATCTAGGACTTGGAAGTGTAGGGGATCTACTGAGAGACCATGCATGGTTCACCAAACCTACTTATTTTTATTCCTATAGCAGGGAACAAATAAAAGAGTAGAAGATATGAAAGTTATTAAAGGTATTGACTTAGTTATTCAACATTTGATAATCTAGGGATTAGTTCTAGAGGGTCATTAAGAAATCCTCATAAACATGAGAAAAAAGAATTTAATAAAGGAATGGAATATTGAGAGCATGATCCTTTGCTTTAGATCAACTATCCAATCATTCAACAAAGTTCAATTTTCCCATGTTTGTCGATCAGTAAATTTAGTAACAAACTTGCAAGAAAATCATGCTATTGAGTCCAAGGAATATGGTTCAATGTACCTGGAAATATAATGCATTTCAGAGAGTTGGGATCAGAGGAAGAGACTATAGATTGCATGAATGTAAGCATAAGTACACCAAATGACAAATAAGGAAGTGATAATGTGGAAATATCTAAATGACAAATATAGAAGGATAATGTGGAAATATCGGGATGTGTTATGATGATATTTTTAGGCCATTGCTTAATCCTACTATATTTCTATGGTTACAATTCTAGTCTTTCCATTGTTACTATAAATTACTTTCAATGACATTGTCCTAAATTTAACTACAACCTACACAAAACACAAAATGCTTGTGACCATCATGTTTACAAAAAATCATCAACTTCAAATATTTAGGGTCATATTGTGGATATAGAATTTCATGAACTACTCTCAAAGAGAATTGGGTTCCTTCATTTTCAAAGAAATATCTCCATATTAAATTATTTCCATTATTATACTGGTTCAACTCATAAATAAAACTATTAAGTTTTTTTGTTTTTTTTCAAAGGAAAAAATAAAAATCAAAATATAACATCTACCTTATCCTTAAATGATCAGTGATTACTCTATTACTATATACTCTATTTAAATTTATTGATTGGAGATATTAGATAAGAGTCTAAACTATATACTATAGTTATATAATTATTGATTATGTGAGATTGATTACTTTTCAAATATTTGAAAATAGTAAATTCATACATAAAAAATTATAGCATAATTTTACTCACCTCTATCATTGATTTATATATAAAATTTTCAATCAAAACTAGTCATGAGGGATCATGAACATGTAATTGCTCACATCATTATATATCCCCATTGGTGAAGGATGATTAAATCTTAATCACCCAAAACACTTACGCCACCGAAAACACGTACATGCGATGTACTCTGTGGATGCCTCAAAAACACGTGGCTTCGTTGGGGATTTTATTCTTTTGAGTGTTCTTACCAGAAACAAGGCTTTCAGGACGGTTTGTTGATTAGATTTTTTGCTTTTGTGATTGCCTGAGATAGTCTGTTGATTAGATTTCATGTTTTGTGATTGCCTCAGCTTTTGTAATGGCTTGAGATTTAGCTTTTGTGCTTTTGCAACGGCCTAAGATTTATCTTTTGTTACTTCCTGAAATGGTCTGTTGATTAGTTTTTATGCTTTTGGCATGACCTAAGCCTTAAATTGTTACTTCCAGATGGTCTGTTGATTAGTTTCTATGGTTTTGTGACTGCCTTATCTTTTGTGCTTGCTTGTTGATTATTCGTTTTCGGTGGCTTCCTGAGATTTTGTGACTACTTGCTGCTTGAGAGATCAAATTCGGTGTGGTGAGCTTTCGTGACTGTTTGCTGCTTGAGAGATGGAATTCAGTGCCATGGAGATTAATATTAGCAACCGAGGGTTGTATTTCCCAGTGTTTTCAAGATGAGAAATCTATTGGTTCTGTGGATCGTTTCCCATCAAATTTTCCTTTGATGTGCCACTAAAATGTAGGCAATCTTCTTTGCAGAGGTTGAAATGTTTTATGGGGATGAATTCGACTTTGCAGAGGGTTGAAAGAGTTTGCGGGGCAGAAGTCATCTTTTTCATGAATCACATATGGAAGACAAGCATGGAATCCATACTTGGTTGTAGCTAAGGTGAGCCAATACATTTTATCTGAATCATAGCTTCAACAAAGTAATATTCGTTCATGTGTTATGTATATCAAACAAAATTTTCGAATGGCATTTCCTTTTCAGGGATCTAAATATAAGGAATGGACATACTTAATGAAATCGGTGTATTTGCCATAATTTCGGTGTATTTGCCATAATTTCAATCTTTAAAATGTGCATTTTTCTTCCATCTCATGTTTCACCTTTGTTGTTGATGTTTCTTAGTCTGTAATTGGTTGTAATTTTTCGATTTCTATTTGAAAACATTTCTTCTTTTGATGAATCATCCTTGGGAAGAGAAAGCATTTTGTTTTCCATGACTGAATAAAATAGAAAGATACAATGACAAGGAGTTTTTTTCTATATAAATGGGAGTTATAGTATGAGATAGTTTTCCTTTTAATTGTGTTGAACTTAAAAGACAATACTCGGTGTGCCAAGAATTGGGTAGTTGTGCATAGAATTTACCACTACCAGTCCCACTGCCTTGTGTGCGGTCACGAGGTCATTTTCTAGCAGTTGAAGGGAAGCAACTAATCAATGAAGAGTATAGTGAGATAAAGATTGAGAATTAGGAGAAACTCACATAATTAGGAGAAATGGATAGAACACTTTAAAGAAAATGTCGTTGAAGAGGTAAGGGAACCCACATGTCCAACTTCATAGGGAAGAAAGCTTTGAATTTATAGAAGCTAAGTAGATTAAAATGATATATGTACTAAGTTATACAATCGTGAGTCAATTCAAATAGATGTAGTAATTATTTTATTTGTTATGAAATACTTTTTCCATTGATCTCAACCGTCCTCACCAACCCTCCACTTTCAATTTTAAAATTGTATATTGTTTGTTGTTAGTGTATGTTTCTCGGCTTCTAAATATGATGAAATGTTGGGAAATTTTAGAGCTGATGTGAAGATCATATAAAGGTTTTCTGTATCTAATTACTTACTGATTTTTGTATCCCAAAATGAAACCCTATATTTATTTGAAAGTTTTGTGTTTGTTGTTATATCATTTTGAACTGATTTCTCACACAATCTATTTTAAATGAACCTATTCATGAAAGTTTTGTGTATGTATATGTATTTTGGAAGTGAGTCTATCTATATTTTAGCATTTAAATCTCTTATTTATCAAGAATTAGTTTACCATTCCAAAATCAACAATGCACACGCTATATTTCCGATGTGCTTTCCCTAAAAATACTTTTCATTAAATTTAGACAAGATAAAGCGCGACTTCTAAACTCAAATTGTCCATTAGCCAGATCTCCTCAATTTCGTAGATTCTCTTCCAAATAAGTTGTATGTTCCAGATTTACTCTTGAAAAATGGTAGTTAAAGGAATGGCTTAAGTTCTATCGAGGCCTCCCATTTAAAAAAAAAAAAAAAAAACTCAAAATATAAACAATACAACATCAAAAAGGACCATACAGAAACCGAAATCTGATCCCTGATCCACAACCCATTTGAGATAATGTGTACGTGAGCATCATGTAACATCCCTTCTAATCGGTAGAAAATTTTTCGGAGGGACACTTTCTTGAAAGTGATCCAGATTACTATACCAGCTGGTCGCTTTGATTGCGATTATGAGGCATTAGGGATATGATTATATGTTACTTTGTGTATTTACATAGACAAGTACTATTAACCGGAAGTTCTCCCCGAGGTGCACGACTTTGACCCCGGAAAAGGACGCAGAGGCATCGATGAAACCCCTGGACTTCGACTGCCGTGGAGTGGACTATTGGGTTTTATTATTATTATTGATATGACATATGCAACATATGACTAGATTTTATGATTATTGATTTTATTTGTGATGTAATTCATTGATGATGCAGCCTGACGATAAGCCCAACACCAAACTCACATGTGGAGTAGAGAGGGTCACGACGACAACCGTAGACGCTGAGAGGAGAGTTGTGGACAACATCTCACCACAGCCTACCAGCACCTCGTCGGCTCAAACCAGGGTTACCGATCACTAGTTCGGTATCACCCACTACGTCGCGAGGGCGCATTCGGCGAAAATCACCTTTGATGATTCTAAGGAGCGTGAATAAGGTAGGGGGCCTTATTCCTTACAGGCCATTAGTCCTACCAAGATCACCAGTGAGTATTCCTAAGTTTTTGATGTCTACCAAGTCAGTCAAAGGTGAGTGGCATCCCCGGAGCACTTTAGGCGCATTTCCAGAAGGTACCTACAAGAAAAATGGAAGAGGCGAGTGACACCTTTGAAGAATGTAGTGCATCCCAAGGGCAACGCCACCTGCTGGAACAAAATGAGGCAAGGACACCTTTGGAGCACACCGCAGGTCCTCGGCGCACGCCTGTTGTTAACTAATAAGGAATAAACCTAGATGGACTTAGAACCAATGATGATAAGAAATATTTAAAAACAAATTCCCTAATAAAAATGTCATCCAAATTGAAAAATTAAAATCTAGGTCTATGATACTCTATGTAAATAATAATAATAATAATAACCACAACATGACAAGAAGAGGGTAAGAAAATTCAATTAAATTATTAAAATCAAATGATATTGACGTATTAAAATTTTAAAATGGAATTGATTGTTATTCTACATGTGCTAATTAAAAATTATTAATTAAAAGGATAGAGGGGTAAAAGGTAATTTTCTACACTTGCTAACTTGATTTTGGGATGAAAAGGGAAAAGAGAGAAATTTAAAAGAATCAGGACACTAAGGGAAAAAGGGGAAGCATAAAAGAAAAGGGAACATGAGGAAAAAGCAGAATGACTAACTTTAGTAAGGATTCTTGCCTTTAAGAACTTTCAAAATTGAACTCAACTAGAATTTAGTAAAGGCTTAAGTCATTTAAAATGTGTAAGATAATATGGGGACACCGGGGAATGATCTAGGGAATGCTTTTAGGTGGTGAGGGAAGAGGAGTAATTAAACAATTAATGAAAAAATAATTGGTGCAACTAAGGGATGGGTGACACGTATGGGGAGGATTTTTCTAAATTAAATTTATTGAACAATTAAATGGGAAAATTAAAAGAAATCACCTTTAGAACCTCATATAAAGGAGGGAGTGAGTAAAGAGGAGAGGAGGATGGATCTCTTCCTTGATGCATAACATTACATTGTATAATTTTTGACTTGATTGATCATCTTGTGGGAGCTGGGATACCTAGCTTGGTGAGGGAGGCCTACCCTTGGGAGGCGCTCTGGGAGATAGTTGTTCTTGGGTTTAGGTGTGTGTGGCACCTTTTGTGGCTTGGGGGCTAAGAGAGTTAAGAATGTTAGATATTTAGACACTTAGGAGTTAGTTAAGATCTACTGGCATAATATGTCGTTAGTAAAAGTGTGTTTTTGCAGTATTAGCATGCATTGTATTTAGAAATGCACGGTCATGATATGTCCTCACATAGAGTGATTCAATGGTTCATACTCTCCCCTGATCTTAACGGGCCATTGATTTGTGGATTAACATCTGATTGGTCCATGATCTCATTTAAAGAAAGCATGGAGGGTCATTTTGTCGATGATCGATTGTGAGTAAATCTCTTGTAAAAATCTCCAATATTTTCTTTGCATTAAACTGCTCCGGTGGTCGCGTTATTTTGGCCATGGATGTTTCCCGTAGGGGTTTTACCACGTGAGCATCGTGTTTTGATCTTTGATCTGGTTATGTGAGTGGTTACCGGTTGCGTTCTTCCCTTCCGCTGGAATAACTGTGTTGTCTAACATGGTATCGAAGATCATTTGAATACCCACTCTCGTTGAAGATCGAGATTGTGAAAGGCCGGCTGTTCATTCCATTTTGTTAGCATTTTTCGCGGGCATTTCAAGGTTGAGAGGATCGTCTATCATCCCGGAGCAATTTGTTTCATTCAAGACAATTTCGTTTCACTTTAAAATGTTTCCATTTTCCCAAGATAAGGCCATTACAAATGTGATCCGAGGTATAAAGCTCGAATATGCATTTTTTTAAATTTTTGCAAAGTTTTACTCTTATTTGGTTTGCATTTTTTATTTTCGGGCTGCTACTCTTTGACTTTAACCTGTTGTCATCGAGAAGCAAATTTTTCTAGTGTGAAAGAGCGCTCTTTTGGAGTACGTTCTCCAAGGCCGCCAACAACAACAACAACAACAAAAACAACAACACCTCCAATCCTCCTTATGAACATTACAATATGTTTTACATACCATTTGGTTAAAACTTGCCTTATTAAGTAAGAGGTCTTGAGTTCAAGTCTCTCTCTTTTGTTACCTTTTTCGAAAAAGTTCATATAAATTGTAAAGTGCATTTCACTTCAAGCATAAAAGTGAATCACCATATAGCTTTATATTTTATTTTAGAGTTATTTTGCATGCAACTTTCTGTTATAAGGTAGTCCTCATTGTGTGCGATCCCAATTTCTTTTATAAAAGTGGGTCACTTACAGCAGGCTTCCACCATCACGTGGTTATTTGGTTACTGTTTATGCCTTTGTTAAAAGGGGCATAAATCTCACATCATAAGTCTGCTTTCGCATTGCTTTTTAAAACCACACAACTCTTTTCGAGATCTTTCCATCCAGATCATTAGTTTCAGCTTTAAATCTGTAATATTCACATATTTAATATGGCTTCTACAAGTACCGCCATGCTGTAATCCCAATCTAATAACTACTTTCAATGGAGATCCCATGGAAGATTTATTAAGAAGTAAAGGCATGTATCGGATTACCATGGGAAAGAAACAACCCCCACTCATGATGATAAGAAACCCAAATGTGATAATAGGAATGATCTATCCACATGGACTAATTGGCACGCGTCCATCTCTCCTGATCTAAGGTACACCTTCAAGGAATTGATGACCCCGGCACTTTGGGACCGTGATTGAACTGTTTGGTAAACTCAATATTATTCGAGAACAACAAGTAGGAAAATCAAATGAATTATTCCTTGAGTCTGCGACTTTTTCCAATTTTGAGACTATCTATCTAAGTTTAAACACTCAGAATTTTATGTGAACAATGTAAGATAAAAAATGGATGAAGAGTGGTGCATATATCTTATTCTTCTGGCTAGGTAGTGCATATTATGTGTTTGTATCTACCTTCATGCCATGAAAGAGGCTATAGGGAAAACTTATGTACAACCCACTCTTGAATCCTTTTGTACTTCCCTTTGGATTAGAGAGGAAGATAAGCTTGGTACAACTTGGAGTGATCAACATCACAGTACTCTGCTAAACAAAGCCTTAGTTTCCCCAACAGAAAGATAAACCCAGTGATCCCAAGAAGCATCCCATACAACTAATAAAAAGAAATATAAGGGTCCCAAAATCACTCAGAGAACTTCAAATTCTAATGGTGACAAAGGATCAAAAATATAAAAAGAATACCAACAGACATTGCAAAATTTGTAATAAAGATGGTCATGATGAGTCCAGATGTTTCAAAAAAATGGCAGCCTTAGAAGCAGCAAAGAAGAAGCACAACATCAACTTGATTCTTCTCTTCCTATGGACATGCACCCTTCGCCTCGTTTTTCCTTCACACACCTTCTACTACTAGTTTCTTCCATGAGTGGTTTCCATTGATTCGAGTTATCTTTATCATATGGCTAAGGATAAAAGCCATATTTTCTTCTCTCTAAATGAATGTAACACCAAGGAAATATTTGTTGGTGATGATAGATTCTTAGTGTTGAAGGATCAGGGAATCGTAATCTTTTTCGTGCAGAAAATGGTCATTCTAATGGATGTATTATGTTCCGTGATCTTTCTTTATGTAACCTTTCATCGCGATATCAAACATCTATCTGTGAGGTGAAAACTCTACGGTTTTCACCTCACCAAGAATCAAGGATCTAAAATATCCTAAGTATTGCCCTTGCAACTAGAATTGTTGATGATATTACTGAAGTTGTGTACAAGTTTGACAACTTTGGTCATCGATCGTGCTTTTTGCCTTTATAGCGATGACTTGAGTATAAAATTTTGGCATGCCAGAGTCGTTTGGTCATCTAAATTATTGTTCATTGCAACAACTACGTAATCACCGTGATGGTGACTCCATTATCTTCCTCTTGTTTCATGCGTAGATGGTGTTTGTGTCGGTTGTGTTCTCGACAAACATCATCGGGATAACTTTTGAAAAACGCAATTTTGGCACACCTAGGTCCCTCGGCAGCTTGTTCACAAAGGATTTGTGGTCCACTTTCCTCCTTCTTTTTCCGGCATTTCTAACTTTTTCCTGGTTTACTTCTTAAAAACTCAAGAGTGAAGTTTTGACACACTTGGCCTACAAGGCCCTTGGCAGAAAATGAATATGGACATCAAATTCAAAGTTTAATAACAGCTAATGGAGGCTAATATGTGAACAATAATTTTACAAGTTATTGTATCACATTGTGGCATCCAAATGCAACACACTGCTCTATACACCACAACAAAATGGTGTTGTCAAGAGAAAGAACCTATTATCGTTAAAGAAATGGTTAATTGTATGATCCAATCTAAGGGATTAAGTCTACAACATTGGGCAGAAGCAATCAACTATGCAAATTACATATAGAATAATCAGACCACCCCCACAAAGGCTCTTAAAATATAACACCGTAAGAAGCATAGAATAAAATTAAACTTGATGTAAGTCAATTCCATGTATTTCCATGAGGCATGGGTCACATCTCCTCGACAAGAAGGTTACTGTGTTTCTAAAAGTGAGAAGTGTAGTTTTTTTGGTTATTTTCAAGATGTCAAAGGTTATAGACTCTTCAACCACATTGTAATGAAATTATTCAGAAGAGATGTTAAATTTGATGAAATCTTTTGGCCTGCGAGCCTAATCCGACAGTTGTGTCTTCTTCGACCCGCAGTTTGACCTTCGTAATAGCTCTTCTTCCGTCTATCCTAGATTCTTTATTCAGATGATGAAAGTGAGGATGAAAAATCCACCTCCGCCTACTCGATCATCTTCCAGATGAGTCCTTTGAACCCTCAACAGCACCGCCCACCTCATTCTAGATGGGTCTATTCCAACACTACAAACAGATCTTGTCGTGGTGATCCTCTCAGATCAAAGACCGGACATCGCTCACAGCTTCCAAGAGCCTCTTCTCTTTTGATTCAAGTTTCAGAAACTCATGATCCGTAGACATTTGCACAAGCTTTATTCCATCCATATTGGGATACAACAAATAATGAAGAGTATCGTTCTTTAAATGAAACGATGGATTAGATTCTGTTAGCTTCCAAAAGGAAGAAAATCCTTATTAGATGCAAATGGGTATACCGAATCCAAGGCATGCATCATATGGAAGTATTGAAAGACACAAGGCTCGATTAGTTACAAAATGATTTTCCTAAGTTGAAGGCTGGGCATTGACTATAATGAAAACCTTTGCCCCTGAAATAAAATGAATTCCATCCCATTTATTTTTGCCCTTGCCACATAAATGGGAGGTCCATCAAATGGATGTTAACTGGCTTCTTGTGCTGACATTTGAAAGAAGAAATCACATGGAACAACCTCCTCCTCGCTTTATGTCTAGAATTCTAGTCTAGCCTGTTTGTCTATTTCTCAAGAAATTCTTTGAGGAGTTCCCAAGCAAGTCTCCCGAAGCCAGGTATACAAAATGATAGCTTTCTTTATTACCACTATCTCCTAGATGCCATTCTGATCCTAATGTCTATACCAAGAAAGTAGGCAGCCATATCATCATCCCTGTCCTTTATGTTAATGACCTTATCTCATCAGTAGTAGTGACTCAAAAACTTTTAAAACCATGAAACCAACCTTAAGAAATTTGAAATGACAGATTAGGCTTTTGCACTATTTCCTTGCCTCCAAGTTTTGCAAACTAATGAAGGAATTTTTCTTTTCCCACCATGCTTGTGACCTTCTTTCATCGCTTTCACATGGACGAGATTAAACCAACCTCTTCTCCCTTCAACTGGACAAGCTTCTTCCACACTTAACTTCCTCCTCCTAAGTTGATGCCGACCCCATCGTCGTACTAGTTGGTAGCCCCTTTATAATTGACCATATCCGTCCCCATCTTTCCTTTGTCGCTATCTTGTTGCCCTGATATATGCAAACACCCCATGAGTTACTGGAAAGCAGCTAAAAGGATACTCTCGCTATGTTCGTGGTACTATTTCGTTTGATACATTATACTGTGGGGACTTTTGTTGTTGGTTTTAATTCCATTCAGATAATGGGTCGGCGCATCCCAATGATCGAAGCCCATCACAGGCTGTTTTCAGCCTGGTTCGTGACCGTCACTCTTGGGCCTATAAGAAAAAATATGCTATTGCACTTTCTTCACTGAAGCAAGAAAGCACCGAAAGAAATGGTAAATTCAAGTCGAAGCCTTGTGGCTCGGCTGCATCCTTTCAGAGTTTGGATTTCAACAGACTAGCATCCGACCAGACTTTTGTGTGACAATCAAAGTGTCATCAAGCTCACGCTAAAGACCCAAATAACATCAAAAGATAGAAACACATCGATCTACACATGCACTTCATCGAAGTCTATTCATGGATCGTTATTAATGTCTTTTGTCTCAATAAAAAGATCAAGTTGCATATTTTCACAAGTCTCTACGTGGGTTTAAGCCTAAACTTGATTATGTTAGGGAGTTCGTAGTTGTCATTAAGGGGGGAATGGCTCTAATGCCTCCTTCCTTCTCCTACAGGTCATTATTGTAAATCCTTCCAATCCTGTCCCAAGTTGTTCTTAAGGGGATGTTAGGATATTTAGAATTCTAGAGTTAGTTAATTCATTTCTTGGTCTACATGTCATAGTGTTTCTTTAGGTATGCATTAGTATGGCATTTCAGGTTAGAATTCAACGGTCGCCTATGCTAGATATTCTCAACATAGAGTGTCTATCGTTCACATACTCTCCTCGATCTTAACGTCATTGATCCGTGGTTTAACACCGATTGGTCCATGATCTCTATTTGTAAGAGCATGGAGGGTCATTTTCCATGATCGACAGAGAAACTCTCTTGTAAAATATCTCCAATCTTTCAGACACAATTGTTCAAGTGGTCTGCTGGCTAGGGTCAGATGTTTCCCATAGGGTTTTTTACTTTCTGAAAACATCGGCAAAGTTGATCTTTGATCCGTTATGTGAGTGGTTAACAAGGTGTTCTTTCTCCGTTGGAATACCCGGTATTGTCGAACAAAGAGTACCCCTAGCATTTTAATAGAGGTACCGGTGAAGTCACGCGCTGTGCTGGCAAGAGGGAGCAAGATTTTGAACACACCTAGACAATGACTGAAAGCTTGTCACCTTGGCCATGGTACACTGGCTATTTTGCATGGTAGATTACTATTGATTCTATGCCATTTATGTACTTTTAATGTAAAGAAAGTGTTTTACTTAGGATTTTAATATTAACCTAAGGTCACTATAGGTTTATATCTGATGCATCGATTTGATGTCCTGGCCATCGCATCCCTGATTTCTATGATTGTTTTGTTGTCTTTTATTGATTATTTGAAGAGATTGTGCCTTAACTTTCACCTACATCCCTAGATCATCATTCCACACTTGAGCAAATGGCCAAGAGCCTGATATATGGTCGTCACTTTGGTGTTACTAGACCTATAGATCCTAATGAACTTCTTTTAAAAGTGGATGATGAGTGAAGGATAGCTCTGCCCAGCCATCTACCCCTGTTGATTGTTCCAGGTTGAGTGATTGTATTGTTTCTTTTAAGCATTGATTACCTCTGTGATTGTTTTTCCTTCCCGTAGCAAACCGCTTATGACTCTCTACGTTTGATCTCTGTGCTTTTAATACCCTTCCTGAAAATTATTTAAGTCTATGTTTTTAATGCATTTCCTGGCAAAGTATCTCTACGTTTTCAATACATTTCCTCGCAATTTAAGTCTGTGTTTGATACATTTCCTAGAGAATTTACTGGGTGGTTTTATTTTTATACATTTGGTTTGCGATTTCCCTCTGCGATCATTTACCTTGGATGAAGAAGTTTACTCTGCCTATGGCCACACTGGACTATGCTTTTTTCTCTGCTTTTCTAAATTGTATTTATACCTGCGTTTTCATTTATCCACGATTTTACCCACGATTCCATCAAATTATTGTATCTTTTATAGTAGAACCTTTCCATCGATTTCATTTGTTACCCTGCATTATTTCTTAACATTTAACCAACAGTCAATTAATGATATCAATGGAAACGAATATTTTCTAATTTCGTTGATACTCAACTGAGTATTTTGATGCCCGTTCGTGTTTCCACCTGGAGGGATGAGTCTTTTTTTCTTTCTTTATATATTGCATTTCCTATCAATGTATTCCAACCATTTATTTGCTATCATGGTGACATTTTTGTGATCTTAGCGAATTTGTTCTTTGATGTATCTTAGTGATTCTACTATGTTAACACAATGAGGGTATTTAATAATGGATTCCACAACATCCTTACATTAACTAGCTATCATTATTATTATTCTACTCTCCACAAGATTTCACACAGCCTTATTACACTCTTCAGCGATTCTTATGGCATCACTTGACAACAGTCTCCTTTTATTCACTCTGTGTGTACACATACAGGGATAGAGTTTTAATACACAACATTTTACTATAGTGTTCTAAAACATAGCACTTTATTATGGCATTTTAAATATCTGATTAATGCATTTGGACCAGCAATTTCCTGCAGAGATACTTATGATAGTATGGTTATTTAATCTGTGCCAGGTGTACACTTGCAGAATTCTAGTAATAGCATTGTATTGTGCAGAAGGATATATGTAGAGATGTTTATAAAAGCATGATTATTGTTTATGTTCCAATGATTTACTAAAGTTAGGAACAACGTGTCCATGACAGTGCTGACATCCTTTCCAGGAATTAAATGATAGCGATTTCTTTTCTTTTCAAAACGCTATCCTGTTTTAATATTCAACTATATCTTATTATTCCAACATTCTTGTATTTATTAGGGTGGTGATTGTAGTCAACAATTTATTATTTTAATAGACAACGATTGTTATATTTAGTCATCCATACAGTAATTATGTACAACGTTGTTAATAGACTGCAATACCGAATTTCAAGTACTAACAATTGAGCAATTAATCAACATCGTTGATAGTAGCCCGCTTAAATTTCATTGTTATTACTCATTAGTTTTAATGTTTAATAGAAAACTTGTGATACTTTAATACTGTTAATAATGCTCACAACGTGTTGGAAATTAATGTTGTTAATAGTGTTATAAATATAGCATTATACCTTCATATTGTTAATATTGTTATAGATTGGTAATTATTGACTAATTTAGATTTGTAATCATTGACTAATTTAGATTTGTAATCATTGACTAATTTGTAATTTAGACTTGCTAAATTAGATTGTATTTAATGTTAAATTAGATTTGTAATTATTGAATAATTTGTAATTTAGACTTTCTAAATTAGATTTGTATTTAATGTTAAATTAGATTTGTAATTATTGACTAATTTGCAATTTAGACTTGCTAAATTAGATTTGTATTTAATGTTAAATTAGATATGTAAATTATTGACCAATTTGTAATTTAGACTTGCTAAATTAGATTTGTAATTAATGTTAAATTAGATTGTAATTATTGACTAATTTAGACTTGATCAATGGTTGGGTTTGTTGGCAAAGTCGTGTATTAGATTTTTCTTTTCTTCGAATAACATCATCTTGCGTCTTGTCAATCTGTTGCTTGGGGTGTGGGTGTAGTCCTCTTGTGAGTAACTCAGCTCCTAACGAGTTGGATTCATCTAGAGTCCTTGGTCCAGATAGGTTATGTAGCGCCAGGGTTATTTTCGTGCCTATCACCTAGGGACGGCATGATTTTTGATGAGGAGATCATTGTGTGCCCTAAGGGATAGAGGTGAAGGATAACTTGGCCGGGGTATGTGCTACCCATTGTGGGCATTGTTCATGGTAGTTGGTATTGGCGTTTGGGTTGTAACGCCTTCATGTGTTCGGTTGCGCACCATAGAGGTTCTAGTTGTTGGTTGTCGAGGCCGTTGTGTCAGGATTGTCGATGTTGTCCTTTATCTTGTAGGCATTGTCATGTTTGTGTCGGGCGGGTAGTCATTTCTATCAGTGGTTTTATGCATATTTCACCCAGTTTCTCTTATGCTAATGTGTGGAGTCATAGTTGTCTATCACCTAATCTGTGTGCTTGTGTTCATCATCAGGTTGTGTGGTTCAACTGTGTGTCGTCGTTTCCTTCCTGCCTAAAACACACAAAAAAAAATTGCACTTTCTTCTTCTCTTGTAGTCACAATGATGGGGTTGTTACACATCAAAACCACAGATCGAACCTGATCAAACATATACAAGAGTTAGAAGCCCTGAAGCAAAATGGGAAGTTTCTCTGAAAATACACTGCCATAACTGACCTGAGTAGCTACAATATTGAACCAAGCATCAAATATTGAGCCTCCATGCCATATGCAAGCAGTCCAAGTCTCCCTCAAGTACCATTTTTTTTGTGACCTGAGTTTCTCCTAAATTTGCAATCCTATGGTGTATTTATGTTTCCATGGTGTCACTGAATCAGGACGATTAAATATGAGTTTGATAA